>NQII01002738.1:213238-278876 GCA_002778355.1 Clitarchus hookeri
GGGGGGGAGGAGTGCTCGTGGCACCACTTCCAAGCTTGTCAGCCGTTTTCTCTGTGCCCATCACCCTTCAGCACGTGTATTAACGTCTCTCGTGGCGGAAATCACCAGCATATCTCGTCATTCTTCGGCGTGTACAAATTTCACGGGGCTTGGTAAGGGGGTGGGGGAGAGAGGTCCCACGCTGCAGCGACACGTGTAACTGAGTATCCGTCCTCTGGGTTGACCTGTCCTGGCTGTCCACGTGTCTCGCGATGCGTGTTAACTTGTAGGCGCTCGCGGGGAGGATAATATGGCGGGGGAGGGGGATTGTGGCAGCGACGTTCTCTACTTACTATATGTGCCACGCGTCAAGTGTTTGAAACACAATTGTGTAACGTGCTTACGTTTCTGTGATTTGAATGCTTGCCACAATCCCAACAAAATACTAAGCCGAGCCAGAAAATTTTTAATAAATAAATAACTAAACCTAGTAAAAACTAAGTACCTATGCAAAGAAAAATGGGCGGAATTAAAGTTACGGTAGACTTATTTGTGTGCATATTCACCACTATCTTTTAAGTTGGTCGCTGCTACTTACAAAAAATAAGTCTCACGAGTTGCGTGCATGAATTAACTGTCTTTGCATTGGACTGCTTGTTCCTTCATTTTAATATATATTCCAAATAAGGCCATAATTTTAACAAAATAACCCAACACATATCAATAACAAGAGGTTAAATACTACAGTTCTTCCCCCCACAGTTGTAATGGTTAAACACAGTAGCTGCAAAATTTTAACGTGTAATGTGCTATGTTGTTTATAACAAATATGTTGGCAATGTAAAATAATAACCATGAGAACTATTGTCAATACAGACATTGTTAAAAAGTCATAAAGCTGACCTAAGTGTATTTATAGTCCTAAATTGTAAACATTTGTACAAAATGCATTTGGAAACATGACAGAATTCTTTAGACATCTGAAAACAGTAAACAAAGCATTTGACAGTTATAATGTAGAAGTCATATGGCAGTGTTTGTTTACATGTAGTGTAAGGATACATAATCGGTAACCAAAAGTAGAACTTTAGCAGGGCTTCAGAATAGTGTGAAGTAACTATGAATGACCTTCAGAAATTTAGCATAAGCTTCAGCTTCTCCACCCCCTTTCCCAAAAAAAAAAAAAAAAAAGAGTTCTGTACACTCCAGTACAAATGGCCTTAAAAATGCTTTCCATCAGAAAGTGAGGAAAGGATAAATTGTCTTCCATATCTGTTAATTTATGTTATTCTTTTTGAGTATTAGTGTGTGCCTACTAGAGGCAGCATTTTTTGCTAATGCAAGTTACACAGTCACCAAGCAATTTCACACCTACCTGGAATGATTTATTGATAAGGCAATGTGTAGTTTGTTAGGGCCAACAGACAAAACTGCAACACCTGCACTGAAACTGCTTGCTGTAGTAGGCAAACAGATGAGGTGAATAATTCAGCATTTTGTGCGTGTTCAAATCTTCATTGGCTGTCACATTTTAGTTTGTGAATGTTAAACAAGTATAGCAATCACTGTAATTGTGGGAAAATACGCAAGTTTAAAAAAAATGGACTCTATAAATATTTTAAAACTAGAATTTATTAGTTTCACCATACCTAAACAACTATTTCATTGGACAGCATTAAATACTTTTGGTTTCCAAAAAAAATAGTTGAATAAATATGAGTAAAATAAAAGCTCTTGATGGTACTTTAGAAGCTAGTCCTACACTACAATCTAAGAATATTAAAGAAAGAAGGGAATTTCCACCATTTCCTCCCTCCCCAGTGAAAACCAGATCTCTGCTCATGCACGACATAAACAGCAGCAAAAAAGTAAGCATGGACAAAGTGGTGTGCAAATTTATTTGTAGCCGCCCTTGAAATTATAATATAATTTCATAAAACTATTTTTGCTTCTCCCAATTGTTTCCAACAATCCTGCATCATCTCAGTTACACTACAATTAATATTCAATGTTATCAAAGTCCCTGGTGTACTTAGCTAAATATTTGGGCACTGCTTATTTCAGGGGCTTTATTCTCTAACTTGCTTAAAGAGAATCACCATAACTGTGATTTATGATAAAGAAAGCTGTAAAGACTTTTACTCAACTATTTTTATGTGATATTCCATAACTCCTATTTTTACTATTAATACCTTTCCAGTTGTATTCAGATTCTTTGTAATCGCCTAATTCATTAATTAATGTTGGTTTAAAACACTTTCAGTTGATAAATATATTAACTGACATGTTACTGTTTTTATTAATTTCACAATTTAGCATTTCAGGAGGTTAAAAATTTATGTACCACATTTGTTTACAATATTAATTATTTGCACAAACTTTGAAGCATTATCATCTTTTGTTACGACCTATATTGGTAAGGGTAACAACCAACCTACTTAATGCTAAACAGTAAATGCTAAATGTTTCCATAAGAAAACTGACATGTATACAATTGATGTTAGTAGGTACTAATATTAAAGGATAGTAGGTTTATATAGACTTGAAATTGTGTTGGTAATTTTAAAAAATCCTTTTGTAAAATAATGGATTTCTGCAGACTTTATAGTTATACCAAATTATTTTTAAATGCTTTTTCCATTACTTGTTTACTGATTTCCTATAAAAACATTATAATAATATACTGCAATGGTGGGTCTATATATTGCAGAACATCTATATTATTTGTTTTTGCTTGTCTGCGATGTATTGAATTCTAGTTGGCTGGTGTTAAACGTTAAATGCAAAAACTTTTGATGCTTTACATTTGACATTTAGCATTGCAGCAATGTTAATGTTGATTGTAACCACAGCTATTACTCTTCACAGATTCATAACTTATCGTAACGCATTACTGTAGCATTAATGTGATTGCAGTAAAGAATTAAGCAAACCTTTAACACTTTGGTACTTTAATGTGCTTGATGTTGGGGAAGAGACCTTATAATTTGAAAGTATAAATGAAAATTCATGAAGCTGGCAAGTACTACGTATTGCACCAATGGTATAGTGGTTATATAAAATGTGATATTTTTGCATGTATTAAATTTTTACGCAATCTTCAATTATAGCACGAATGAATTGTCAAACTTTTCTTGAACTTGGTTCTTAAAGAACACTTCCAGCCAAGCTCAGAAAATTAAGTTCTGATGTTAATATACAATAAGCATAACTAGCTAAATAACTTTCAACAAATATTTTGTACCTTCATTACCAAATAAGCTGTCCCACTGAGGTGAGACAGGGGTCTGCTAGTGTAACAAACTGGACTCTTGATATTCACTGGCTCATCTTTGTATGGAAACTCTGGGTACAGTTTCTGATAGTTTTTGTAAAATGATCTCTTGTTTCATTGTATGCACTTTTATGAATAAAAAATTTTCATTGAAAGGTGTCCACCTACCAGGTGCACAAATGGTGTTGCTGGGTGTGTAAAAATATAAGTTTCTAAAAACAAGCTGTTTAAAGTTTTCACATAATAATCACTTCAAACTAGGTCAGAATACAACTTTTAACAAAATGGCATTTTCAGACAGCTGTATCTTAAAATATTTTGGGTGAACATCTGTGAAAGTAGAACAGGGCACTGTGCTGAACTTAACTACAAACTTTCCACGAATAATACTACCAGGGGACATCTTTAAGTCCCACAGTAAAATTTTTATGACAGCAGGTCCTGCACATAGTGGCGATGGGGCACTTGATGTACACGCCAGTGTTGCCCTTATTGCTCCCTTGCTTCTGAGCCTCAAAAGCACAAAATAACCTTAAATAGGCAGATGCATTGAAGATTTGCATTCATTGGTAATTATGAAGACTAGAGGTTCATCTGAGGGAAAGTTTTCTTCTGAATGATTGTGCTATATTTTACTTGTAATAGGCCTCCCGAGTTGCAAACATGTGGTCATTTTAAGTGAGGGTACGAGGTTAGTTCACTAAAACAATTTTAATGTTCGAGAGTGATATAACCTTTTTCTTCACGTAAGCTGCTATGTAGCATGTTACATTTTCTTTTGAATTAAAATTTACTTACAGCATGGAATTGTTTGTGTGTTTGAGAGTTCTCATTGCGTATTTCATGAAGAAAAATTAGTGATGTAGTAGTGTTACCTGTCATTATTTACGCAAGCCACCATGCTGCTGCCCATGACCATGTGGTAATGGCTAAGCACATGAACAAAAGTGAAGCAGTTTGTCACATTAGCATTTACAGTTGGTGTGGAAAATTTCTGCTTAGGTATCGTCTAGATTAAAGGTAGTGTGGTACGTGGTGAAACTAATGTTGTGCTCGCTATCACAATTTTCTGAACTTAATCAAGAAGAATTTATATTAATGAATGGATAGGAAATGCGCTCATGTGTTTTGGTATTCAAGTCAGCCATGCAGAGGATATTACCTTAATGGTTACCAATTAGTATATTGCAGAATTCACGTTTGGACATAGTTTTCCCAATAAAACTGTGCGTGTGCACCACTTCCTCCTTTCCGCTAAGAACTTGTATGCGCTGCAAGCATAGGTGAGCACAAAAATGTCACTGTTACTTATAAGTGTTTACTGTCGCATTATATTGTTTATCGAATTTTCTCTGTCATACTCTCATCCCAAAATCTAGCCACATAACTGTTAATTGACACAAAATCTGTGCCACTCCTGCACCATAAGTTGTAATGGTTCGGGCAGTGCGCTCATTATAATATTACTGCCTCAAAGGTTAGGCGCCATCTTGTAACGCTCGGCCGCTTACACTGCCGAATGTTAACGTTTGCCACGGCTTGCCCTCGACTAGATCAGAAGGTAGAAACACGAGACTCGGTACATGGGCTCCGATTCATTAAAAAAGAAGTTCCAGATTAGTTTGCGTTATACTTTATATATCATTGAAGTTTCACAGTTCAAAGACGAATTGCCGGTATACAGAGTACGAACCTTCACCATTAATTATACCATTGCAGAAAACAGCGCCACAGTAGTTTACTTATTATTTGTGTGTCTGAAAACTGTCCCGAAGAAATAATACCTGCTACTACCTCCCACACCGGCTGAGAAGTGAAATAATAAAGTCTAGTTGCCGATGTGGGGGTTATCGTCCTGCCCGAACGCGGCCTAGGCTAGCATTGCATGATGCTTTTGACGACTGCTCTGCTCTGCCCTCACGAGCGACGTGAAGTGACTCTCCCTGACAACTGACTTGAATGAGTGAAGGGCGCCAGACAGACGCATCTTTTGTTCTGTCTCGCACCCCTCTCTCCTGCGATAAGAACCTGGCATCCAGCATCTGCCAGCAGCGTCATCACAAACTGCGCTGTGTCCCGCGCTCAACATGTTATCGATACTGCTTCGCACGTTATCGAAACCATAACTGCGTCACAGGAAACTAAAACTGTGCTGTCAACCTAAATGAACCTCTCGTACAACAAAAACTTGTTGACGTTGCCTGAAACTGCGCTGGAGGAACTAAAACTTGTCGACATTGCCTGATCCACAGAAAGGAACTAATCTAATTAATGCTGACGCATAACAAAAAACCATAGTTCGAAACGAAACTGTAAACGGACTCCTGATAAAACGTAAACAGCAGATGTCCGCCCGTTAACCTACAAAAGCACACGTCTGCTCGACAAACAAACACGGGAAACTAGCCACCACGGCTTTAAACTTCAGACCCGATAAACAAACTAACACGGTAAAATAAGCCACCACGGCTTTTAATTTGAAACACGATAAACATATTACGAAGCTTTCCAAATCTACATACACACGAAAGAATTTTACACCCGTGTCTCGAAAAATTACGAATATTGCGTCATTACAAAGTGATAGATAGCTTATAGTGCTACACTGATTTACCTGCTTCAAATTTTTCCTCTGAATTGTTGCTTTAATTTACACACATGATTTGGGTAATAAAAATGAAGCAGGTAAATTGGTAGGGTCCTCCGTGCATGTTATTATTTGCACTCCAGGAAGTAGCGAGGCACAGATTTAGCATAAAATTGCAGTTGTGGCCAATTTTTTATTTTTAAATTTGTTTTCATTCTTTAAGCTTTTGTTCAGTGTTTTAATGTATTTTATCTCATAGTTTCCCTGGTCTTCACATGCACCTCTCTTCCGTGATTCTTATCTTCTGTAATAAACTGACGGAGACCATGGGATTAGTATGAATAGTGTAATCTATACATACCATTATTTTATATTGTAAACCTTTCCTTCAGATTAGTTCCAAGTCTTCATAATGTGTTATTTTATGAATGTACAGAACACTATCACTGTTAAAAGTGTAACTATTGCATTGTCTTTTTTTTTTTTCCCCACCCTACTCTTAGCCCAAAATATGGCTACAAAACTGTAATTTCCTGCAAAATCTGTGCCACTCTGATTCCTGAAACATGTCCAACAGCAAGCCTGTAGTGCCACACCAACTTACACACTTTGTTTTTTTATCTCAAGGTGTTGCATATGTTTTCACGCGTGATTTGGGTAAAAAAAAAAATTAATAGTTTAAAAAATTAAACAGGTAAACACTCACTATCATTTGCACCTCGAGAATCGGTGAGAGACAGATTTTGTATAAAATTGCAGTCATGGCCCATTTTGATTTTTGAAAATTTGTTTTTTCATTCATTTAGAAAATGTATGTCATGGTTTTGTGTGTTTTACACCACAATTTCTCTGGATTCATAACTTATCCTCTCTATTGTAATTATTATATTCTATAGGAAATATGCTAGTGAGACTATAGGATTATGCTTTAGTATCAAAAGTACTATCTGCACATAGCCATTATTTTGTATTGAAAACCTTTCCTTCAGGTTCATACTCGCTCGTGTGTTATTTTAGGAATGAACAAAATTGCTGTATTTCACTTTTGTTTGGATTTTGATTTGTTGTAACCGAAACAATTGTCTCTCTCATCTACAAAGAATTTGGTTCAAAATTAGTTATTTAAGACTTAAGCAGGATTTACAACCATTCGTCTGTCAAACCCTTGGCAAGCTTTAACTTTTGACGAAAGGATGGATAGAATTACAGTCTTCTAAACTTTTTTGTTACCTGTTCATTCAAGTTCATTAGAAGATAGTATGTGGAGTGTTTTGTTTTCATATTTATTCTTATGTAATTTAAAAAAATTAATTTCCACTAATTTCTGTTTTTTAAGTGTACTTGTGTTTTGTGTATTTATGCACACACAATACCGCCAAAAAAATTTTAATTTTAATAGAGAAATTTTTTTGTTTCTAATCAGTTTTTTTTTGTATTAGTTTGCAGCAATGAACATATGACGGACATACGAAGTCTGGTTGTAGATTGCTCTGCTGGGAGACTCGCAGATTATAACGTTGGCCGCTACAGTTACACCGGCTATAAGTNTGTATTAGTTTGCAGCAATGAACATATGACGGACATACAAAGTCTGGTTGTAGATTGCTCTGCTGGGAGACTCGCAGATTATAACGTTGGCCGCTACAGTTACACCGGCTATAAGTTGCCTAATTGCACTCGACTAGCTCAGAGGTAGTATACGAGACTCTGTACAATGGACGCCAATTAATGATGAAATAAAGTAAAGTTCCAGAGTATTTGTTATATACTTTTATTTAACAGTTAAGCGACACATTTCACTTCCGAAGTTCTGAATATGCAGAGTACGAAGCGTGCACAGATAAATAGACATGGGCAGAACAGAGCCACAGTTGTTTACTAATTATTACTTTTCTTACAAACTGGCCCAAAGAAATAAGAAATGCGGCGACCTCCCACACCAGCGTAGAACTAATCTCGTAAGTTCTAGTTTGCCGATGTGGGGGTTAGCATCGTGCCCGACGCAGCCTAGGCGACTGATTTGAGTGGAGACTGACTTCCAAGTGCTCTCGCCGCCAACTGACCTCCAACTGATGATATCTACTGCTTGAAGGGCAACAGGCGCACGTGTATTTGTGCTGCCTATCACCCCCCTCTGCTGAGATAAGAGCCTGGCCACGCACGCTCTCCACACGTTATCGAAAACTGCATTGTAGGAACTAAAACTGCGCCATCAACATACAGATAAATGAACTTCTCGTACAAAACTTGTCGACGCAGTCTGAAAGTCACTGTCAAAGTTAGGAGAGTTCTTGACCTCCCCTAAACAACTTGCATCCCATTAACCTCTCCTTGTACTTTTAAAATTGCACATGCCTTTCATTGTTTTGATAATTGAGATACAATTCACTGGCAAATGCAATTTTTCAAAGTGGTGATATACTGTGCTTGACTCACACATATGGAGGGGTAAAAAATAATACAAAAAATGAAAAAAACTTACCTAAAAAACCGATGGATTATGTATGATTATATTTATCTGTTAACTGCTAGTCTTATCGTGGTTTGATGCAGCACAAGTTTTATTTTTAATGACTACAAAGTAAATGTGTTAAAAAAAATCTCAGCGACATTAGGGATAGAACTAGTATCGTACATCTTTATGTGTTTTTCACTACATTTTTTCCAGGAAGGAACTTTCCATGTATTCCATGGAACTATCTGTAAAATCTTGCATGGATTTTCATTGTTTGTGCTGCAAATGAAGTGTTTTGGAGGAAAGTCTGTAGCATTAGAGTTACAAGGATTATAATATAAATAAAAAATTTTTCTGGATCAGGATTTGAATGTGCATCAAAATACCACAAGCCTGCTACCATAACCCTGTTATCATAACCACATGACTACCAAGCACATCTTGCTAGAACAGCAGAATTTTCAGTAATTATATTTTATTTTCCATTTTTCTTATTACTATTCATATTTTTAATTATTGCAGTTTATTGATTTTTGTGTTAGTTTTTTTAATTTTGTAGTATCAGTTTTATAATTTTACATCACAGTAGAGAGAAGAATACCTCAGCAGAATGTATAGAACTAATTGTGAACTGTTTCATATTTCATAAGCACACTTGTGTTTAATTTTTTGTTAGTACTAACTTTAGTATCATACACATTAATTTACAAATTATTTTAACAACGCATGTGCTCTCCTGCGAATCCATTTTGGTCCAAACCTTGTTCCTAACTGCTGGTAGCTGGGAACGTGCGTTGCATCTTTTAGCCTCGCAGACAGGGCTCAGAAAATCTCCAGACTCTCGAATGCCTCACTAAAGAGGGACTCGCAAACATTGTTCATGAATTTAAGCTCGGTTTAAGGTAAAAGATATTCAAAAGACAGTCCCCTCTTACATGCGAGGAAACAAAATGTTTAAGAATGCCATCCCTAGCAGCCGTCACCTCAGTCGCTGTCACTGTGACAAAGCCACCATGCCAGGAAACATTACCCATCCTTGCAAAGTAAAAAGAATTGTGTAATTTTTTTGTATTCACGTATAAATAATTCAGTTCTTAAAAATAATTGATGTTTTGAAGCAAACATCTCCGATTTGAGTGAAAAATATTTGTTAGATACAAAAATGCAAAAATGTTAGTCAGTAGAAATTTTTTACATTGCTTGTAACAACGCAAGTTATTAGTTATCAGAATACACAGTTCATTTTCTTTCATTTTGCTAAGCTTCATAATATTTTTATCTGGTTTGAAATTAAAAGCAGTGGTGGTTCGTTTTATTGTGGTATAACGTTATCGGGCGTACGTTTGCCGTTTCAAAAATCTTAAATTTTGTTATGCGCCAGCATTAGTAATAGAAGCTTTTCAGACTGCGTCGACAGTTTTGCTCTAGGAAGTTCGATTATCTTCATCTGACTGACGGTGCAGTTAAGCGGGCTACGCAGTTTTGGAGAACGTGCGTGCCAACCCATGCCAGGCCCTTATCTGAGGAGAGGGGGGTGATAGGCAGCACAAATACTTGTGTGCCTATCGCCGGGCAGTCAGTCGATAACAAGCATTAGACGCTCAGCAACGACGCACTGAGGCCGCATCGGTCGTGGCGCTTTAACCCCACACTGGAAACTTTATTAAACTCATTTATTTCTTAGCCGGTGTGGGAGGTCGCGAGATACTCGGGCGATGCAAGTTTTTGTAAAGTAAGTTAATCAATTGACCACTGTGGCGCTGCTCTTTACTTTGTCTGTTTCTGTAAACTTGTTCTTACTCTGCATACCTGATGATTGTATGTAAACTGTTTCAATCTTTCCAGTAAATAAAAGTACAGAGTAATAAACAAACATTGGACTTTATTTATGTTTATTGGCGCCTTTAACATTTCATGCTACTGTACTACCAATTGAGTTAGCCGAGTGGTAACTTCCAGCCGTCATCACAGATGCTTCATCCTTACAAATATGGCGGCTGAATGCGCCGCGTGGAACGTCATAAATATTGCGCCTAACTATGAGGCTGCCTCGTTGCAATTATGGCGGGCATAAACAACATAGGCAACATTATATGATCTTAAGGAAGATTCATTGGGATTGTAATAAAATTACATTTACTAAATGCATTCTTTATTGCACAGGTAAGCGTAAAACTAACAGTGTGCTTATTTCGCCATGTTAGTTGAAAACAACAGGGCTTGCACAGCATGTAAACTAACTTCGGACATCTTAACCATACTTTTCATGCTTATCATGTTGAAAAACACTATGTTTAAGATAAGATGTTAGTCTAAATCTGGGTTTTTTTAGTTAGGTTATATTTGTGGTTAACCAGTGTAGTAAACAGCAGTAAGAAAATATGGCTACAGTGTTTGTGAGCATGCAAAGACCGAAGAAGGTAAAAACTAAGTATAACCCAGCAATACTGGTTGTTTCCAAAATTGTGTTACAAATGTTAAAACTTAAACTTATCAACGTAACTTAAATATTATACGTGACTAACATAATGAAAATTGTGCAAATACTTTTTGTTGATATCCTTTTATATTAACTATGTAGCGATGTACAATAAGAAAAGCAACTGTAGGAGACATTGTTTAATTGCACAGCTTTGAAACACATACATGACTGACTGCTATTGACACACTATACACCAGGCACTCACAAAACAAAAGAATGTCACATCACAGTATAGTAATGCCAACTTCAGAAGACCAACTATAAGTTAACCTAAAATTGAAATACAAAACCCTTACCCAATTCTGCAAAAGATTCTGCCTTCACAATAATTCAACAAGATTTAACTTTTAAACAAAACAATTAAATTTAAAACAAAGAAATGGCTTTGGTCATATCAGCTACTTGCTCAGTTGTTTCCAAACACACTATTTTTACTTTCTTGAAATATACCAGATCTCTCACAAAGTGATGTCTAACATCTATATGTTGGGATATTTTAGTTTCATAAATCTGAGCCATTTTTAATACAGATTGGTTATCTTGGAACACAATTATTGGTTCAGCTTGGAATGATGCAGTATTCTTAATTTTTGGGACACGTGTTTCATTTTTCTTTAACTTTGCTAAGCTTTATAATATTTTTATCTGGTTTCAAAATTAAAGTCGCGGTCATTCGTTTTTCCGTGATAGTTTGTGTATCGGGCATAGGTTTGCTGTTTTACGTTTATCAGGAGTCCGGTTGTCATTTTGTTTCGAACATCGTAGTTTTCAGTTTTTGTTAAGTGTCAACATTATTTAGAAACTTTCAGAATGCGTCAACAAGTTTTGTTGTGCGAGAAGTTCGTTTACCTGGATGTTGACGGCGCAGTTTTAGTTCATACAACGCAGTTTCGATAACGTGTCAGTTTCGATAACGTGTGGAGAGGTGCGTGGCAGTCCACGCTAGGCCCTTATCTCAGGAGGGGTGATAGGCAGCACAAAGATGCGTGTGCCTGTCGCCCTTCAAGCGGTGCTTCAGGTCAGTTGGAGGAGAGTCACCCTTCAAGCAGGCGGCGAAGTCAGTCGTCTTATAATGCTTGCCTAGGCTGCGTCGGGCGTGACTATAATCCCCACATCTGCAACTAGGCTCTGCTATATTATTTCTCCGCCAGTGTGGGAGGTCGCCACATTTATTATTTCTTTGGGCCAGTTTTTCAGAACATAATAATTAAGTAAACGACTGTGGCGCTGTGATGCACTTGTATGGTTATCTGTGAACGTTTCGTACTCACTAAATGATAACTAAAGTATACAACAAATACTCTGGAACTTGACTTTATTTCCTATGTAATAGGCGTCCATTTTAAAGAGTCTCGTGTACTACCTCTGAGCTAGCAGTGGCAACTTAACGTATAGCTGTGTAACTGTAGCGTCCAACGTTGCAAGCTACAGTACAGAATTCAAGTAACAAATTCTGCAAGGATATGATCTCTGTTAAACAATTAGACAGTACATAATATTAAGCTTCACAACTGCTTAGAGCCACAAATGTTAGTTTTTTTTAGAACTTTTTAACATATTATATTGCTATTTAATGTTGCAATGAATCCAAATACACTTTTCCTATCATTTACATCTGTAGCAAAATCAGTCAACCAAGATCCTAATACATTGGACTCTCGTACCGAAAATGCATATACCGATAAACCTTATCCACAGTTAATTTTCAGTGGTCCCGGCAAAACTCCCATATAAGTAATGATAAAACTACGTGCTTCCATAATTAATAGGATATTGCGTCAATCAAAATATATTTTGGTTCCATCACCTAAGATTTCCCGCAATGATTGTTTTTAAACTGGTTGTTATGCAAATTTCTAGTAATTGGATGTGAAATGTGTCGCACGCGCCGTCGATTCTCTGCAGTGTGGTTAGAGTCTGGGTTTTCTCCCTCCACTTACATGCCTAATGAGAGGGGACGCAGTTACCTAGCAACCAGTTTGGCATTCCAGCATGTTTTCTCACCCCCTCTTTTTGTCTCTCAGCTGCGCACCTTTCTTCCTCCCCTTAAATGCCATTGAGAGGGGTAGCTGTTATCTAGCAAAAGAAAAAGTGCGTCCTCTCTCTCGGCCGCTACCCCTTACATGCCTGGCTGCAGAGTAAGAAAAGTGCACCTGGTGATTGTAGAAATTTTATTAATATTATTTATTGTTCAAAATAGCCCCTATAATCACAAGTATTTCAAAGCAAATGGTTTCACCTGAAAATGTGATGCATTAAATTTTAACGAGGAATTACTTGCAAAGATGTTTTCTTTTGTGATTAAAGGTAGTTTTTTCCAGTAAAGTTGGTGTTTAATTATATCTCGCATAAAAAAACATGATTTTAAAACAAAATATTAATTTAACCAAGTGAACAATATCTTTGCGAATAAAATGATATGCCCAGAAGCATGTACTTGATCTCCTCTTTTCGCCGAAAATTGTTTGAACATTGAGTGACTTGTATTACCAAGCATAAAGTTCATTTATAGTAACTTCCTGCCGGGAAATCGGAGGATTTATATAATTTTATTTCAATAGACACGCTTCTTTTGAATAAACTGATATCTTGTAGGGGCTTATTCAGCACCTTTTGTCGTCTAATAATAGGTAAGCACCGAGCCTGAGTGCAGCATAACTCACGACAGGTGTGTGTATGGAATAATAAGAGGATGTGGTTTTGAATGATTAATTATTAAAGGCAGTGACGAAACAAATTGTAATTGCCTTATATATTCATTTCTGTCTCAAAGTTAATTTTTTTTTGCAGTGAAATGTTATTAATTACTTTAAAAGAGACATTTGCTATGTGCACAAGATGTGGCTAACATGTAGCGGCGTGAAGGGGTGCATTGTTTCACCCCTCTAGTCGCTCCCCCCTTCGCGGCTCGCCCACTGTGAACACTTTGCCGGTTGATAATCTCTTAGCTCACTCTCAGCTGATCGAGGGCACAAGGGGATATTCATAATTTGATTTGCATTCGGTGTCATTATTTTCATTTTCAGAGAATTTGAAAGTTTTAGGTTGGCTTGCATTTGGTGTCTGGCTACAATGAATGATATACAGTATTTAAAAATGTTATATTCTTTATTTAAACAAGTTTACATGAAATGTTTTTAAATGTATTATTTACAGTAATACTAATTCAGTAATACTTTTATTAAAAATTCCTATTTTTAATGTGTTTATTAGCTAAACTTTATTCACAGATAATCTATAGATCTAATTATAACCAAAATCAAGTCTAATAAGGTCAGAAGTTGCATTTCATTGATGTACATTTCAGAACCCTCATCTACTGAAATCTTGCATGTATGGAAATTTTTTGACTGTCCCCTGAAAAATGGTAGATAGGGAGTCCACTGTACTCATGCCGGTAGCATCTGATTTTACAAATTTTAAATTTACTTTCTCAGTTAGTTTGACATACTTTGACATTTATCAGATTTTTCCAATGTGTTACATTAAACCAGTTTTGAAATCTACCAAAGTATGAGAGAAAGTATGAAAAACATAGGTCAGGTCTTGACCTTAACATTAAATGCATAAAACTTCCTAAGAGTTCATTATAAGGTAATATCGTATGATTCTCACAATTTTGTTCATGCTTTATCAGATTTAATTTAGGTTCGACTGGAATTTTACTTGGTTTACATTTATACATGTTGAACTTATGCAATTTTCTTTTAATCGAAGTGCCAGACTTACGAACTAAAATTTACCCTCAGAGCCTGGTTCTTACAAATAAAATTGAGACATTAAATGCACTTTAATTTTCTCCGAATGGAAATGGAAATAATAAACAGATCATCAGACCAGACAAGAATATATGTTGAACCATTATAATACAAGCAAGGATCTACTTTTGATCTAATAGAATCTTTATTGATAAACATTAATTTAATATAACCATTCAAACATTTTGGACTTTGCGATAGTTCAGACAGAGCTTTTTTAAGTATACATCTTTTACCTTCACTACACAGCAAACCTTATGATGGCTTCATGTACACTGGCACTGGAAGAAGACTCTTCAAGAATGCAGACTTGACATCAAGTTGTTGCATGTTTAGATCTCTTTCCATTGCTACAGAGAGTAAAACCCTCAAAGTTGCCATTCGAGCCACTGGAGAAAAAACGTCATCAAGAGAAGGCTGCTGGTAACCATAAGATGTGCTTTTTGCATGTAACACCATTCACCACTGTTTTCAGTGAAAATCCACCGTGATTCAATAACTTCAGCATTCAGAGGGGGATCAACTAAGTTGAATGTACCAGTGCATTCAAGAGCAGACAATTCTTCCTTTATCGCAACACTCCAAACTTCATTTTCAATAGTCTCATCATGACTCTGAGGAACATCGTTTGCAGTTCCAACCAATACGGCTAACATAATGTCTACATCAAAATCCTCCAAGTATTTTAGTAGCATTTTTACTCTTGAGTCTCTCTAAACATCAGTTGTAGTCTCACTCGAAAGAGATGACCTTTCCTTTTCACAAGGCCGTGTATTATCGTGTACTGTATCTTCCACGTCGATAATAGGTTTTGTCTCAATATTGTAAAACTTGTCCCAAGTGTTGTTTCTTCTGATGTTCATCAAAAATTATATTTCTTGAGAGGACAACATAGTGCCATTCAGATCCCATAGTCTGTACCATTATTGCAATAACCTATCATAAGCAAACTTGCTGGATGGGAAGCCAATTTTTACTCATCTGTCTTTATGTATAAAACTGTAAGCAGAGTAGTCAAAAATTATTTTCCTCATATCAGGCTTCTGATTGTACCACTATAACCACATTTCAGTAGGAGTTACACCTTTTGGAAGTGTTGAAGTTTCAGTTCTGTTATAAAAGTACACGGAGGTAAACACTGTTTCACCCTACATTTCCTTGTCCATTTCAGAGTCAAATATAAACATCTGGCTTTATCTAAAATTGTTTTTGGGAAGAATTTCTTGTATTTGAGTTTTGTACATTAATACCTTTTTCAACACAGAAATCTTTAAATTGTTTAGAACTGTACTCCACACCATGATCACTATGAAGATTCTCAATTTTCTTGTTATGTTTTGCCTCAACCATAGCTACAAACTGTATAAACTTAGCAAAAACTTAATTTTTATTCACAATCAAAAATATTATTTTACAATGGCTATAGTGATCAATGAAGCTAGCAAAATTATTCTTACCATCACGTGTTTGGGTAGTAATTTTTCCACACACATTTGACACAAATTGTAAACCACTCTCTGCCTTTAGATTGTAAGGAATTGATTTCAAATAAGGTAACTTGCTTTGTTTACTTTTGAGACAGATTTCACATAGATTTGAAGAGGGATACTTTGAGCTGTGCCCCATCTGGCAGTGCTATAAATCACATGCAAAGTTTTTTCTTGCATCAACGATGTTCCCACACACAAACATAAAACATTCTAACTCTGTGTTTCTCTAGCGCACACAGAGAAAGACAAGAGAGTAGATAATGTAAAATTCTATTTCAACTACAATGTAGATTGCATATGTTGAAATTGTTTGATAATGATTAATTTGCTCTTCTAACCACAGGGTTTCGACAAGTTACAATACTTCTATTTTATATGCATCAAGTTTAAGTGTGTGTATATATTCCAAGTAGACTGTGCACATTGTTGGAAGCTGTCTGCAGTAATGTTTATTTGTAAATGAACACGTCACACAACCTGCCAAAATTCAAACAATTCTGCAACTGTGACAAGTTTTGAACCTTGACTTAAAATTTCAAGCTGCTCACATGTTCATAGATATAATCTTTAGAAATATTTTGGGTACTGGGTAGCTGTAATCAATCTATGATTTAAATAAGTGTATGCTGAAAGGTGCAGATATTCTCTATTTTTAATTTTTCCTTTCTACTGTAGGCTCTAATCAAGATGCTTCAAAGCCAGAATCAACACCTAAGGATGTTAAATACAGTTCCTACAATGCTGGTGGAAAAAACTCTGCAAAGTTGAATGAAGTAATGGTGAACCGTAAATTCTTTAGGAGCATGCGGGAGAGAATGTCTTGCTTTGGCCTGAGCTGCTTGCATCACTCCCAGAGCTTGCCTAGCCTGCTGCAGGTACAAGAGGGCAGTAACTCCCATGACCTGGAAGGCTCCTCGATCGATGACATATGCAGCAGGTTCGACTCCTCTGTGCTCAGCTTCAACCGCGAGAACAGCTACTGCACGGAGCGCTCTCTGTCTGTGGTCAGTGGTGACGAGTTCCTATCGCTGGTACTGTCTCCTGACAGCAGGTCGTCATTGTGGTGTAGTGCCACTTCAGATTCTGATGCAACCTTGTCCCGTAGTCCCAGTTCCACACACAGCTTCTTCTCCATGCGGTCCACAAGGACTCTTGCTTCCAAGTAACACACCTCTAGCACACTATCCCACTCAGCACGTTAACTGGGGTATCCACGGTGGTTCCAGAATGCTCTTCAAGTTTGGTGAAAGTTATGTTTTATATCAAATTGTAACCTTGCTATGGTAACTACAAACCCAAAACAAAAACCTTATTTTGACAAATTTGGAAGTGTTCAGTGGAAGCTAAAAATTTAGAGTACCTGCTACACAAAGTATTCAAAGGGTTTCCACTTGAGATAACGTCGCTTTAAATGTTTGGGGAACATGTTAACCAATGTTGAGTGGTAATAATATATATATTAGTGAAGTTGGAAGAGCAGGATTAATATTGACTATGTCTTGAAATGCACCTGACTAATGATAATGACAGTACAAGTTGCAATAATTTAATTGTGTTACCATTATATGATGCGTGGAACAAACGACAGGTACAAAAATACAGACAGACTTACTGATAATATCATTAAAGTGTTAAGTCATTGTTTATGACTGCAGTAATTGTATCAAACAATTTTTTTTTTGTATAGCTAATATGCAACGATTGTGAAACCAAAATAATTTGATAACAGTTTTTTAAAACCTTTACAGATACAGATCAATGCATAATTTTACTACATTGTGCAGTATGAATAATATAGACATTAAAATAAACTATAAGTAAATATTTAAAACTTTTATATGGTTCATCATTTAGTCAGTAATTGAAAATGCAAATTTTTTGCTGCCTTGTTATGGTAACAGTTTAGATCTGTTCAATATTGTTAATATACCTATAACATTTTATAACTACTTAGTGTATTATGTATATTTGAAAATAATAATATGACAATAAAATATAATTTGTTTGTCGATTGTTCTTTTTTGTGTTTCCAACAGGAGAGTGTAAATTATGTAAATGTTGATAAAGTTTTCTATAGAAGAGCCGGATAATCTTAAAATCATTTTACAACTTACTAGAGTACCTATATTGTTAAATGTGATTGATACTGGTACTCAAAACTGAATTTATATTTTTCAAATAGATTATTTTAATTAAGTACATTACAGAATAATACGTTTATACAAACAAAATGTATGTAAATCCCAGTACATTGCACCAGTTACAAAATGTTAAAGTACTGTGTCTAGTACAGTTTACTGTCATTTATTTGTGTTAGCATGTACAAATTATTTACAGAGTTTATTTTTTTTGATAATTTAATGTAGGTTTGTTTGGATTACTGATATGTGGATATGAAACAAAGGAAGCATCGATTTTCTTATGGTTAGTGTATTGGTTGTTATACTTTTCACAGTTTGGATGGTAAATACAATTAACTCAGAAATTACATTTTTCACGGTTCCAAGGAAAAAAAGTAATTATTGGAATTTGGACAGATTCTAGCCCACCCCAACTCCTAAATGCAGAAATTGTGTTCGGTTTTGTTTTTGCACAAAGTCAGGGACTTTCATATGACAGGAAAAAGTCAGGGAATTTTCACCTTGGTCAGGGAAAATTTAACTATTNATGGTAAATACAATTAACTCAGAAATTACATTTTTCACGGTTCCAAGGAAAAAAAGTAATTATTGGAATTTGGACAGATTCTAGCCCACCCCAACTCCTAAATGCAGAAATTGTGTTCGGTTTTGTTTGTGCACAAAGTCAGGGACTTTCATATGACAGGAAAAAGTCAGGGAATTTTCACCTTGGTCAGGGAAAATTTAACTATTTGCTACTCTGCAAAAGTTCAAAAGTTGTTTGTTGTGTGAATAAATGATAATGTGATTATGAACATATGCATTTTAAAATTTCAATTTTAATTATGTTAATTGGCAATAATACATATGGCCTGTACATACAAAATAAAGTAATTGTGTGTTTGTAATGGGCACTCATGTGATGTCAATTCTTTGTATGGCGATAAATATTGATGGGCTGAGTAAAATGTTGGCTCTGCTTGCTTGGTCTGTTGCAGTGTAATTTAATTCAACTTTACTTTTTGCCTATTTATTCTGTCAGCGGGGAAAAGTATGGTATTGGAAGGTTTTGGTCCTGAAAATAGGTGGGGCCACGGTGGCTGAGCGGTTAGCCTGCTTGCCTCCCACCAAAACGAATCAAGTTCAATCCCCGGTTGGGTCGCTCCTGGATTTCTGCATGTGGGAATCGTGCTGGACAATGCTGCTGGTTGGTGGGTTTTCTCGGGAATCTCCCATTCCCTTTCATTCCGGCGCTGTTCCATACTCGCCTCAATTACCCTCATCGGCTCTAGACCTCGCTGTTAAGAGCCGCCCAAATCTCTTCACTCACTGAAAACAGGTCAGGGAAAATAGTGAGATTCTGTCTGGAATTCCCTGACTTTTCCCTGTTTTCCAAAGTGGAATTTCAGTGGACATCCTGTGTAAGTATAGTAAAATGTTGATCTTACAAACTGACTCGTAAGATCTACATGCTTTATAAGGTCAAATTTAATATTTTAATTGTCTTTAACCCCTAAAAACTCAAAAATGTTGTCAGTATTAAATTATTTCTTGAGCAAAAATAACATGTTATGATTAAATATTAATTTAACTAAATGTTTTCTAATCATTCGAGAAAAATTATGCCCTGGACTGACACATCTCCTTTCCCTTGTCGCAAAAAAATCCTAAACATGCAGAGCAAACTCATTTTCCTGGCTTTTTGCAGGAAAATAAGAGGATTTATTATTTAAATTTTAACTCGTCGCAGGTCAATTACTCAGTCTTTCGCAGGCTTTATACACACGCAACAAATGAGTGGTAAAAGTGTATGTCCTAATGAAGTCATAATTAGCGTGGCTCCCTTCATTTTAGATCTGAACAAAAATTGTGCAACGGAAATGTAGCAACATTGCCAAAGTGATGTGAGAGGAAGGTGGTTGTCTTGCCCTCTCTTCGGTGATAGAGTTGCATGCGGACTCTCCCGATCGATACTGCTGTCTGGTGCCTAGTGACCACGGAGCAAGGACAGCTTGCCTTGTAGACTGTGGGAAACTTAACGTATGACAATCAGGGTGTCAGAATCAGCTCTGCTAAATTACTTGACATATCCTTATATTCCAGACCAAAAGTTGTGGTTTTTGCAGATCTTACCTCTTGATTTTGGATTATTTAGGTTCTATATTTTATAGCACATGCTCTTGTATGCATGTATATGCTTGCATTAGCTCATTTTAAAATTGTCAAAACAACGCACAGTAAATTAAACATTCTTTTCAGAAAAAACTGTTTTAAATTTTGACTCGAACAATGACTTCTGTTCACTGTTAAAAATGTATTATTAAATAATTTCAGGTAACAAAGTAAGCACATAATTCCTGACCTTTTTACACGTGGGTTACACATTATTCAAATGCAAACTAGTCACTGTTACAAAAATATTAAATATAAACAAAAAAATTTACATTAGACAAAAAAATTAGTATCTGTGGCACAAGTAAGCATATATCAGTTAGCTACTTGACAAATTCATTTAAATTTGAATAAACTGCTCACTGCGTTTAAGTGCATTTACAAAGTTCAGTCAACACAACTCAACATACAGAATGCTCAGTTTCCTTAGATCTCGAGTTTCCTCAGATCTCGAGTTTCCTCATGATCTCCAGTTTCCTTAGATTAATTGCGCTTCATTGATGTGACAGAACACTCATTGCTACACTACAAACCACATCATAAATATAAATATTAAAAAATGCACGTGTTGCTAAAATCACCAAGTTATAAAACTAGTAGAATTTTTAAGAAAAAAAAGTAATGAATTTGAATTTAAAAAGAGATTAAAAACAAATTTTACAGGAATGCTTTAACACTTTATTTATTGCAGGTCACACAGTGGATTGTGTAAAAAAAAAATTACGTTTTTGTTTTATAAGATGTTTGTAATATTATTAATTTAATGTAACTACAGCTATTTTATGAGCACATATTGGTTAACTTGACTACCATTTTCATCGACAAAAGTGGATTTGTTTTATTTTTTAGTTTAACCACATGTGTTTAATTAAGTGACATTATTGCTACAAAGCAAAAATTTATCTATGTATAAAACTATTTTACCATTGCAGAGATTTGAATAATGGGCTTTGAGGGCAGGGGGAGGAGGACATGACGTAGCAGGTGCACGGTGGGTCATGTAAGTTTCTGGAGAGAAAATCTCACTGGTCCAGAGATGTTATGCAGAAAATACTTTACCAGCTACTCAGTAATTGTTGAGGGTTAATGTCAACCACCCTAGTAGCAGTTACTCCAGTATCCTTCACATGTAATATTGATAAAATGTTGCATTGCAAGTGGTTGCTATATTCTGTACCATATAAGAAGGCCACTTTTTGACAGATCGGCGAAAGTAGCGCCACTGTTTACATCTGACTACGTATCCTTCCGCCATCAGCTGGTCCGTCAAGTCGGGGCTGTATTTTTTATCAACACGCGGTCAGCTAATCCACTTCTCATTGCACTGTAATGCTAAACAAATTTTAAGATATTTTAAGACTGACATCTGTCTAAAAATATAAGTAGGTTATAAAAGTAAAAATATAAAATGTTAGATATTTGATAACTTTTTTTAAATTTGTCCGAGATAGTGAATTTGGGTTAAAATTGGCGAGACGGTCTGTTGTATCTATTATTACACTTTGGACGTTATAGCTAATATATTCGAGTTGGAAATATGTGACGTGGAATAACGTTAGAATTGCTTAAAAACTATTCACGCGTGTCTACGGAATCAAGGAGATGGGTTTCGAGAGAACAACATGGCGTATAATTTACGTAGACGAACGATTACCGGCCGAATATAAGTGACTTGTACTCCAAATCGTTGTATATGAAATAAATGTTACTTTAAAAATTATGCAGAGCTCGTGGAAAAATATAACTATTGGCAAATGTTTGTAAATTCGTTATATATCACGCAGGAAAGAGATTCATTTCTGGCAGGTAATAGCTCGCAGAATATCCGATAGATAGCGCGCAGCACGTCACGACGAAGTTTTGAGTAACTCTCTTTATGGTCAAAAGATGGCGTATATTTTAAAATTGATAATTCTTATGTTACGGGCTGAAAATACATTTAAAATTTGTGTCGTTTCGTCAAATTATTAGAAAAAATAATTCAACAATATTATATAATATTTCTGTATGCTTTTGGAATTAATATCATGGACGTGTTGAAAGCAAGGTTTGAGGTGGATTATAAGACGTGAAAAAGCTTTCTGAAGTTAGCACAACTTCAGAAAACTTTTCCACGTCGTATCGTTCTATTGTACATTTCATTTTGATCACCTAATCATAACTACATTATCACGAAGTTTATTTTTTAACACTAACAACCACTGTTTTGTGATCACACAAAATAAAATGTATTAATTAAACTTGGAACTCTTTCTTATCGCGTATTTTCTGCTTGTCTGATGTGCGTTGGCAGTGCACTCAGAATAGCCAACATAATATTAACTTTTGTTCGTTCGTGCATCAGCTGATACAGGATTTTCTAAATGGCACTTTGTTTGTTTCGTATTAGTCAATTGCCACTCACTGACTGTCAGAAAGTGGCCTTCTTATACGGTATGGACCATAATAGTGAGCAATTTCCAGCCAGCCCAGTACTGCCGTATTTAACCATTGTGAACATATGGGTTACTCCGTCATGTCGTGCTAAAATGTGGATCTTTAAGGCCTCTCCATATGCCAATTAAAAACTGAGATAATAGTACACATTAGTGATGCAACGAATATTCGCATTCGCGAATATTCACATGTTTTTGAGCATTCGCATTTGCAAAAATGATGCCAATATTTTGCGAATGTATTTGGCAATGAAAAATGAAAATGTTTATTAAATAATAATGCAACTGCTATGATTAAGACATTTTTATTTATTAACATATTTTTTATGTATAAGAGTATATTTTAATGATATTTGGGAAACAGCCTTGTAGTTATTCACTAAATTACATAACAGAAACACACTCTTGATATTCTTTTATTCTTATTTACCTAAGCAAAATCAAATTAAGGCAGGTAATTTCTTAAAACTTCTAAACTATATTATAACACAACTGTATAATCAGATACCATTGAACTGCTTTAACACAAAACAATGGAATAAGATATAACCCAACCTTTTTAATTATACAAATCAACTTTAAATGAGATCTTTAGTAAAAACACTTAACAATATGCATTTATGCAACCTAAAGGGTATCTTATTCAAATATGTGAGATCTTTTAATGAACTAGTAATCATGTTTAATTGTAAATCAAATCGACTTCTTATGAATAAAGTTAAAAATATATTGTGAAGAAAAACAAACAATATAATAATCTTCTTTTCAATTAAAACAAATATGTTCTTAACATTTTGTTAATTTTAACTTTGGTACTAATACTTACTCACTAATTATGTAATTTTTAAGATATCCATTACACATTACTTCATGAAATCGANTAATTTTTAAGATATCCATTAAACATTACTTCATGAAATCAAAAAATAAAACTATGAAAAATTGTTTATATCTAAGCACAATTAAGTGAAACACTTAGTAATTAAATAACAATAGAGGAATATTAAACTTCAGAAATAGAGGNAAGAGTAGAGGAATATTAAACTTCAGAAATAGAAGTTTTGATGCCTTTTCTCCTTGCAGCCTATTTCGGTGGGGTGTGTAAAGAAGACCAGCCTCACTAAAGACCCTTTCGCTAGGCACACTAGTGGGTGGTGTTACTAAATATTGCCTGGCTATGGGAGAAATAATACCATACTTCTTATTATTTACCGCCCACCATGTAAGTGGATCTACATCATTTTCCACACGTTTATCTAATAAATATTCATTGCTGGTTTTTTTAAATCAAAACTTCTATAGGGTTCGTACATTCATTTTCTTCTTCTTCACTTTCGCTGGAATCCATCAGCAATTTCATGGTGTCTCTTAAAGATATAGATTTCTCTGTCAGACTGGCACTGGAACCAGATGTTTCAATCCGATGAGTAATCATTCTGGCACGCTTAGGATTTGAAAAAGACGATAGGCTTGATTCATAGTTTCCAATTGACTTTAAAATATTTTCACTACTTGATCTCTGGTCGAAGAATTTTTGAAAAATTTTAATTTGTATCTTGGGTCAATAAAAGTTGCCGTAGCAAACAATACGTCATTTTCCAAATGGGAAAATCTGCGACATAGTTCTCGTTTAAGAACTAAAATCGTATTCCCAACGCATTCGTCGGTCACATCAAATTCACCAATAATTTTTTCCAAAGTGGACAATAATGGAATTACTGAGGATACAGAAATATTGGCTGCACTTAGTTCTTTTGTAATTTCTTCAAAAGGTCTGAGTAAAGTTATTATTTTTTCCACGATATTCCACTCTTCGGAAGTTAGTTGTGAAATCTTGTTATTCTGGGAAGCATAAAGACATAAAGAATCTTTGTTTTTCAAAATACGCTCTAACATATACAAGCTGCTATTCCATCTTGTAGCACACTCTTGTATGATTTTCAGCTTTGGCTGATCGAGTCTTTCTTGTAGAGCAGCCAGTTCATCTTGAGCTACATTTGAGTGATGAAAATGTGTTGCCACCTTTTTACATTTTGCAATCACTGTTATAATGGAATCAGGTGCCTTAAGCCCCTCCTTGACAACCAGCTGAATTTGGTGTGACGAACAATCAATGTCTCTAATTAATAACAAGGAAATACCTTTTTTCATGTTTGTGCCACCATCTCTAGCAATGCATTGCACTTTTTCTTTTGGTATTTCCCAATGCGACAACATGGTTTCAAGTTTCATAGCTATATTTTCACCAGTATGTAGGCCATCGTTAAATATCTCTGCATTTAACACAATCATTTTTCTCTCAAAGTTTTTTGCTATACCATGGCATGTAAGACTCAGCAAAGATATTCCTGAACAAGAATCAGACCAAATATCAGTTGTAAATGCCAATTTTTCAAATGACTTAATTAATCCCAAAATTTTATCTTTAAATTTGTTGTAGAAATTCTCACATATAAACACAGAAAAATGTTGTCGGCTTTTTATATTATACGACGGACAAAGATGGTTCAATAGTATGACAAATCCAACGCTTTCGACAAAACTAAAGGGTAAGTCCTCTAAAGCAATCATTTCGCTTATTAAATTATCAATTTCCAAAGACGTGGCATTGTTGTTATCCCACTTTTTTGTTTTTTCGACGCAAGCAGTCAGACATTTGTTACAGGTCGGTTTTCGTACATTGTCGCGAAGTGGAGGCCACAACACTTGTTGTAGAAGCATTTCGCTTTTCATTTTCCCTATTCTTTAAAGCATTATACTCGTTTTTATGCAAAGCTTCCAGGTGATTTCTCATAGCACTTGTTGTTCTTCCTTTGCGCGAGTATTGTTTATTACGTATTTTGCATTTTACATTTTCATCATCACATATTGTAAAATAAGTCCAAACTTCGCTAACACACGACCGCTTCATTTTGAAATATCACTTATCACTGTACAATTACAACAATAGAGTCTTTACAAGTTAAAAACAAAACTTAAGTATGTTGACTCGACGCTGCTCCCACCTGTACTATACAGAGTGGTGGATAGCAGGGTACGTAGTAATTTGTTACGGTGCTGCTGTAAGACGG
Source organism: Clitarchus hookeri (assembly GCA_002778355.1). Lineage (NCBI taxonomy): Eukaryota > Metazoa > Arthropoda > Insecta > Phasmatodea > Phasmatidae > Clitarchus > Clitarchus hookeri. The sequence continues at coordinate 239,062 of NQII01002738.1, forward strand.
GTGACACAAAGACGTAACTGGGTTCGGTTTATTCACGCTTAACTTTTACTGTCCAAAGTTACAGTGACCTGTACATCTATGAGACCTAGCCCCTTTTGTATCTCCTCGGACGGTGGAATCTAGCTATCCCGCGCCCTACACACGTCTCGGCGAATGTTTGCGTGGGGGGGAGGTTTTGGCGGGTTGCTGAAATTACCTCAACGCTGGTGGCTGGCGTTGTCGTGCTGTCTCTGTGTCTCTCCCGGGAAGTCCTGGGCTCGATCCCTGGATGTGCAGTTCTCTCCTCGTCGCTCCTCGTATCTGACTCTCTCGTGACTCCGGCGTAGCTCCGAGACTCCGTCGTAACTGTCTTGTCGCTTCNGTAGCTCCGAGACTCCGTCGTAACTGTCTTGTCGCTTCTGCTCCGTCGTAAACGTCTCGTAACTCTTGCGTAACTGACCTCAACTGTCCTTCACTCTCGCGTAACTCTCTTAACTGTCGCATAACTGACTTAACTGTCCTCCGTGGCTCCTGTATATATACGTTTCTGTTCTATTTTCCATAGAACTCGGGACTTACCCTCTCGTGTTTGCGGTGGGATAGGGGTAGTCGGGGCGCACTGTTTTTCCCCGATTTGTAATTTCTTGTGGCGAGGTACGATAATATGCCCGGGACTCCCCGCGTTCGCAGCGTCACGTCGTGACTCAGGCAACATGACAGGTGCAGTTGGTTCGAGCTAGGGGATTCTTCTGGTCGTTAGGCCATCGGTTTACGGCGTGGGGCAAGAATAGCGTCGCCACTACTGGTAGGTTTGAGCGGTACGCATCAAAGTAACCTCAAACTAAATCTTTACGAAAACATTATTAGCAGCTAACTTCTTTCAGTAAGCCAGCAATCACGATTTGTTTACTTCGTTCAGAGTCGGGGCATATGGGCTACTCTCGGTTTTGACATGGCCGCCCGGCTGGCCAGTAATAAACGTGCGGTAAAATTCGAGTTCATAGGCGCACGCTTTTGGCGCCATATTTGAACAGCCAACATTTGCATTTGCATTCGCATTCGTGAATGTCGTAGGTGAATATTCACATTCGCGAATGTGGAAAAATCTACATTCGTTGCATCACTAGTACACATTAACACTAGCTCCCAAAATGCAGATAAGTTGCTAGACCTGAAATAATAGGTGACGGTGAGAATTAACTGTTTTATTCACCTATATGTTGTATCCCCGAGTTAAGTAGTAATGGACAAATAGACAAACATTGTGGCCAACTTTTATGAGGGAACATGTCGCTTGAGATAAGAGACACTAGCCTTTTTTTTAACATGTTGTATCTCATGTATTGTATACATGGTGGCAGCGGTAAAAATAATACCGCATTTCACAATATTCTGTACGTTTATGTACTCCATGGGTCGGCCTACACTACTTTGATGTTAAAAACAGATTCAAGATGTCTACGGGTAACTATGACTGTGATGACTGATGGGAAATCCTATTTACATGTGCACTCTTGTATAAAACTGCCGGGCTCGCTATATTTTACCAATCCTAATGCATGGTTTTGGTGGAAAGTGCAATTTGTTCATTATCTTAGTTTCAGTGGACAAAACTGTTACAAAGACTCTGAAAAAAACTATTTGTTGATGTACGTTGCTGGGTGAGAAGTCTAATAACATCATAGTGTCATTTGTAACACCGTTGTCTTGGACATAAGTTGGTGAAGGCTTTTGACAGGCATTTCAAGCCTCGAGTCAACGTCATGTTTGAATGTTTAAGTTTCTTGATTGTTCAACAGGCTGGTGAACCTGCAGAACAATTTATTACAGCCTTACATAACGCTGCCAAACTTTGTGACTATGGATCTCTTAAAAACATTTTGATTGGAGACAGAATCGTTGTGGGCATGTGAGATGCTATATTGACACTACAAGAGGCTGTGAATATGTCGCCAGGTGGAGGTAAGTCGTTGCAGTCACTTCAGTTGCACAAGAAACAGCATGAGGAGGTCAACCACATTCGGCAGTTGAACCAGGGAGGGATAGGTTGGCAGAAAATGGGGAAATTTCGTTCTGGCCCACGGGTAAACAGTTGTTAAGGCTATGAGAGATTCTCAATAGATTAACACTTCAGTACGTGAGAAGTGTGGCCGGGGCAACTATGCCAAAGTGTAAAAGGCAATAAAAAATATCAAGCATATAAGTGAAACTCGAGGAGCACTAGACTCCAAACTTGGACTTTGTAGTGGTACATTTGTCTGTAGTTATAGCATCACATTAACATGGTTATGGCAAATGTGTGTGTAGCACCCAACATTCTTGATCAATTAAGAGAAAATTAGCAGTGGGACCCTATCTGTCAAAAGTTGACGGACTTCACAATTGAACAGTGGCCACTCAAATACAAAGTACCAGCAGAACACTTTTCTTATTATCAGCATAGATTTGAAATAAATGTCTGTAAGGGGTGTCTTCTGAATCTCATATGTGGCAGCATTTTCTAAAACAACTGCATAAGGGATGTTGGGTATCTTTGTGTAAGGCTCGAGTTCAAGTGGTTCAGATTCTGTAATCAAATTCTGAGGCTGTTGTAGAAGTTGGTCTCATATGAATTTAACAAATAAGTAATGCAATAGAACCTTTCATCAGAGAAAATGTTCCAGATTACCCATGGCAGAAAGTATGGATGGATTTGATGAAGTGTCATAGGAAGTAGTTTCTAGTAATTTCAGACTTATTTTAAATATTTTGAACCAGTAGAATTGGTAATTTTAAATGAAACAGCAATAACTCAGAAATGAAAATAAGTTTTTGTGAGATTTGGAATCTAGGACATAGTACTGATAATGGACTTCAGTTCAAGGGTTCATTTTTATCAGTTTACCAGAGAATAAGAGTCATACTCATTAATCAAGAACGGAAGTTTGAAGGGTGACTTTGGGGGGCGCCCAGCGCTCTGCCCTTTAAGGGGTAGAGTGCCGGAGCAAAGTTTGTGCACACCTTTGAACCTTCCTTTTTCGATCCCCCCCCACCAACCCCTCCATCATTCTGTCCCCCAGGGAGGAGATGCAGAGACTGGAGGGGTCTGTTTTCAAACATTTTCACCTCTGAAAGCTGCCGTTTTTGATGGATTTCCTCAGGATTTGAGGGAGGACTGTCTCTTTGGACACTCCATCGGTTGAAAGTACCATAACTATGGTACAAAGTCACTTGGTACATATTTTGTGTACAATAATTATGGTAAAGTTTACCATAACTTTGCTATTTTGTACGATAATTTAGAAATTCGTACAATAATGGACTCTGCACAGCCCAACTTTACCTTTAAGCCTGAAATGAACATGGTTGAGCCGTACAAGTATTAGATATACACCATAAATATTGTTATTTCATACGATAATTTTGGAATTTATTCGGCAATAGATTCTACAATTACGCCATAAATATCGGTATTTCATACAATAATTTTGGAATTCACTAGGCAATAATAGATTCTACACTTCACACACTAATCGCAGGCCGTATTTACGACCTGGGTTTCAGTGGGTTTCAGGTTGCACGCATGTACATGCTTCACCGTTCTTGAGTAAGAATGCAGGTTATGCGGGCCACCTAGGAAAACATTCATANAAAAAAAAAAAAAAAAAAAAAAAAAAAAAAGGGTGGGTTTCAAACTGCACCCGTTGACCTGCCTCACCAAAGGATAGTGAACCCGCGGATTCCGTGGGCCGACCCCTGGTTTTGTCATAAACCAGGTACAGTTGTCCATTCTAGTGATGAGGAATGGTCTCGCGCGAGACACTCTGGATTACAGTCATAGGTCTTAATTCTCAGGATTTTCTCAAGGCTGATTCCTCTTGTGCTGCTATCTGTGTGACGTCCTAAGAATGATAAACATAGCAGTCTCGAGGTTTGGTAGAACTTGGCATGATACTTGGGGTGTTCCATATTTAGTCTGTATCATGGCTGGTGCACATTTTGTGGTAGCACAACACAGCACTACAGAGTGTAGATATAAAATAAAGCAGTGTCTCTTTGTAGGTACCGGATCATACCAGACTTATTTTTGTCATATTTTAAATCTTTCGTACGAACAGCACAGCAGATTTTTTTGTGTGGCAATTCTTCAAAGTATTCCCATGTCTGAGACTTCCGTTTAGCTGACTGCACCGTCTGAAATTTATTATGTATGATATTAGACCAATTTACAGTGTTCAGTCATATGCTGTAGTGCCGAACAGTAATACGAATACTGTGTTTCATCGTCTTAGACTATTTCCTCCTCCAACGTAATAATGTGATAGTATTCAAATGGGGATGATACTGTGTGATTGTTACCGCCACCAGTAATGGGTACCTGTGCTCATACCTGTACTCACCAGGCAGAACATTTATAGCTAAGAGACTCTTAAAAAAATGTAAAGGATGTTAATGAAGCACTTCTGGCTTTAAGGGAGTACATAAGAAACTAGAACAAAAGGAGTATCAGGCCCATTGAGACAACATACGATACGAGAACTTTCTCAGCTGGAAAAAGGGGATAATGTTTGGATTTCAGATTTGCATGCATATGGGATGGTGTCTGGTACACCTGCAGATCTTGAAGTTTCCAGATCATACCTACTCCGATCAGGTGGTGGAATATACAGACGTAACTGTCAACATTTGGTGTTCACCCCAGCTTCCGAGGAAAGGGGGGAGATGATGGACAGGCAAAGACTGCCAGCAGGAAAGACTTGTGACGCTAGCACCCGTTGCGTGAGCATCTTGCTCAGTTTCAACTCTGCATGGTGGTATGCTCTATGCTTGGCTCGGATCCCCTCCCTTTTACTCCCCTGTACTCTCTGCCTTCATTTCCCCTCCTCTTGTGCATCATAATTTTTTATGATCTGGCAGTTTATTTAAGTCGTTGCACACCTTGCTCCCCTCGTATTCTAAGCACAGTCGTCGCCTGTACGTGTACCTGTAGAGCTGCTATAACAGTCTAAGACTGCCAATTTGTCGTACTATGGACGTATTGCCGTAATGAGACACTCTTGTAATTTATTTTTCCTCGCCTAAGCCTCCGAGAGTTTGAGCAATTCAAAATGAAGAGTTGTTGACTCTGAGTTTGTATGTTAGCTGGGCCTTTTTTAATGTTTTGGTGTTTTGTGTGGCATAGATGTGATTTCTTGCGTATGCAGTAAGGTTAGTGTTTTTTCAAAATTGGGGTCTCGGTTGTCAGTCTAAATTCGGTTTCTGCTTTTACTAAAATCCTAGTGTTGCTGTGTGTTTCCTGTTTTAACATGTTTTCTTAGTCTTGTTTGCTGCCCAAGAATTATTTCATTTTCTTTGAAATGATTCACATCCATGACACTTGTGTTGGGCGTAGTCTACCTTTATAACTGTGCTTGTTTCTTAATTAAAATTTCTAATTCGGCTGGAGCTTTGACGGGGTCACTTGACTGCCTCCGCCGAACTTCATATTTTATTCAGTATTTTTAATTCAATATTTGAACACGTTAGTTCAATAAAGAGAATACTTTACCGGTCTCACAAAGCTGCTGCCCTTTTTTAATTGCTCTTTTTCCCAGTCTAGTCAAATGAAATGCTGTAAGTGTAATCTACAAATTATAATTGTTTTACATATTCTATAATCAACAGAGCAATTTATTAAATTCATTACGTTCTTGTCAAGTTTAATTAAAATTTTGGTGTGCATCTGGAATGAAATTCCAATGATGATACTTTGTCTTTTTAATTGCCAAGTTGCTTATAAAATCTAGGCTGCTGCTTTGACATTATGTATATTTAATTGGCAAATATACACTGAGGTGACAAAAGTCATGGGATAGCAATATGAAAATATACAGATAGCAGTAGTATCGCATACAAAATGTATAAATGGGCAGTGCATTGGTAGGACTTTCATTTGTAGTCAAGTGATTCATGTGAAAAGGTTTCCAACGTGATTATGGCCGCACGATGGGAATTAAAAGACTTTGAATGTAATGGTAGTTGGAGCTAGACGCATGGGACATTCCATTTCAGAAATGGTTAGGGAATTCAACATTCAGAGATCCACAGTGTCAAGAGAGTGCCAAGAATACCTAATTTCTGGTATAACTTCCCACCATGGACAACGCAGTGGCCGACCACCTGCACTTAATGACAGAGACCAACGACGAGTGTGCAGAATGGTCAGTGTTAACAGACAAGTAACACTGCGTGAAATAACCGCAGGAATCAATGTGGGACATACGACGGACGTGTCCGTTAGGACGGTGTGGCGAACTTTGGCTGTACTGGGCTATGCCATCAGAAGACCAACTCGAGTGCCTTTACTAACAGCACGACATTGCCTGCAGCGCCTCTGCTGGCCTCGTGACCATTTCGGTTGAACCTTGGACGACTGGAAAACGGTGGCTTGGTCAGATGAGTCCCGGTTTCAGTTGGGAAGAGCTGATAGTAGGGTTTGAGTGTGGCGCAGACCCCACGAATCCATGGACCCAAGTTGTCAACAAGGAACTATGCAAGCTGGTGGTGGCTCCATAATGGTGTGGGCTGTTTTTACATGGCATGGACTGGGTCTTCTGGCCCAACTGAATCGATCATTGACTGGAAAGGGTTATGTTCAGCTACTTGGAGACCACTTGCAGCCATTCATGGACTTCATGTATCCAAATAACGATGGAAATTTTATGGATGACAATGCGCCATGCCACCGGGCCACAACTGTTCGCGATTGGTTTGAAGAACATTCTGGACAATTCCAGGGAATGGTTTGGCCACCAAGATCGCCGACATGAATCCCATCGAACATTTATGGGACACAATCAACAAGTCAGTTCATGCACAAACTCCTGCACCGGTAACACTTTCGCAATTATGGATGTTTATAGAGGCAGCATGGCTCAATATTTCTGCAGGGGACTTTCAACGACTTGTTGAGTCTATGCCGCGTTGAGTTGCTGCACTTCACCTGGCAAAAGAAGGTCCGACACGATATTAGGAGGTATCCCACGGCTTTTGTCGCCTCAGTGTGTATGTGTATAATATATATATATATATATATATAAACTGAAATTTCTTCCTATATTATTTGTGATTCGGCACAACAAGTAATTTCTGTGCTAACTCCACTACATTGTTTTCTCATATCGGATTTATCTACGCCCGGAAGGAGGATGAACTTTTGAATTTTTTACGGGACCTCGAGTACGACATATATGAAGTTATGACTGTAGATGAGCTGTGCCGAGCTACAGTGGGCTGTTGGCGTCAACAAGGTCCGATGGCGCAACCCTCTGAGCAAGTCGTTCCGGTGAGTGTTACCAATGGTCTACCTAAAGTAGACAAGTTATTCCTGGTAGCCTTGCAGAATCTATCTCCCTTGACATCCCTAGAACCAGTCANGGTCTACCTAAAGTAGACAAGTTATTCCTGGTAGCCTTGCAGAATCTATCTCCCTTGACATCCCTAGAACCAGTCAGTATTCTGTATTTCTTTATTGCCATGAGTGAAATAGCTATTCTATGTTTGAGTTCTGAGAATAGTCTCCTGAAATCCACAGCTATTAAATGTGAAGGATTTATTTTACAGTTACTTCGTGAATAAATCATGTCATTGGAAGGTGGTATCTTTGTGGGCTTTGAATGCACAGTGATCGAGGCTTTGTTTCCCCGGCGCGTCAAGCGCCAATGTGAACGTGACTTTATCTATAGATACCAAAGGCCGGGTGAGCCTATGTACGAATTTGTTGATTCCATTTGTGCATTTCATGAGTCCTTATACTTACAAATTAGTGAATCCGAATTGGTCAGTATTATAGATGATTTGGCTCTGCATGTATGTGCAAAATGCACGCTTGTTTCTGTTCCACGTAATTTTCGGGAGCTACTCCAGCAAACTGTAGTACAGTATAGCACCCCTCAACCGGAATTCCCTCGAACGGAACTCCCCTTATCCGGAACAAATTTTTCAAAAAAATTCAAATGTCGCAAAGTTGTGCCATAACATTCCCGCGCTCACAAGAAGTCTTTTGTTGCTCACACCAGACTGTAAATGCCCGCTAGCCGCACACAAGCAAGCCAGTGCAACTCTATAAATAGCCAGTCGTTCGCATCCGTCACGCACTAGTGATGCGTTCTTTGTTTTGAGTCTGCATAAAGTAAACCTTTCCGTGTTTATGTTGTAAATCTTTTTTAAAAGTCTCACAGATTATGTTGAGTATACAAAAGATACCAGCTTCTAGCAATACAGCTAAACGGCAAAGGAAAATGCTTTCGATACAAGTGAAAGTGGAAATGTTAAAAAAACTGGACGCTGGAATTTCTGTGAAGTCTGTGTATGAATTTTATGGTGTAGGAGAGTGTGCAGTATATGACATCAAAAAGCAAAAAGATGAACTATGCAAGTTTTATGTGGATAGTGAATCAAAAGTGAGAATGGAGAGTCGTAAAACAATTCGCTCAAGTAAAAGTAGCGACCTTGATGCAGCTTTAATGAAATGGTTTAGACTAAGGAGAAGTGAAGGACTTACCATTTCTGGGCCAATGCTCACTGAACAGACTAAAATTTTTCATACTGAACTTAAAATTGATAATGAATGTGACTTTTCATTAGGGTGGTTACATAAGTTCAAGAAACGACACGGCATTTCTCTTTATTCACTGAGCGGCGAGAAACTCTCTGCAGATACGGAAGCAGCCGAAAAGTTTGTTTTGGAGTTCACGCAGCTAGTGTTAGACAAGAAAATTTCTCCAGAACAAGTGTACAATGCAGATGAAACTGTATTGTACTGGAGATGTATGCAGAGAAATACTTTGTGTACTCCAGACGATGCACATACTGGAATGAAAGAAAGTAAGGAAAGGCTAACAGTGTTAGGTTGTTCAAATGCAGTTGGAACACAAGCTCAAACTCCTGGTTATTGGTAAAAGTATGCGGCCACGGAAGACTTCAAGGTAATGCATGTTGAATATGCAGCAAGCAAGAAAGCCTGGGTGACCACAAAAATAACCACCGAGTGGTTCAACAGTTTTATACGACAAGCTAGGCAACACTAGAATAGCGTAGGCTTGAAGCAGGGTTGCAAGATCATACTTGTGATGGGTAATTGTTCTGCCCACCCACCAGCTGAAATCCTGTCACGAGATAACATTGAAATTATTTATCTGCCACCTAACTGTACGTCATTCATTCAGCCGCAGGACCAAGGAATCCTACGCTCGCTAAAGTGCCGCTATAGATCACAGTTTCTGCTGTCGTTCTTGGGCGACTTAAATGGCAGGAAAATTGTTGCGGAAATAAAAAAGGATTACAATTTGAAAGATGTAATATGGGCTCTGGCAAGGGCTTGGGACAGCATTCCTAAATAAACTCTCAACAATGCCTGGCACAAACTGTGGCCAACAATTATTTACTCTGAAGAAAATTAAAATGAGCCTGCTGACTTCAGAGGATTCAATGTTTCACAAGAAAAAAAATGTTCGATGAACTGATGAAGTATGCTAAGACAATAAAGAGCCCTGAACTGACATATTTGCATGACAACAACATTGAAGAATGGTTCACTGTTGATTGTGATGTTCCAGTTGTGCAAAATTACACAGATGAAGATATTCTGGAAATGGTTACAAACAAGAATAATAAAGACGAGAATGGCAGTGAAGATTTGGATGAGGATGAACCTACAGAAAAAATAATGAGCCTGTACCTGCTGAAAAAACAATTGGAGGTAGAGAACTAAGCAAACACGCATTACGGATGTGTTCAAGATCTTATCTGCGCCGGCTACGGTAAACAAGCTGCATGATGAAGAGACAGCCGGCCCAAGTGGCACAACTACAGCTACACTGCATAATGACACAAGTGACAGTGACTAATGGTGATGTGCGACACATGCCGTTAGTTTTAGTGGTNCTAAGCAAACACGCATTACGGATGTGTTCAAGATCTTATCTGCGCCGGCTACGGTAAACAAGCTGCATGATGAAGAGATAGCCGGCCCAAGTGGCACAACTACAGCTACACTGCATAATGACACAAGTGACAGTGACTAATGGTGATGTGCGACACATGCCGTTAGTTTTAGTGGTGTGACTTTCAGAATAGTTTTCTAAAGTGTTAGTGTAAATGTGCCGTATTTTGGTGTGTATAGGCCGCACCAGATCTTTCTGATGAAAAATTAGGGATAATTAATATTTCAAGTATAGGCCGCACTGAATTTTTGTATTCCCGTAAATATTGCCGGGCCTCATTGTGCTAGTGCGGCAACAGTAAACTATGGCAACGTCAAACTAATTAATTTGCTGTTGAGTGTTATCGTTGCCACGCCGCCTGGCCTCCGCCTGTTGAAAAGCGGCAACAGCGCAGTATTGAAAGAGCAAGGGATGCGAGTAGCAGCAGGGGAGAGGACTTGGAACCTGTCGCGCTCTTTGTTGCCACATTCCCTCCCGCCACTTTTGCTCGTCGCTTTCACTTATCAGTAACTTGTTTCGTGCAATAAAATACTTTTATTACTAAAACGTGTATGTTTAAAGCCGGAGATGGGAAAGGATAGAACTACTTACAGGGCGAACTTCAAATTAAAAGTTGTTCTGTATGCCCAAGAACACGGTACCCGACTTACCATATTTGCCCGAGTATGGGTCGCACATTTTATGCAGATTTTGTGTGTACAAAAAATGGAGTGTGACCCTTATGCAGATTATTCACTTTTGCCAAAAAAAATTTATTTTACCGTGGAATACAATACGTTTATAAATAATTATGCTGTGTTGGTTTTTCCTAAATAAAACTTACGTAAATAAACTTTTTTATATATGTCAAAATGCCTTCACGGCGTTTGAATTGCAGACCATCTTATGCAGCTGAGGTTGTACCTCTATAGGAGGGGGTGAAGATGGAAAGAAAGGATGCCAAGCGAGAGGGAGAAAGGAAAAAAGAGAGGAAGTGAGCCAGCTGGATTCTGGCTGAAGGTTTAGGACAGGCAGGTAAAAGTATGGTGCGACCCATACGCATTTAAACACATTGATGAGCTATTTATTTGTTTGACTTCCTTAGAAACTAAGTTAAAACNATACGCATTTAAACACATTGATGAGCTATTTATTTGTTTGACTTCCTTAGAAACTAAGTTAAAACATTAAAGCGCACTGTATGTTGATAAATTTCTGAAAATGGTTAAGGGAATTTTTTTTAATGCTATTATCTTGTAAATAAGCCGCACCCCACTTTGTCATTTTTTTGGTAAATTTGTGCTGCCTATACACGCTGATATATGGTATTTGTGAACTGTGTCTATAATACGTCAGTCCCGCTCTTGTAACNATTTGTGCTGCCTATACACGCTGAAATATGGTATTTGTGAACTGTGTCTATAATACGTCAGTCCCGCTCTTGTAAATGTATATAGTGCCGATGTGCCATGCAGAAAGGGAAAGACTATTCTTGGAATTGACTATAGTTCGGGATGTTTTATCAGTTGCACATCAACACAAACTGTAAAATGATGTCACCGCTGCAGCCCTAGATTATCTCCAGTCCTTGCTTACTCACGCAGACATGCGTGCAAAGCAATACGAACCCCCTCTAGCTGGTTGTGAATGAAGGTCATTCTCGCAGCGCCGGGAGTTTTACGACTTGTCACATTTTCATAAACAGTATGTAGTGTTTTTTTTTATTTTATGGTTTTGTAACTTTAAGGATAAAACTAATAATGTACACTCATAGAGTTAAAATTATGTGCCACATATACANTTTTATGGTTTTGTAACTTTAAGGATAAAACTAATAATGTACACTCATAGAGTTAAAATTATGTGCCACATATACATGAGTTCAGACTAAAAATTTGTAATTTTTCACACCACCCCACCCTTATTTCCCACAACCGGAATAGCCCTTCCCCCAACGATTCCGGTTGAGGGGTGCTCTACTATAGTGCAACGCCATTTTCTGGCCTCCAGTGAGTATCATGCATGTTTTCCACCGGCTGTACGAGCCGGCTGTGATTGCAACTCTGCTTCGTCGGGAAAAATTTTCAATATTCAGAATGTCTAGCAACGCTGCTCTTCTGTGCGTTGCAGTAATTGTGTAGTTCAGGGACACGTAGCAAGGAATTGTCAATACAGCAGGCGTAAAATGTACAAAAGAAAATGTTTTCGGTGCAACGAGCTCGGGTACCTGTGTAGGACTTATCCTAAGATGGGTAACGAAAAGTGTATAGAAATCAGCGTGGGTTTTCCAGTCGGGTCAAAGATAGTCCCGCGTGCTACTAGGAAGTGTAAGATGTTGATCACCTGTGGGGAAAGGAATTTTTCTGCCTTGGTTGCAACTAGGGCTACCCATTGCGTCTTCATTGATTCTTTTCCGAAACAACTCTTGGATTCGTTAATTGTGTCCAAAGTGCATGTCATTTGTATGTCGGAGTAAACATGTGTGTCGATAATGGTGACATAGTTAGGAGAAATGTAGTAGTGAACCTACATTTTAATATTGGTAGGTTTTTGTGANGTGTGTCGATAATGGTGACATAGTTAGGAGAAATGTAGTAGTGAACCTACATTTTAATATTGGTAGGTTTTTGTGAATGTTTCCCTTTTGGGTTTTTTCTCACCTTTCACAAGATGTTATTCTAGTGCTTGAATTTTTAGGAAAAACTAGGGCATCAGTTAACTTCAACAAATTTTATTTGTCTTTTGGGTTTGCTCCGAACATCAGGATTGTCGTTCAGGTCGATGCTGTTCCAGTTGTATTCTTNGTGTGTCGATAATGGTGACATAGTTAGGAGAAATGTAGTAGTGAACCTACATTTTAATATTGGTAGGTTTTTGTGGATGTTTCCCTTTTGGGTTTTTTCTCACCTTTCACAAGATGTTATTCTAGTGCTTGAATTTTTAGGAAAAACTAGGGCATCAGTTAACCTCAACGAATTTTATTTGTCTTTTGGGTTTGCTCCGAACATCAGGATTGTCGTTCAGGTCGATGCTGTTCCAGTTGTATTCTTNAATTTTATTTGTCTTTTGGGTTTGCTCCGAACATCAGGATTGTCGTTCAGGTCGATGCTGTTCCAGTTGTATTCTTTATTTTACTTGATGGCATGAGTTCTGCTACTGATTTTCAAATTCAATTGGATCAGTTGGAGGAATTTAGTGATGTCATCTCTCTACGCATTGGTAAATGCGATGTTCTCCCTTACAAGTTATCGTTGACTAATGGCATCCCAGTGCGCAGCCATCATTTTAAATGTCCTCCCCCTAAGCTCCCAAGCCTTAACGAAAATTATAGATAAGCTGTTAGACGCTGGCGTAATAATTTCATCCACATCAGTTTATTGTTCTCCAATGTTTTTGGTGCATTAAAAGGAAAGTGACAAGTATTATTCAGTGGTTAACCATTCTCTTGTAAACAAGAAAACTTTTCTGTTGACTACGATTGATTGCGCCCTTCAGCACTTGGCTAAAGCCCGTGTGTTTTCAGTGTTAGATTTTAATAATAGCTTTCATCAATGTTTACTGGAACCCTCCTTCAGGAAACATACGGCTTTTAGTACACCGTAGAGCCAGTATGAGTTCACACACATTCCAATGGGTTCAAATTTCGGCAGTCAAGCCTTGTCACGAGTGTTAGATCATGTTCTGTCAGAGTATAAGTTTAAATTTGTTTTTAATTATAGTGATGACATCATTGTGTACAGTGATGATCTTGAGTCTCATTTGTCCCACTTGCATCAGGTGTTTCTCAAATTACTGGAAGTAGGTTTGGCAGTAAATCCTGATAAGGTCACCATGGGCTCGAACAAGGTGAAATTTCTGGGATATCTGCTCTATGAGGGTCAACTTATGATTGATCCTGACCGTGCAACCACTATATCAAATTTCCCTCGCTCTAAAACCATATTTTTGGAATTGGTAGCATCCTTTAATTCGTTAAAAAGGCNCCAACTTATGATTGATCCTGACCGTGTAACCACTATATCAAATTTCCCTCGCTCTAAAACCATATTTTTGGAATTGGTAGCATCCTTTAATTCGTTAAAAAGGCAGGGAGTTGAGTTTCAGTGGAGTCAGGAGCAGGAGTNGCAGGGAGTTGAGTTTCAGTGGAGTCAGGAGCAGGAGTTTGTCTTTTCCTTACTCAAGGAGAAGTTAGCTTCACCTCTTGTGCTCCTTATATCGGATTTCTCGTACCGCTTTGTCATACAAGTAGATGCTTCATCACGGGCTTTAGGCGCTATCCTAAGCCAGCGGACCGAGTTAGGTTTGGCACTAGTCACAGTCTCACTGAGACAAAGCGAAAGTTGGGTATCTATGAGAAAGAAACCCTGGCATGCATTTATGGGCTTGAAAAATTTGCGTCGTATATTGAACACAACGAATGTGATCTCTACATGGACAATCGGGCTTTGAGTTGGGTCCTCAACCATCCTCAACAGTTGGGCAAGCTGGGTCACTGGGTGTTAAGTTTGTCTTGTTTCATATCAAGGTTCATCATGTCCGAGGCTCTGAAACCCAGGTGGCTGATGCTTAATCTAGAATGTATGATCTGGCAGATTTTGAAATGGATGATGTGGCAGTTCCTTAGGCTTCTCTTAGTGTTATATAGGATTTTCCTGAATTTTTTGTAAAGTTGCATCAAGTCGAGGCGGGTGACTGTTTCTGTTGTCAAGTTCAAAGGGACTTGAGACGTGCTCATAAGATTGTTGTTCCAGAGTCATTGAGACCTATGGTGTCGTCCTATTTTCACAATTCTGTGTTTGGCGGTCATCTGGGTGTTAGTGAGACTTTCAATAAAATTACTGTACAGTTTGCCTGTCCTAGTTTAAGGGGCGATGTTTCTGATTTTGTGCATTCGTGCGACCTGTGTCAAAAGTGTAAGCAGGCTCAGCATGCTAATGTTGGGCAGGCAGTGACGCAGAATCCTGAGGCACCCTGAAGCACTGTTCATTTGGATATCTTTGGTCCCTTAGATCTAAAAAGGTAAATGTATGTATTTTAATCTTGCTGGATACGTTAACCAAATTTATTATTTTGCTACGATTGCAAAACATGAAAGCATCTTTCATTTTTAAGGCACTCACCGATTGGGTGTGGAACGTATTTAGTGCTCCTGTTGAGGTGGTTACAGATAATGCTAAGTACTTCACCTCTAATGTTTTTAAGAACATGTGTTTTACTGGGCTTTTAAACATTTTACTTCCTTCCAGTCCTTACTACCCCACAGGCAATCAGGTAGAGATGTTTAATAAGAATCTGAAGGCTTGCTTAACCATTTTTTACAATCAGGACCACACTAAATAGGATTAGGATTTTATTAATGTAGAATTCAATACTGCTTTACATGATTCTACTGGAGCTGCTCCTTCACTCCCTTTCCTTGGTTGTCCTATTAGCCATTTCTTGCAAAATATTTGGAATATCCCCTCTTTTTCCTCCCCCTTAGTGATGCTGACAGAGATTGCCTGCTTGAGGAGGTCCACTATAGACTCGGGGCAGCGAAGCTGCAGGTAATAGCTAAGATAGACCAAGGCAGGTTGCCAGCTGATTTCAAGTTAGGGGACGTAGTCTTACGTAAAAATTATATTTTGGCAGATATGGGGAATGATATAACGGGAAGCTTATACCAAGATTTCTGGGTCCATTTAAGATTAGTAAGTTTCTAGGTCCTAACACTGTTAGCCTTGTTTCTCCCAGCTTAAATCGCTCATTTAGAAAAGGTGCATGTGTCTCAGCTAAAAAACCTTATCTGTAACACAGTTAATTGTTTGATGATTATATTTTGTACCTGCAGTTTGGCTGTTCATGTTTGCTTTGTATAGGCACATTGTTTCCTTAGCCCTTTTCCCATATTATCTTGGTTGTTACGTATTACTCCTTCTAATCCATTGTTATTTTGCATGCTTCCCGTCTTCCCATTGAGTTGTGCTGAGCCCATCGTGCTGCTGAGATAAGGTTCGAGTCGACTGCTGGAAGAGGCAGAGATTCATTTGCTGTCTCCAACCGCAGCCTCCCTTAATGTTGGCATGTTGCCGTAACAGGTGCTCGGGAAGAGACCCACCCTGTGGCGTTGAGTGGCTTTCCATCTGGGTGCCCACCGTCCCCGTAGACAACAACTTCAAGAAGGAGCTGATCACTCCAGATGTTATTGTGAAATGTTGCTGGACTGTTCTACGTGTTTGTTCTACATGTTTCATTGGAAATCTAATCATTCTCTGGACTTGATCTACTACTCTTCAAATTTCTACCTTAGTGTCTACCAGCTTTCTACTTATGTATCTCTGTGTATTGTATTGTTATTTTGTCAAGATGTTTGTATACTGGTTGCCAGAGCACATGTTTTGGGGTAGGGGTTGCGAAGCTAGCGTCCGTTGCGCTAGTCATCTTCATCAGTTTCAACTATGCGCTGTGGTATTCTCTATGCTCCGCTCTGATCCCCTCCCTATTTCTACCCTATTTTCTTTCATTTGACTTCCCCTCCTATTGTGAGTCATAATTTTTTATGGTCTGCACACCTTTCTCCCCTCCTATTCTACGCCCGGTCGTCGCCTGAACGTGTACCTGCAGAGCTGTTATAATGGTCTAGATTGCCAATTTTCGTCCTACGGACGTATTGCAGTGATGAGGCACTTTGTATTTTTTTTTGTCATTATTACCAAAATTTACTGCGCATCATTCCATACAGAGTTATCATACACTCACTCCATGAGCACCCGTTACTTTTGAATGCTGTTACGCAAGGAAACTTACATGTGAACCATAAAATATAATGTAGCACATTGACTGTAGCATTCTCCATTCAACCATCATTCTGATAGACATTTTATAAATATAACAAGTGTGTATGATTGGTAATTGGGAAAATATATTTTTTTNTCAACCATCATTCTGATAGACATTTTAGAAATATAACAAGTGTGTATGATTGGTAATTGGGAAAATATATTTTTTTCTGTCCTTTATTTTATTAATTTTGTGTAATGTCGACAAACTTGGTGAACTTACTATGATGGAAATTACAGATCTAAACTACGTAGTTGCAGGCACTTTTATTTCGTAGAACAGCAGCCTTTATTTCTCCCAAAACAGAAACAATGATGAAGACGGACTGATTTAGTCTNCACTTTTATTTCGTAGAACAGCAGCCTTTATTTCTCCCAAAACAGAAACAATGATGAAGACGGACTGATTTAGTCTGCAAATGAAGCGAACTGATAAGTATGACAGTAACATGCTCTTCCTATAACTGAATCTCTCTCTCATTTTTGTTCCAGTATGCTCTCTCTTGTCCACTACCGTCCCTCTTCTAGCTGCTCTTGCAATCCACCTCTGCAGCTCCGCATGGCAACAGGACAATAGCCAAAAATGACCACAGGGGAGTGAGGAGGCAGTAGGGTAATGAAGGGGAAAAGAGAGATGGACACATTCCTATTCCTTCTATTCATCTGTAGGAAGGAGGGAAAACTTGTTACCATTCTTTTGGCTTCTCTAGGATGTGTTCGTAGACAAAAAATGAAAACATTAACGAATGTACCACTATAACTAATTTTAATTACAATGCCATACTACTGTATTTCATTTAACAGTCGTATTAGTTTTACGCTAGATACGATTAAAAACAAACTTCACAGGGAAAAAATGGCCTTTAAAANTCATTTAACAGTCGTATTAGTTTTACGCTAGATACGATTAAAAACAAACTTCACAGGGAAAAAATGGCCTTTAAAAGGAAAAGAAAACATTTTTGCAAAAAAAAAAACAATTACTGGTTAAAATTGATTGCATAGCAGTTTCAAGCAAAATCATTTGCTTTGAAATATTACATTAATGATATGTGCAATTATTTTAAGGGACGGATAATCTCTGGANTCAAGCAAAATCATTTGCTTTGAAATATTACATTAATGATATGTGCAATTATTTTAAGGGACGGATAATCTCTGGAAAATTTCTGCAATCTGGGATTGCATGTTGAAAACATGTAAAAACGGTACTGTGCCATAGCAGATAACAGTCGCACACTCCATGACTGCAGTGACCTTTTAAGAGGTCAGACTCGGATCTAAGGTACTGTGCATTGGATAGGATAGTCGTGCGTCAAAGAATTGAGATCACATTATTAGTTTTATTTAATTTGTGTACAAACTATAGTTACATAAAATCTTAAGTGATGGGAGCAAAAAATTATTTTATCAATGAAAATTTCAATAAACATAAAGAAGATAAATTTATTATTATTTATATAGGAATTTTACCGGGACCACTGAAAGTTTTAAGTGGACACCATTTTTCGATACATAGGGAATCCATTGCGCATGTTATTTTACTTGAGTGAAACTTTGTATATAGGCAGTATCTGGGTAATCATTAAATTCATTTGTTCATAATTTTTTTTTGTAATTTTTTTAAAGAGCACTAATTTTACATTTCAGAAACTACTGGAACAAATCTCAACAAATTAATTGTTCTGTTATGGGCAGTATGTTGTAAGAATTTCAAATGAATTAGCTACTTATTTTCTAAATTGCTGTCATGTTACCTGACAGAGAAAATGCCACACCATGAATGAATGTTGTAAAACAGACCAAACTGATTGAATAGATAGTCAAACTGGTGCAGAGCAAATGATTTACTTTTCATGTGCATAAAGGCTCCAGTGGCCTAAATTACAAGATCAGCATCTCCATTTTGAGTGATACATTGCTGAACCCGACATATCAGTTCAGTGAGCGACTTAACACTGTCCTGTGGTATTGTTGACCATGTCTTTTTGATCCAGATCCACAGTTAACCTTCATTTTGTGGGGTTACTTAATTGACATCCAATTGTGTCTTACAGATTTTCATTAGGCAAGAGATCAGGCCAGCTAAGGAAGCATCTGCACACCTAGCAAAGCATTGTATGTGGCTGGGTGTTATCCTGTAGAAAATGTGCATTTGAGAAGCCCTGCAGATATGACAGTGCCACAGGCCGTAGCACCTCAATAACGTAGTGGCATGCCATGAATGTACCCTTAATGAGTACTAGAGGTGAACAGCTGTAGGCGCTGATATTACCCATGGGGGTGCCACTAATATAGTGACAACTGTTGCTTTCCTCACAAAGTACAGGATGAGTATAAAAGAATACCCCAGCTTTGAAGGTCTATAATATCAAAACCAAACAACCTACAACCTTGATTGGCCAATCAAATGAACACGGTTCCACGGTTCATTTGATTGGTCAATCAAGATTGTGGGTTGTTTGGTTTTGATATTATAGACCTTCAAAGTTGGGGTATTCTTTTATACTCAACCTGTAGTTCCAGGCCTGTTATAACAGATCACAGCACTACTGTTATTTTTTTGTCCGTGGCAACAGTAAAAATTTATTATATCTGTCGAGCATGTACTTACTATAATCACATATTTTTTTTAGTGTGTGTGAGCTGGTATTCTGGGAATTTGTATATTTCTCATATTTATGTGTATAATTTTATTGCATAAGTAACATATTTTGACATTTTGTAAAATGAGAACTTTGTATGTATCTGCTTGTGAAGATGAAAGTATTCGTTATAGAGTTTATAACTAAAAAGAATGGGCAACAGCACACTTTTTACTTCTNCTGCTTGTGAAGATGAAAGTATTCGTTATAGAGTTTATAACTAAAAAGAATGGGCAACAGCACACTTTTTACTTCTGATAAAGAATTATTTAGTGAAAAATATAGGGAAAGGGAGAAATACATTTTTTTGGTAAAAATATTAAAATATTTGCTTATCGCCATAATTCATCGCACATAAAAGTTGATAGCAATTTGAAACCTGTTGTAGTTTCAGCCCATCCGCTAGATGTCGCTTTGTTTCATTTGNGCACATAAAAGTTGATAGCAATTTGAAACCTGTTGTAGTTTCAGCCCATCCGCTAGATGTCGCTTTGTTTCATTTGTTATTGTGAAAGTGGCATTTTTATATCCCCTCCCTTTTCTGTGATATTACACCAAACAATGACCCCCACATTGACAGACTGTGGCATTCCACAACAGGAGAGGAATTCGCTTGACAGTCATGTCATCTCAACACATGCACAGTGATCATTATTGGTAATACAGAAACTGGATTTATCATTGAAGAACACACTATCCCATTCTGCACCCCATGTAGCTCTAATATGACACAATGTAATGACATACTTAATACTGACTTAATAAGAACATTTAGTTAATTTTCTTTTGTTTTGCAAGGAATTATGATTATTTTTCAGTATTTCAGATGTTTTGGCCGTGTTAGTATGTTTATCTGTCATATTTTTTTGTCTAAAGTTGCAGTTGAGGATGTGTCAGCGTTCGTAGATAAGGGCTATTACGATGTTCGTAGGCATTTTTACCTTTCCAGTATGTTCTAGAAATTTGATTGTGTAACTTCTACACATTTCAGCTGGCATGGAAATGTGGTTGTGATGGGGTTCGCACGGTATCCGAAGGAATTCTGTACCATGCCATGCTCTTATTTGGTTAGGTTTTGGCACGCNTTGTGATGGGGTTCGCACGGTATCCGAAGGAATTCTGTACCATGCCATGCTCTTATTTGGTTAGGTTTTGGCACGTTGATGGAGGAGTGGGGGTACGGCAGTGGTAACTTCAGCCGTGAGCACCCTTCGCCTGACAACACATTACGACCAGCCTTTGAGGAAGACACTTTGTCGAGCGTGACAAATTTTTCCCACACCAGCAAGCACCCATCGCCATTTTTCTTTTTGGCATCAATTTTGGCTTAACTTTTGTCTACTAAATTATTTCCACCCGTTTATGCGAGGTCACTAGGGTGCTAGGAGGGCAAATTACATTCTCCCTCCCTTACTAATTTTCTCACGATGTAAGTGTTTAGTGATGTGAATAATTAATGAACTCTGCAACGCTTTTCTAGTAAGCCGCCTGGCTCGTATCGCTAACTGTTCGTGANAGTGATGTGAATAATTAATGAACTCTGCAACGCTTTTCTAGTAAGCCGCCTGGCTCGTATCGCTAACTGTTCGTGACTCAGCATTTTGAAGAATGTGAACTGCTTTAACTTGAATAAAATTCGGAAGAAATTATCCAACACTTGAATATCTTTCTTTTTTCTTACAATGGCACCTTTATTTAAGTCTGATGTGTCTGCCGAGTGAGCAAATCAAACNTTGTGATGGGGTTCGCACGGTATCCGAAGGAATTCTGTACCATGCCATGCTCTTATTTGGTTAGGTTTTGGCACGCTGATGGAGGAGTGGGGGTACGGCAGTGGTAACTTCAGCCGTGAGCACCCTTCGCCTGACAACACATTACGACCAGCCTTTGAGGAAGACACTTTGTCGAGCGTGACAAATTTTTCCCACGCCAGCAAGCACCCTTCGCCATTTTTCTTTTTGGCATCAATTTTGGCTTAACTTTTGTCTACTAAATTATTTCCACCCGTTTATGCGAGATCACTAGGGTGCTAGGAGGGCAAATTACATTCTCCCTCCCTTACTAATTTTCTCACGATGTAAGTGTTCAGTGATGTGAATAATTAATGAACTCTGCAACGCTTTTCTAGTAAGCCGCCTGGCTCGTATCGCTAACTGTTCGTGTCTCAGCATTTTGAAGAATGTGAACTGCTTTAACTTGAATAAAATTCAGAAGAAATTATCCAACGCTTGAATATCTTTCTTTTTTCTTACAATGGCACCTTTATTTAAGTCTGATGTGTCTGCCGAGTGAGCAAATCAAACTGTAATTTCCACTTGCAGAATCTGACACATGCAACGTTACAAACATGGCACCCAATGTGGGGCGATAATTATAAACGTACCTGAAGATTCGGTATAAACATAGCAGCTCACCTATGTGGCAAAAAATTTATACATGCCTGTTAAAATATCAGCTACAAGTCTACATGGCAGTTCCAAATGAGGCAGCCATCAGCGACCGGGAGCGAGTTCGAAGCAGTAGTTCCAAATGACAAAACAAAGTATGCAAGCACCAGACAACATAATCCAGTCACCAGAACGTCTGTTTCAGCATCGTACCATGGTAAAAATTCAACAATCCACGCCAGGGAATTCACCAATGAAGCCATCTGTATAAGTAAATTTGTCGCTATTTGTTTTGTTTACATTTGGTGTATAGGTTACGTTTTTAATATTTACTAATGTCATTAGAGTATCTGTTCAATGTCAGCACTTATTAATCCATGCTCAGATAAATCAAAAATAAAAGTGGCACAGTTTTCAAATAGGATGGTAAATGTAACTTTTAAACAGGAAACTCAGCATAATCTGTTAGATATTTACAATCGTATTTTGTCATGACAGAAATGAATTCAAGAGGTAAAGCAGGAAATTAGGGTCAAAGAACAAGTGGCTTAAACATGAATTAGGACAAGAGATTAGGTAACAAGAAGAAAAGTCAGGAAAAAATTGCAGGGTTTGTAACGAGACTAGAAAAATGGGGTGTTGAATTGGAAAAGATTAGGTTGGAAAATGTATCCACATTAACTACCCCAAGTAATGGTAATAAAACTTTAGATGTTATTTTACGGAGCTGAAAACTTAGAAACAACTTTGTACTTAAATGTAATATGAATAGGAGTTAAGTACCATTTGATTGCAGCATCCTAGTAGATATCTTCTAATGAGTTGCTCTTCTTTAACATGTGATGTGAATTTTTTTTTGTGAGATCCAGTCTGTAGTAAACTTAAATGGTTTGTAAAGAACAGAGTTGCATTAGTCTACAGAGTAGCCGTATACAAAGTAGGATTAGATTTGGGATAGGTTTCTTCAAACTCTCTCCCATACCGAGGGGGGGTNACAGAGTAGCCGTATACAAAGTAGGATTAGATTTGGGATAGGTTTCTTCAAACTCTCTCCCATACCGAGGGGGGGTAATGTAATTACGCAATTAATACTGACTTAATAGGAACATTTAGTTAATTTTCTTTTGTTTTGCCAGGANGGGGGGGTAATGTAATTACGCAATTAATACTGACTTAATAGGAACATTTAGTTAATTTTCTTTTGTTTTGCCAGGAACTGTTATCATTTTTCAGTATTTTAGGTGTTTTAGCTGTGTTAGTAGGTTTATCTGTCTTGAGTTTGCTTTTTATAAAGTTGCATCTGCAATTGGAGATAAGCTATTACGATGTTCATAGGCATTTTTTCCTTTAGAGTATGTTCTAGAAATTTGATTGTGTAACCTCTATGCAGTTTGGCTGGTGTGGGGAAAGTGGTTGTGACTGGGTTTGCACGATATCCGAAAGGATTCTGTACTGTGTTATGCCCTTATGTGTTTAGTTTTTTGGCACCCTGATGGAGGAGTGGGGGTAGAGCAGTGGCAACTTCAGCCATGAGCACCGTCTGTCCAACAACAGATTACGATCAGCCGGCGAGGAAGACACTTTGTAGAACGTGACTAATTTCGCCCACACCGGCAAGCACCCATGACCTTTTTTCCTTCTAACATCATTTTTTCGAACTTTTGTCTACTAAATTATTTCTGCCAATGTGGCAGGTTACTAGTCTGTCAGGAGAGAAAATTACTTCTCTCGCGATGCTAGTGTTTAATGATATAATTAATGAACTCATAGATGTTGTTTTAGTAAGCAGCTTGGCTCGTATAGCTAACTGTTCGTGACTCTGCATTTTGAAGAACGTGAACTGCTTTAACTTGAATAAAATTTGGAAGAAATTATCCAACACTTAAATCTTTTTCTTTTCTTATGGCGCCTTTATTTAAGTCTGATGTGTCTGTCGAGTGAGTAAATTGAGCTGTAATTTCCAGTCATCGAATCTGACATGACATTAAAACGATTCTAAACTATGACAATAGCTTGCTGTTAAAGTTAGTCTTTGCAATAGATGGCTGGACAACAAACCTGCCTCAGCCAACCAACATAATGCTGTCTGTGTTGATATCAGAGCATTCAAACCACCCTGCACATTTCATGAAATGTCACCAGTTATGGACTGTGGATGTGCTATGTTATGGCCTCTGATGTGATGATCTGTGCGCTCTAACATCCATCTCCAAGCTCTGGTTCCACTACGACAATGTACATTTCCTTTCTAGGACCACTGTCACCAAATATGACCAAAGGTTGTGGCATTATATTGTGTTTGTTCCACAATAAGACGAAAGTCCAAATGGCAATACGATTACCTATGATGAAATGTGTCATTTACTTGTCCATTTGACATAATTGCTTATAATGGTGTCTTAAAGACATTTTAATGCCTTGTCCCTTCTGC
Organism: Clitarchus hookeri; assembly: GCA_002778355.1. Classification (NCBI taxonomy): domain Eukaryota; kingdom Metazoa; phylum Arthropoda; class Insecta; order Phasmatodea; family Phasmatidae; genus Clitarchus; species Clitarchus hookeri. Next base: position 263,263 of record NQII01002738.1, read on the forward strand.
AGACACATCAAAAGCGAAAACACTTACTTTGCATGACCATGACGTCATCGGCTCCACGTTCTGGTTGTCTGCCTATATCACACATATCGTCCATGTGATTGGGCAGAAATGTTACTCAAATGAATAACAGGTATATGCACATCCATTATGAACATTCCATGGTGTGGCATTTAATTTGCCAGGCAGTGTACCGTAAAATTGAGTGAATAGCACTAATTTTAAACATTGTCAGCTTTTAGTTCATAAAGAAATTATGGTGTTGCCAACAAATAAGTTTTTAAACTCTTACCTTGGATGGTAGTTTAGAAATATATTTTGCACATATTCTAATTAAAATAGATTGTTTTGTAAGTTATTTATTTTTGTACTGTTGCAATTTACCTCTTGATCAGGATGAATTGCAACAATAGTGTTACTATTATGAGTATTGCTAGTTATGCATATGGAAGGGTGAAATACAACAGTATAACCATTAATAGAATTATATTTTAGTACTTTAAAATAATTGGAAGTATTAAAAATGTACATAATTCACAAAATATTGACAAAAAAGGCAATGAAATGTAAACAAAACACTAAATTCACAAACAATTTTAAAATCATATCTCTATTGCCAGTTTTGTGGTAAGATTTTAAATTTTAATACACTTCTTCTTAAGACAGAAGGGGTTTTCACTTTGTCCAGTATTTGCTGGAAAGAAAATTCACAACTGCCCACAACAGGAGAATAAACAAAAAGGCCACCATCAATTGGATTTCTTGAATGGGATATTTTTCTCTCTCGAAAAGTTTAATTCAAACATACCATTGCCTTGTACCATATCATCATCACTCAATGCATGTTTTAGCACTATCTGTGAATATTTTCTGCTGTGTTGATCATGAGTATAACATGTAGCATTGTTGAAAATATATTCCCTAGTAAAACAAATTACACAGATTTACTATTTTTATGGCACTACACATCAAAACACTAACATTACATAACTCTGACATGCCAAACACACACAACAAACAGCTGTTACAATTCATCCTACATTTAGCCAGGTTGAGCATCCTAAGGAAAAATAATTCTCAATAATTAAAATAGCTCACTGCATCATTTCACATAGAGACATATTGTTACATGATAACANAAGGAAAAATAATTCTCAATAATTAAAATAGCTCACTGCATCATTTCACATAGAGACATATTGTTACATGATAACACAGAACAATTATGAACCAGCAAAGATATCACTAGACATGTGGGAATAAATTGTGCAGATAAAGTTATTTCCACTTTAAAAAAGTTATGTTTTTATACTTTTTTATTGTGACAGTATGGTGCCAAGATATTTTCATGCAACAAATTGGAATTTACGTATTTAGGGCCCATAAATATGTAATATCAATTAATGTATTTATTTACTCGTCATGAAGGCATTTTTTATATTCAGACGTTTTGTTGCGATTCACCCCATTTTATGGTATATTGTATCCACAGAATGTACTGTAGCTGAATTTTAGGTTATGTTTATATGGACATATTGTAGGTTAATTTTAGGTTATGGGTAGACAACAAGACAGCAGTTGGCGCCAATCTACCCGAGGGAGCCATGGCGGTAACTCAAGTATCTGTACATACATGTGAGTGCATAACACTACATGGTGTCCGAAGTTGTTAAATGTATGAAAATTTGGTGCTATCGTGTTTCCGGAGTATTTATTCCAGCTGGTAACACATTTGTGTGGTATTCTCTTACATTCCAGGGCAAAGTATCTGTGTTTACAAGCTTCATAAAGAACATGGTGTCTGCACAATTCCAAGTTGTTGTTCCCAAAAATTTTAACTTTCGTATCGCATCGGAACTGGACAAAAAATCAGAAGAAGATGGCCAAGTTAATATGCTGCTATATTGCATGGGGCCAGACGCGGACAAAATGCTGAATTTGTTTACCCTAACTGCAAAGGAGAAAAATAAATATGAAACAGTAAAATAAAACTCTACCAGTTCTTCCCTGTCAAAAAAAAAACATAGTACAGTATATGAGAGGGCCAAGTTTTTCAAGCAACGACAAATGGATGGCGAGTCTGCAGATGCATTCATCAATGATTTCTTTAAGCTGGCAGAAACATGTGAACTTCAATTGTTGAAAGACAAACTAATTATTAAGGTCCTCGTGATTGGAGTAGCAAACGATGTGCTGTCCAAAATACTATAATTGGATCATGACTTGATATTGGAAAAAACCATTCGGCGAATACGTCAGGCCAAAACAGCGAATCATCTGCAACAGACAGTGCGTAATACTAGGGAGACCAGTGTCAAAGCAGTAACAGTGACTAAGAATGCCAGAACACCACCCATTCCCTACATAGGTGAGCCCTTCCAGAAAGAAAGCTACCCACCTAAACAACGCCAACACGGTAGTTGCTCAAAATGTGGTAAGTCGCCAGAGCATCTCTGGTTTCGGTGTTCAGCAAACAAGGCTTCTTGCAACAAGTGTGGTCAAACAGGTCATTTTAGCAGGTGCTGCAAAACAAAAGGACTGCAAGAAATGGAATAAGCAGAGTACTACATGGGGGAAGTAGCAATGGAAATCTTGTTTGCAAAAGTCTGGACTGTGGCAGTGAAGATACAAGGTATGTGTGTTGTGTTCAAAATTGATACAGGGGCAGATGTGACCGTCATGGGGGAGGGACTTTGTAAAAAACTAAATCTGCCTATAAGGGGAACAGTGGAAAGCTAATTGGTGCAGGTAGGCAGGCAGTGAAAGTGTTGGGTATAGCACAAGAGACTATAACATACGAGGACAAACAAACGGTACAGGAAATATTTGTGGTCCAGGGCCAAGAGGTACAGTTACTAGGCAGACCAGCACTGACGGCACAGAACATTGTTAGGCTAAACATTGTAAACAAAGTAATAGGAGCATCAAGTATCATAGACTTCAAAGAGTATGAAAATGCATTTGGAGGGCTGGGAAAATTAAATCCTAAGTATGAAATCAAACTGAAAGATGTGTGTACACCATACACAATAACTGCACCAAGAAGGAAAGCGCTACCCTTGAACGGTGCAAAATTCTTCAAAATACTAGATGTATCACTGGGATTTTGGCAGATGCCTCTTGCAGAAACTTGTGCTCATTTAACAACATTTTTGACTCCATTTGGACATTACTACATTCAGCGGTTGCCCTTTGGTATAAATTCCAGGCCAGACACTATCAACGACAAATGCAGAACATATTGCAAGGAGCACCAGGAGTCATCAACCAGGCCAATATCTTAGTATTTGGCAGCAGCAGAGATGAACACAATGAAAGAGTCAAAGAAGTTCTCCATATACTGCAGAGTGCAGGAGTGACCCTCAACAAAGGGAAATGCAGATTCGGTGTGACTACAGTTACTTTTCTGGACCATAAAATAAGTGAGGGTAAGGTACAGCCAGACAATAGGAAAGTTCAAACCATAATGGAGCTGCCAGAACCATCAGATACTACAGAGCTCCGCAGATTTCTAGGAATGGTGAATTATATCATGAAATTTATACCTCACATAACAGAAAAAACTGAACCATTGAGAGAACTTCTGCAAAAGAGAAATGAGTGGGTTTGGGGTGCACCTCAGAAAGAAGCAGTATGTAGGTTGAAAGAGGAGATCTGTAAGGAATCGGCACTAGTACTGTACCAAAGGAATGCCCAAACAAGAATTGCAGCAGATGCATCATCATACAGACTGAGTGCAGTGCTGGAACAACGAGGCAATGAGTGGCGACCGGTAATGTATGCATCAAGGATCCTAAATGAAACGGAAAAGAAGTATGCTCAGATTGAAAAAGAGGCTCTCACATCACCTGGGCATGTGAAAAGTTCCACGATTGCATCCTGGGCTCAATGGTTACGATCCTTGCAGACCACAAACCCCTAGTACCATTGCTACAGAGCAAACCACTGGCTGACTTAACAAAAAGACTTAAAATACATTAAACGCCTAAGTATGCGTTTAATGTGTTTTGAATATGTGGTGGTACATGTTTCTGGTAAATTCTTCTCTGTTCCAGATACACTGTCAAGAGCATCAATGGGCCCTCCGGGGAACAACAGCGATGCTGAAGAGGAAGAATCGTTTGTTCAGTCAGTAATAGCACACACCCCATTCTCACACACCAGGCTAGAAGAAATAAGAAAGATGCAGAATGAGTCNTTGTTCAGTCAGTAATAGCACACACCCCATTCTCACACACCAGGCTAGAAGAAATAAGAAAGATGCAGAATGAGTCTCCTAAAGAAACAAATAGTAGAAGGTTTTGGTGATAACAGTTCTCTTTTTTGGGCACATAAAGGACAACTGTCATATGCTAATGGGATTATCATGCATGGAAGCAGATATTTGTCCCCAAATGCCTGTGACAAGAGATGCTGCGGAGAATCCATGATGGACACATGGGTATCACCAAATGCCGCAGACAAGCGGCAGAATCNTTGTTCAGTCAGTAATAGCACACACCCCATTCTCACACACCAGGCTAGAAGAAATAAGAAAGATGCAGAATGAGTATCCTAAAGAAACAAATAGTAGAAGGTTTTGGTGATAACAGTTCTCTTTTTTGGGCACATAAAGGACAACTGTCATATGCTAATGGGATTATCATGCATGGAAGCAGATATTTGTCCCCAAATGCGTNTTCTCTTTTTTGGGCACATAAAGGACAACTGTCATATGCTAATGGGATTATCATGCATGGAAGCAGATATTTGTCCCCAAATGCCTGTGACAAGAGATGCTGCGGAGAATCCATGATGGACACATGGGTATCACCAAATGCCGCAGACAAGCGGCAGAATCTGTTTGGTGGCCTACTATATCTAGTAAAATTAAACAAATGGTGGAAAATTGCAGGCAGTGTGTGGAGCACAGACATCAGAGAGCAGAGCCAAAGAAAATGACTGAGTTGCCACAAGGCCCATGGATCTTGCTGGGAATGGATATTTTGGAGCTATGCGGAGGGAAATACAGAGTTACACGAGACTACTACTCAAGGTTTTTTGAAGTAATGGTCCTGCCGAATACCACATCAACAACAGTTATTTCGAGGACCAGGAATGTTTTTGCCCAACATGGCATACCTGAAGTAGCACGTATCGATCGAGGGTCTCAGTTTACATCATTAGCGTTTACACAGTTTGCAAAGGATGATGGGTTTAAACTAGAGGTGAGCCGACATGGTTTTTGAGCCTTTTCCGATATTGCCGATACCAATACCGATACTGCCTTGACAAGAAAAATAACCGTTTTTCATGTTTTAAAAAATTAAAAACTTTATTTTTAAAACATTTAGTTAAAAAAAAAATGTCATATCTTTGTTTTTATTGTTTCAGTGATAGANTTGACAAGAAAAATAACCGTTTTTCATGTTTTAAAAAATTAAAAACTTTATTTTTAAAACATTTAGTTAAAAAAAATGTCATTATCTTTGTTTTTATTGTTTCAGTGATACACCAAACTGTTAAGATAAATAAAAATCTAGGAACCACTTACAAGTTAGTAATTAAGCTTATTTTTAAGACAAAAATNACCAAACTGTTAAGATAAATAAAAATCTAGGAACCACTTACAAGTTAGTAATTAAGCTTATTTTTAAGACAAAAATAATCTAAATTGATGTAAAAAAATGTGTAAGATGTGATGCACATATGAATTATGCATATAATGTATTTGTAGTATTAACTTACCTTTGTTTTCCACAATACTAAATGGTAAAAAAAGTCTGTGCAAATGATTTTCCAATGAGACTATTTATTTTCACAGTGCAGGCATGTGATGAAGGATAAGATTTACTATTTTCCATTCATGCACGTCATGAAATTTCGTTTTGGACCTGTTTACATCAGGGCTTGATGAACATGTNGATTTACTATTTTCCATTCATGCACGTCATGAAATTTCGTTTTGGACCTGTTTACATCAGGGCTTGATGAACATGCAGCCACACAATAGTTATCTGAAATTTGTGAAGTACTCGCAATTATGGTATGGTTAGGCGTGTTTTATCTGCCAGAAAGTTGTGTTGAGAGTTGTACAACAGGCCTAGGAGGACACTGTTGTAATTTGAAGCTCTTCCACTTCAAAGGGTGCACACACTCAAGGTGCCATTTTAAGTTTGTGGTACTATATGACCTCGATGATGTTACCGCCTCTCGAAACCAAACATTTGCAAATATTGCAAACAGCCTTGCATTCTTGCGTGTTGCTTAGGGTAAAAAANCCTCTCGAAACCAAACATTTGCAAATATTGCAAACAGCCTTGCATTCTTGCGTGTTGCTTAGGGTAAAAAAATTTAACACGTCGCTTTTCCTTCCAGCCATATTATTTGTTTTTTTGCTGGCGCACGTAAATAATTTCACCACGTTCATTCCCTAACCTAACACAGTCATATTATTACAGCAACAGCTAACAAACCAACGAAACAAACAAAAAAATAGACAAACCGTTAGAATGGCGCCGTNGTCATATTATTACAGCAACAGCTAACAAACCAACGAAACAAACAAAAAAATAGACAAACCGTTGGAATGGCGCCGTTAGGCGGCAGTAATATGCAGCATGTAACCAACATTACAAGATTACATAATTTTTTTATGCGTCGCCGTGTTCGCGGTTGGACATGAAACTACTAAGACAAAATATTTATGGAGGTAATCATAAATATTAATTATTGTTTAATATTAAATATGGCAATTAAATGTTAAGTTTTGTTCATGCGGCAAGCTTGCCAACAGAGATAAAATTCAGTAAATGCAAATGGTGGCTACTATTGTTTTGTTGTATACATGTTTTGTAAACAATCATGCNGTCATATTATTACAGCAACAGCTAACAAACCAACGAAACAAACAAAAAAATAGACAAACCGTTAGAATGGCGCCGCTAGGCGGCAGTAATATGCAGCATGTAACCAACATTACAAGATTACATAATTTTTTTATGCGTCGCAGTGTTCGCGGTTGGACATGAAACTACTAAGACAAAATATTTATGGAGGTAATCATAAATATTAATTATTGTTTAATATTAAATATGGCGATTAAATGTTAAGTTTTGTTCATGCGGCAAGCTTGCCAACAGAGATAAAATTCAGTAAATGCAAATGGTGGCTACTATTGTTTTGTTGTATACATGTTTTGTAAACAATCATGCAAAACGTGCCTAATTTTACTTTAGAAATAAACACACCCAGTTAGGTACTTTAGTAAAAACCAATTTAAAAATAGTTATTATTTTAATAAATCCAAATAGTGCACTAATCCATTCCAATTATGCCAAGATGAAAATTGCATCATCTTAGATTCTTAGGGCAAAATATTGATTATAATATCGGTGATTTAGACATGAATTGTGAACAATTACAATAATTATGATATTGACCGGTTTTAATATATCAGTACCGGTATCGGCTCAGCCCTAAATTTGCTCCATCAAAAGGACAAGCAGAAAATGTGATCAAGATAGCCAAGAAAATCTTGTCTAAGTCGGACGACCCAAACCTAGGATTGCTGGNAAATGCAAATGGTGGCTACTATTGTTTTGTTGTATACATGTTTTGTAAACAATCATGCAAAACGTGCCTAATTTTACTTTAGAAATAAACACACCCAGTTAGGTACTTTAGTAAAAACCAATTTAAAAATAGTTATTATTTTAATAAATCCAAATAGTGCACTAATCCATTCCAATTATGCCAAGATGAAAATTGCATCATCTTAGATTCTTAGGGCAAAATATTGATTATAATATCGGTGATTTAGACATGAATTGTGAACAATTACANTGCATCATCTTAGATTCTTAGGGCAAAATATTGATTATAATATCGGTGATTTAGACATGAATTGTGAACAATTACGATAATTATGATAGTGACCGGTTTTAATATATCAGTACCGGTATCGGCTCAGCCTTAAATTTGCTCCATCAAATGGACAAGCAGAAAATGTGATCAAGATAGCCAAGAAAATCTTGTCTAAGTCGGACGACCCAAACCTAGGATTGCTGGNGGACAAGCAGAAAATGTGATCAAGATAGCCAAGAAAATCTTGTCTAAGTCGGACGACCCAAACCTAGGATTGCTGGCATATAGAGCAACACCCTTAGAAAATGGGTTCTCACCGTCAGAGCTACTGTTTGGAAGAAAGCTGAGAACCACCTTACCAGTGATAGAAGCAACCAGGACATCATCAGAGACCAGCAATTAAAGGAGGACAACAAAGCCAATTTTGATAAAAGACATGGTGCCATGGAATTACGGCAACTGGTAGTGGGTGAACGGGTGTGGATCCCTGACTTGAAACAATATGGGAAAGTCCATGCACAGGCCCCCTTCCCACGTTCATTTATAGCCCAGACAGAGCAGGGATTATTATGGCTGAATAGAGTACAGTTGATCCCAGCCCCTTCAAGTGAAATGGATGAGAAGCTACATGGAAAGTCAGGTGAGTAGTACTGCCACACCCCNAGTTGATCCCAGCCCCTTCAAGTGAAATGGATGAGAAGCTACATGGAAAGTCAGGTGAGTAGTACTGCCACACCCCATTAACACACCATAACCAACGAGAGGTAATGGAAGAGCAGCAGTTGCAGTCCGCTGCTAAGACACCTAGGGCANAGTTGATCCCAGCCCCTTCAAGTGAAATGGATGAGAAGCTACATGGAAAGTCAGGTGAGTAGTACTGCCACACCCATTAACACACCATAACCAACGAGAGGTAATGGAAGAGCAGCAGTTGCAGTCCGCTGCTAAGACACCTAGGGCANCCCATTAACACACCATAACCAACGAGAGGTAATGGAAGAGCAGCAGTTGCAGTCCGCTGCTAAGACACCTAGGGCAGAAAAGGTATCATCATTCCCCAAGTTGCCAGGAGATTCGCCCTTTAGAGGATTTCCACAGGAAGAGATAGGTGCAGGTGTTCCAAGTACGGTGGGTTATAAGACCTGCAGCGAATGGAGGGTCGTGCCACCATGAAGACTCAATTTACAGAAAGTAAACTTCTACAGACTTACACACCTGTGTGAATCATTAAGTGTAGAATAAAAGGGAGATGTACCATAGCTGGGTTTTAGGTTATGTTTACAGGGACATACTATAGGTTAGTTTTAAGTTATTGGGTAGACAACAAGACAGCAGTTGGCGCCAGTCTATCCAAGGGAGTCATGGTGGTAACTCAAGTATCGGTACTTACACATGAGTGCATAACACTACACAGAACAAGTAAAGCATAAATCAGTTTAGTAGTACCAAAGTCATGTCATATAACAACAACACAATAACCTTGCTGCTTTGAAAATAAACTTTGGGTGGTTCTGCCAACTAACAATTACTGGTACACACTAACACTGTATTCCAAGAGATACTCAACAAGTCATAATCAAATCTTGTGGAAAATTCCTTCTGCTTTAGAAATTTTTTTTTTAACATACATGATGCTACTATTCATGTCATTGATAGCCTGATAAAATTACTTTCATATACGTGTAGAGGANCATTTTTTTTAACATACATGATGCTACTATTCATGTCATTGATAGCCTGATAAAATTACTTTCATATACGTGTAGAGGACCATAGGGTAATTAATGATGGTAACACTTTCCTTTATGAGAAAATGTTCAATATTTGTTCTACATAAATGCAGTCTGATTTAGTTGGAAGCTAACTGGAAATTTTTTCATGCATTATAGTTGAATTGTATTTGGAAACACACATGGTTCAATGGTTTCAATCATACCAATGTGCAATGAATGAAGGACAGAGCCAACACTCAGTGAATTTAGTTATCTATTTTATGTGGAGCCTCCACCTGTACAACAGTTCTGCTTTTCAAAACAATTACACTGAAGAGCCAAAAAAAACTGGTTCACCTGCCTAATATCATGTAGGGCCCCCGCGAGCACGCAGAAGTCAACAAGACAACATTGCATGGACTCTACTAATGTCTGAAGGTATGCAGGAGGCAATTCACACCACGAATCCTGCAGGGCAGTCCACAAATTGAGGTGTCGCATTGTCCTGCTGGAATTGTCCACGTCCGTCGGAATACACAATGGACATGAATGGGTGCAGGTGATCGGACAGGATGCTTACGTATGTCACCTGTCAGAGTCGTATCTAGACTTACCAGGGGTCCCATTTCACGCCAACTGCACACGCCCCATACCATGACAGAGCCTCCACCAGCTTGAACAGTCCCCTGTTGACATGTAGGGTCCATGGATTCATGAGGATGTCTCCATACCCGTACACGTCCATCCGCCCGATACAATTGGAAACGAGACTCGTCAGACCAGGCAACGTGTTTCCAGTCATCAACAGTCCAATGGCGGACCAGGGGAGGCGTAAAGCTTTGTGTCATGGAATCAACAACGGTACACGAGTGGGCCTTGGAAAAGTGGCACATTCTGTTTCAGTACCATGTCTTGATACTTCTGGGCATTGATGGTATCACCCACGTAGATGTGCAGCTCTGCAAGCTGCAGCCCAATGAACATGATGGCTGCCCACACCAGTATGCAACCATCCAAATGTGTTCCTTGCCACAATGTTCTTGGGAATCTTCAGGCTTGTGCAAAATGGATTGGGACTCATCTATGAAGAGTACGTTCCTCAATTTATTCACAGTCCAATTTCCAGACTGATGACTCCAGTGTAAACAAGTCAATTGTGCACTGTAGTGAGTGGGACATACACATACACTACTGTACATCTGGCTTACAGACAGCCTGCCCTGAGCCTCCAGTATACATCTTGCTGAAAAACCACAACACCAGAGGTGGCTGCAAGCTCTGCAGACAGCTGTTTTGCAAAAATTTGCATTTTTTTTTTGAGCAGTCAAAGCCAGATATTGGTCTTGTATTATTATTCTAGGTGAGACCTTGTATCGCCAAAGCCTGGAAAACTGGTTTTTGTGCAAATTCAGGACNTCAAAAATTTGCATTTTTTTTTTTGAGCAGTCAAAGCCAGATATTGGTCTTATATTGTTATTCTAGGTGAGACCTTGTATCGCCAAAGCCTGGAAAACTGGTTTTTGTGCAAATTCAGGACAGCTGCAGCATGGGTCTACGTTGCGCATGCTTCTAGGAGTCTAGTGATTGCTAACGAGGGTCTAATTGGCATCATTGTGCCAACAGTCAATACTTTGTCATGAGACTGCACTATGTTTACACTACAAGAACAATGAGTTGTGACTCAATAGGTTTGATGTGCTGACGTGTTTCATCTATGACCACACATCTGTTCAGCACTGGCAGTACTCAAGACCTACATGAGCATTATGAAGGTGGTGTACACTCTGTGCTAAACTTTTAGCATGTTCATTTGCCTTTCCTCCTTCAAGTGTTTTATTCTTCTCATACCAAACTTTTGGACACGAGTGTACTACACATGATGGGGAAGGAGGAACAGGATAAACCAAAAAGTAATTAATTTCATTAAAAAGTCATAATTTTTTTATATAAAAAAAGTGAAACTGCACTGAATTTCAAGTATTTATCTCGAATGTTATGGGAACAAACCAAAACCCACAACATACCCCTATGTATATCTCATCCCTGGGATAAAGAGGGAGGAAGCCAAGTAAGGATGGTGGCTCATTATTTAAATTCTGTTTCAAGTTTGTCATTATTAAAATGGTTCTAACAAGTTGCGAACAAAGAATTACGATCACAATAATCCACTCTTAATTAATGGATATGTAGCTTAAGGCATGATTCTCAGAGGAAGATACTGCAAAAGCTACTGAATAAGTAGTATCCAGAGATATGACAACCTAACCATTTGAATTTAATGTTTGTTCTTATGATAAAACACTCCTCTAATCAACAATTATCATTTAAAGTAATTTCAGGGATGTATTATGAAAAAGTTTAAAACCTGTTTGCAAACTTAAAAGCAGTACGCCTGAGCTCCAAGAAGCCCAGCAACAGAAAAGTCAACGACTTATGTTGCATCATCTTCTATCCACATTACTATTATTGGGAAGCTATACAAATGTTACTGCCCCTCGCTACTGTTCGTAGATGGACAGTTGGAATGTGGAGAAATTTCTAGCCCATGGGACTGTATGAACTTCTCAAGAAATAAGATATAACACTGTTGCTTCTTGGAGCGGTCAACACACTTGTTTAGTTCCGTCTCTACTTCTTCTCGCAGGTTTCTCTCCTCTTCTAGCTTCTTTTCAGACTGAGCTGCCACCGTCACTGTAATACCTGAACAACATAACATTATGATGTTACATAGGTCTTGCTAAAATACTTTCAAATACCTATGAAAAGAATTCCAAAATAAACTAGCGCTTGTAGTGCAAAGCACTAAATGATTTTAGTGAAAGTGAACTTTGTGGATATTAATAACCAAGCCCACTGGGATTTGAACCCACTGAATCTCGGATGTGACAACCACACGTATTTTCACACACAGTAAATAACTGCATAAATATCAACCACACAAGTTACCTTTCATTGTGTGTCAAGGAAGCAAGCTTCAGCTTCACTCTAATATATTAATTTAATTCTGGTGTATGTTTTCTGCACAATTCTCTGCCTCATACTAATGCAAATCCATAATTAAATTTAACACATACAGTACTGTATTATTCTGACTGAAACATTGCAAGATGATTTCAAATCCAAGGACACGTGGTGCAAAGAAAATCAATTGCGCATAAATACTAATGAAACTATAGTCATATCTTTCTCTAGAAAGACAAAACTATTGAACTTTAATTATGAACTGAATGATGAAGTACCTGTGATATCAAGCATTTTCTCCATTGTCACATTATAATTTACCATTCTTTACATCAGAATTTGTTTCAATTCTTTGCTTTTATCATGCCTTTACCCAGTCAACATTTGAATATGGCTTTGTGATTTGAAATTGCCTCATTGTTACTAGTAATAACAAAAATTGTAAATAAACAACTCATGAAAATAAATGGCAGAACACCATTGATTTCACTTATGTAATCAGACCTTTGTAAATACTACAGTATGCCAAAGTTTAAGGAAAATATAGATGCTGCANTTATGCCAAAGTTTAAGGAAAATATAGATGCTGCATTTTTGAATTACTGTTACATATCTAAATTAGACTGCCCTCAACTTTTTCTTACACTGGATTTTGGGTACATAACCAATCCATTAGGCCAATTAACTATATATCAACCACAAACAGTTGCTTAGACCTAGTACATAGATGTGTCTAACATTAGGATAAAATTGCACAAAAATAAACATTTACAACCTAAATGTACCTGCTAAAGCTTTGGTAAATTATGATATAAAATTCAACACATTTGTTTTTATCTTTGGATCTAGAGCCTCTGTAGTTACTACNAAGCTTTGGTAAATTATGATATAAAATTCAACACATTTGTTTTTATCTTTGGATCTAGAGCCTCTGTAGTTACTACACTATCATTATCTTGGACAATTAATTGACTGGATAGTTACTGGTGTTTCTTCACTGGCTTCAGATAGTATGTGATGGTATTGATAGCAGGATCATCCATGCCATATAATACATCACAGCCCTTAGCACGTAACTACTGGCATACCTTTAAGTACATTTTCTATTTATCTCAATCTCTCCTCTATCTATCTTTTTCTATCTAATTTTATATTTTTATATAATATGATCTTTATCTCTGAGGTTTTTGATGGTTTTATTTTTAAAATGAGTATATCAGTTTTTTATGTACCTTGTGATAATTTACTATGTATTTTTTCACCAGTCATTTGAAAAGAAATTGTTTGGTTGACATGTAAGTATGCGAAAGGATCTGTTCCATCAAAATAGATTTGGAGAATAAAAGCTGGGGGTTTGCACAAACATTTATATGAAAGTGGAGATGAAAAACCAAGCTAAAAAGCAACAGGCTGAGTTTGGAGCTACTACGTCTCAAATGCTGATACATCTATGTAGCTCCCGAACAATCTGCTTCAGGAAATAGAGTTACCATTGTGGAGGAACGTACCATTTATCACCCTGACAATCCTCCACAGTCGAAGCCCAATGAGAATGCCGACGCCAGTGGCTGCATCGTGGTGATTCAGGAAGATGACTTCAAGCACAAGCGAGGTGAAAACAATGATGGAATCAAACACTTCGAGACACTTGTGAAAAAACTCACAGCGCAGTATATACATGGTGAACAAGTTCTCTATCACAAAAATTGACAGTATGGAAATACTGATGTACTTGAGGACTATCTCCGCTGTCTCAAGTGCTTCACTCTTCTCAACGCCACTTGCATCAATCATCAGTTCTACCACCACCATGACGAGCTCTATGATCACCAGGGTCAGTACTACAATCTGTCAACATGATGCAGCACATTATACTGGGTGTGGCTTCCCATTCCAGCAGGTACACCTAACTATCACAAATAACATGACCAAGTGTTGGGTAAGGAACCTAATCACATATATAACTAGAAACTAAAAAACCATAAAACTTCACTGCTTTGAATGGCAAAGCCTGTGAAGTGCAATAAATTCTATAACATTCATTGCATAGAATTGATGCACTCAATAATTATGCAAAGACATGTCAAAATAATTACTTTCAAATTGCTGCAGAGACAATATTTTTACCTTGGAACATTAAGATTGGCTTACTAGTTACTACTTATTACTAGTTTTGTTTGGCTTATAGCAGCTGTTTCTGAAAGCACTTTAAAAGTGAGGAGACAAAACAAATGCACTAAAAAAAAAANTTTGTTTGGCTTATAGCAGCTGTTTCTGAAAGCACTTTAAAAGTGAGGAGACAAAACAAATGCACTAAAAAAAAAAACACTTTATATTTGGTGTTAAGCAAACAATAACTGAGTGTTTTGTAGCCAAAATACCTTTCTATTAAATGAGAAAGATACCTTCCTTCATGTAATTTAGTCTCTTATTAGTTTTTTTTTTCTGATAAATATCGTTGACACATTTTATTGACTTCAAAATGTCAATTTTCCCCCTTTCCTTTCTAGTNTTTTTTTTTTCTGATAAATATCGTTGACACATTTTATTGACTTCAAAATGTCAATTTTCCCCCTTTCCTTTCTAGTTAGTTAAATTGATTGTTAGTAATGAAGTTGTTAACTGATAGCAACACCACACGCATCTGAGGATCTTTTGCGGCTAAACAAGTAGTAACGTGATTACTGATAACTGTGTAGCCAACCCAAATCTCTAGCAGATACAGTCATGGTGGGGGGAATGTAACTGACTAAAAGAGAACAAAGGATGGATGAGAGTTGTTGGAGCACACTATACTTAGTAGCAAACACAAGCCACCTGGGCCTTCAGTAGCATACATCTTGTTGAAATGTTAATATCATGTGACAAAAAGTGTAGTCTTATTTTGATAAGCAAAAATGTATGTTCATTTTCAAACCGAATTGCAATTTTTTATATCACTGAAAAAATGCAGTCGCTCTAATAGTTATGAAGCAATCATCTGGTTGGCCAAGACAATGTGAAGTAGTGGATTCTGTTCAGTGGTGCTCTGAAAGGTGTGTTCACTTCCTGGTGATAAAACCACGACACTCGTGTGCGAGACATTCCCCCCCCCCCCAT
>NQII01002738.1:278895-325326 GCA_002778355.1 Clitarchus hookeri
CCCCCATGAAGGATATTCTCTGCCAACACAGAAGTTAAAGGCTACAGGCTTGGTAGCGTAGGCCATGCATTACCCCTAACACCGTCCTGATACCACCTGAACAAACATACCTCCCTTTATCAAAAGCAGGCCAGGCTGAACTACCACCTGCTGCCACGGCCTCACACACATCATGCAGGCACAGGATGGTTGTCCTTGTTGAGCAACCACCATGCACGCTTGGTCCAGCAGACCACCACTACAGGGATTTAAAGACAAGAGCAGGCCTCAAATGCCAGTGCTACCAGTGTCATCAGTTATTTGCTCTGGAAGACAAAAAGAATCCTGAACAAGCAACATTGAGCCAGCACTCGCGCTTCGTAGCACACCTTGACAGCTGTGCTTGCCATGCCACACTAGTGTGCCATTTGTGATGCCACTTGTTCCAACCTCAGTTTTGTAACTTCGTAAATTCCATTCGGTGCTTAATAATTTGGTGTTCCGCCAAATTTGATTTTATGGTAACATGCTCTAGTTCTGCTTACTAGTTTTGTTTACTTGCTGTGAAGTTGTAAAACTAACTTTGTCATCTGGAATTAATGTGATGTTTAAACATTTATCTGGTNTTTGTTTACTTGCTGTGAAGTTGTAAAACTAACTTTGTCATCTGGAATTAATGTGATGTTTAAACATTTATCTGGTAATTTTTTTTTATGTTTCTTGTTTAAGAATAGTTTTCTTTGTGTGAATTAATAGTTTATGTAAGTAAAAAATATTGTGTGAAATATTAATTTCTAATTGTTAAAATGAAAAGTTATCTTTGTGATGTATTATACATCTTCTAGACCTTCGATATGTGTCAATTGGTTGCGCGAAACAACAAAATCTGGAGCATGCCATAGTATATATACTCGTATATCTGTGTGTGCGTGTGTACATAAATTTNTTGTTTACTTGCTGTGAAGTTGTAAAACTAACTTTGTCATCTGGAATTAATGTGATGTTTAAACATTTATCTGGTCATTTTTTTTTATGTTTCTTGGTAAAAAATATTGTGTGAAATATTAATTTCTAATTGTTAAAATGAAAAGTTATCTTTGTGATGTATTATACATCTTCTAGACCTTCGATATGTGTCAATTGGTCGCGCGAAACAACAAAATCTGGAGCATGCCATAGTATATATACTCGTATATCTGTGTGTGCGTGTGTACATAAATTTTTTTTTCCGCTCGTGCAACTGTTTTCTTTTCCATTTTCTCGCCATACAGCATGTAGCTGCCGGGTTTTCTTGTTTTGCATCCTTTTTCATCTTAGGATGAAATAGTTTTATCTGCAATTTTGGGTAAGTTTTTACAGCTGATATTTTATTTTGCTACATGGTAATGTTATTTCTTTGATTGCCCTCTTATAAAATGTATACTTGTAGCGATTTGTGGCAAGGGCCGATGAACTTGTGGCAAGCCATTTCTACCTCAGTGATGTGAAACGTACACCCATTTGTGGGATGGTCTTGGCCATAGTACACTACAACTTTGACCGTCACATTGCAGTAACATAAAAAAAAGGAAAGATGTAACTTATTTTTCTGGTTTTGCCTGCTGCATGACCTAATGGGTGTGGTCCAGCCTTTTTGGACCGATGCGCTACATCACCTAAAATCATAACAAGAAAATTTTTTTTGGACAGAGAAAAAATAATAAATTTTGTTTAGCAAATGTTGATAAGATAATGTGAAATTTAAGATATGTGATTTCAGATACCCAATAACTAATTTATTGACCAAAATAAAAAAAATTAAATAGTTTTCATAAGTAAATTATTTGTTGCCAAGATGTAAAAAAATAATCTCACAATACTCCTGTTATGGCAATTTTGAATTAAACTATACATTTTTTCCAAAAAAGAAACTAGAAGTTTGATTTAATCTTAATTTTGTTCTTTTCCTAGTAAAAAAATATATATATGCATGTGTGCGTGCGTGCGTGCGTGCGTGCATCTATATATATATGTGGTAGCAGCAGCTGGTGGCTCCTGGTTGTAGATTAGAGTTTTTGTTTTGTGCATGCTGGTTGCANTTCTACCTCAGTGATGTGAAACGTACACCCATTTGTGGGATGGTCTTGGCCATAGTACACTACAACTTTGACCGTTACATTGCAGTAACATAAAAAAAAAGGAAAGATGTAACTTATTTTTCTGGTTTTGCCTGCTGCATGACCTAATGGGTGTGGTCCAANTAACATAAAAAAAAAGGAAAGATGTAACTTATTTTTCTGGTTTTGCCTGCTGCATGACCTAATGGGTGTGGTCCAACCTTTTTGGACCGATGCGCTACATCACCTAAAATCATAACAAGAAAATTTTTTTTGGACAGAGAAAAAATAATAAATTTTGTTTAGCAAATGTTGATAAGATAATGTGAAATTTAAGATATGTGATTTCGGATACCCAATAACTAATTTATTGACCAAAATAAAAAAAATTAAATAGTTTTCATAAGTAAATTATTTGTTGCCAAGATGTAAAAAAATAATCTCACAATACTCCTGTTATGGCAATTTTGAATTAAACTATACATTTTTTCCAAAAAAAGAAACTAGAAGTTTGATTTAATCTTAATTTTGTTCTTTTCCTAGTAAAAAAATATATATATGCATGTGTGCGTGCGTGCATCTATATATATATACACACACACACACACACAGAGAGAGATATATATATGTGGTAGCAGCAGCTGGTGGCTCCTGGTTGTAGATTAGAGTTTTTGTTTTGTGCATGCTGGTTGCANATATATATATGTGGTAGCAGCAGCTGGTGGCTCCTGGTTGTAGATTAGAGTTTTTGTTTTGTGCATGCTGGTTGCATGTGTTGTCCATATTTATGACTTGGACATGCACAAATAGTGTTGGCGAGAGCTCTGTGATTTTATAATTAAGTTAAGTGTTGTACCTTTGTGTAAAATTGTATTTGTTCTGGTACCATGGCTTTTTGCATAGTGCCAGAACTCCTTTTGAAGGATGAATACCAGTATAAGTGCACCATCCGAGGTTTAGAGTCATCTGAGAAAACAGCAATAGCATTTAGAAGCACATTGCTTGCTGCTTTAAATTCTAATGTCCCTATTTTGCTGGACAAACTTTCTGATATTGATGTTGATGCAGAGTGTTTTACGTGCACTGCTAAAATCATTTCTTTACAAGAGTTTTTTTGATAATTTAAGTGAAGATGACATGTCTTATTCATACCTCCAGTTGAATAGAAGATTAGCTCATCTTAAATGACATTCTTAGAATCTTTTCACTAAATTTGGTGAGCAGTTTTCAGATGCTCAGTTTAATTCACTTGACAGCATTGCGCATCAGACCCACTCTCTTTTTGATGCTATTTCAAGTTTGGAATCAGTCTCCATCAGTGTTGTTAATAACAACAAAGAGGATGTTCCTACCACCTCCATTACCTTAGTTACTCAACAGTTTGCTAGTATTAGTGTCAGTGCACCATCCCATTCCAGTTAACTTAGTTAGCAACCTACTCATTTTCACTCTTGCTTCAACCACCCTTCCACCCACCGCTCTCCACTCTGTTTTACGTGTCCACCGCTCATATTCATTTCATCCAAACAGTGTTTTCAGTGCACCTGTGCATATGTCATCTTCAGTATCACCCATGTATTCATCTGTTTTTGGGCAAAATCACACACCCATCTGAGAACATACTGCGTAATTTTCCAGCCACTGATGGGCTAAATGTACCAAAATGTTTAGTTTTTGAAAGTGATTGTTAAACTCTACCAGAGAAAGACAGTGCCAGAGGCACAACTGCTTTAAGCCAATTATCCTTTCACTCAAGGTCCGCTTAGTGAAAGGACCAGTTTAGCCATGTCACAACATTATTCTTTTGATGCCAACCATTCAGACATTCTGAATTTCTTTATTCCCTCAAGGTTGCGTGCTCAGTTACAACTGATGATGTTCAATTGTTTGGAAGAACCCGAGAAGGCTCTTTCTGTGTATGTGGGCAGTATTAAGAAGGCTGCCATCATATTACATTTGAATTTACATGAAAGTGAAATGGCTAATACTATATTAGAAGGCTTAGAGCTTCAAGAGCACTCTTGTTTGGTGTTTTTCGCTAAACCANAAGTGAAATGGCTAATACTATATTAGAAGGCTTAGAGCTTCAAGAGCACTCTTGTTTGGTGTTTTTCGCTAAACCCAACACTTTTGCATAGTCTGATAGAGCATGCATACATTCACAGAACATTAGATACGCTGACCAAAATGCCAGTATGTCTTTAGGCCCCACAAATCACTTTGCGGTAACGATAAAAAGAAATTGCCTCCTGATTCTACCATCAATGCAGTTACTGATAAACAAAGAAATTGCCTCCTGATTCTACCATCAATGCAGTTACTGATAAAAAGGATCAGAGACAGAAACCAAAGGATGACAAATCCCCTTCCTCCTTGGACACTCTCGAACAAGGGTTAACCCAACTTCTTGTAGGTATTATAAAAAGTTAGGCCACAAGATTAAACAATGTTTTAAGTTAAAAAACAAGTCCCNAAGTGAAATGGCTAATACTATATTAGAAGGCTTAGAGCTTCAAGAGCACTCTTGTTTGGTGTTTTTCGCTAAACCAAACACTTTTGCATAGTCTGATAGAGCATGCATACATTCACAGAACATTAGATACGCTGACCAAAATGCCAGTATGTCTTTAGGCCCCACAAATCACTTTGCGGTAACGATAAAAAGAAATTGCCTCCTGATTCTACCATCAATGCAGTTACTGATAAAAAGGATCAGAGACAGAAACCAAAGGATGACAAATCCCCTTCCTCCTTGGACACTCTCGAACAAGGGGCAACCCAACTTCTTGTAGGTATTATAAAAAGTTAGGCCACAAGATTAAACAATGTTTTAAGTTAAAAAACAAGTCCCGCAGGGACAACAAGTGAGCGATCTTCCTCGCAATTCTGGCAAGGTTGCCAATACTCAGTATAATGCTCACTTTTTTCAAAATGTGAACCTTCGTAGGCATTTTCAACAGCTGTTTGGTCCTTATGACCATTGAGAGAAGAAAATGTTTGGAATATGTCAAGCAAATTTTCCTATTTTAGTGGGGATTCAAAAGGTTACTTCACCCCATATTGAGGTAAATTTAGGACCATGATCAGTTAATGCTCCTGTTGATTCTGAAAAAGTTTCCCTGAGACAAAAATTTCATTGGTGGGCTCTCAAATAAAGCAAAGTGTTTCTCCTGACATTAGAGCAGAGTCCAGTCAAGTAATAGATTTGTTTGATCAACTTGAGAAACTGAAGCATTCTGCTATTGAGAATTTGTGTAAAAGTTTTCCCAAGGTGTTTACTACTGAGTTAAGGCTCACTAAATTGTTGGAGTATCGGATAAAACTGCTTAACAAGGAAAATGTTGCATCTCATCCATACAGATTAGCACCACCTCAGATGGAAATTTTATGAAAAAAAGTTGAAAATTTGTTAGATAAAGGTGTCATTGAACACTCTACTTCCAAATATGCAATTAACCCTTCAATATTTAAATTCACAGATCAAGAAATTTCATTCTTGGGACATAAAGATTTCTTCCAGTGGAATCTTCATTGATCTTGAAAGGTCAAAATCCATTAGAGAGTGAAATATTAAAGAATGATGATATTATTCATCCTCCTGTTTTACGTATGCCAGATTTTAGCAAGAAATTTATCCTTCAGACTGGTGCTTTGGGTCAGGCGATAGGAGTTGAGAGATTTGAGCGGCTCTTAACGAGGTCTTGAGAGGCGATAGGAGTTGTCTTGGTTTAGAAGATTGACAGCTGCCATCAGCTGATTGCTTTTGCATCGTGCACTGTTACCCCCAAGAAAAAAAGTCTTCAACTGTATACAAGTTGGAATGTTTGACCATAGTTTTTTGGCATTGACAAATTTAAACAATATTTGGAACATGCGGAATTTCTTCTCAAGACAGACAATCAATTTTTTTGTCGCTTTTGGCACGTCCGCGGCAACTCGGAAAAGTTGGCCATTGAATAGAATTTCTTCATTAAAGTTCAAAGTGCAACGCATACGAACCCAAAATGTAGTTACGGATGCTCTATCGTGTATGTTCAATGGTACCAATGTGGAACCGCAAGTACTTCCAAATTGTAATGTTTTATCTAGTTTTTCATTAGCTTTTACGGACATTAAAGAACACCACGAAAAGGACAGTAAATTANAAATTGTAATGTTTTATCTAGTTTTTCATTAGCTTTTACGGACATTAAAGAACACCACGAAAAGGACAGTAAATTAAAACAAAATATCACAAAATTAAAATCGGGTATTGAACACAAACCATATTTTCTTTCCAGAGGTCTTTTGTGTGACAGATCTCGTGATAAATGGAAACGTATAGTGTTGCCTGATCATCTAAAGTCTACGATATTTGATTATTTTCATTCAACACTTCTTGTTGCTCACTTAGGCGTGCACAAAACTATTCAAGCCATCCATCAGCATTTCATTTATAAAGGTATGGATGCAGAAATCTCTGAGCGAGTGAAANGCACAAAACTATTCAAGCCATCCATCAGCATTTCATTTATAAAGGTATGGATGCAGAAATCTCTGAGCGAGTGAAATGTTGCAAAATTTGTGCTCTGAGCAAGCCAACTCAGAATACACATTTAGGGTTTCTGTAATCTGAAGTAGCTGAAATACCCATGGAAAAATTGTTCATTGATTTTGTTGGTCCCTTTCCTAGGATTAAGTAAGGTAATAATATGCTGTTAGTGTGTGTTGATGCTTTCACTAAATTTGTGGGGTTGATTCCACTTCAGAAAGCTGATGCTATGTCTACTATCAGTGCTAAAGTACACATTTTTCAAAATTTTGCTACACCCTGNTTCCACTTCAGAAAGCTGATGCTATGTCTACTATCAGTGCTAAAGTACACATTTTTCAAAATTTTGCTACACCCTGATCCATTGTGTCTGAGTCTGATAACGGTTCATATACTGCTCACAAAAAGTTTAGCATATTCCCAGTTTGCCAACTAATACGTAATATTTATGTTTCTAGTAGGAGTAGATTGTACCTACGTTGAGGATCATGTAAACATTGGCATCTTCCACTCTAGTGACATATGTATTGCACATACACAGTAGGTTCAGCCTCATGCCNGGATCATGTAAACATTGGCATCTTCCACTCTAGTGACATATGTATTGCACATACACAGTAGGTTCAGCCTCATGCCTTAAAAACAGCCGCAGTTGAGAAATGGGGCAATTTGCCTCAGGAAATGCTTAATGATCTTGTTTCTGGCATGCCTCGTCGGATACAACCATGCCATGGGAATCGTGGAGGTCCTACACGTTATTGAAGTTTGTTAATGAATGGAGAAGACCTTTTCTTGTTACTGAAATTTATGAGATTCCTTTANGTCCTACACGTTATTGAAGTTTGTTAATGAATGGAGAAGACCTTTTCTTGTTACTGAAATTTATGAGATTCCTTTATTTAAGTTGTTTTTCAGTTTATGCCTTTAGTTTGTTTCATACTGGGATGGTTTAAACGAGTATTGTGTTTTTTTTTTTCCTCCATTTTATGTGCTATTAGGAATACAACATGACATGTAACCTACTTTTATTTAATATAACATCCTGGATTCTGATATATGCTAAACTTTTTGTGAGCAGTATAGTTTACCTCTCATCTTTTTAAGAACATGTGTTTTTCTCATGGCATACACCACATAACTTTATCCCCATATAATCCTCCTCCTTCGCATGCAAAGTGTTTCAATCGAAAACCTTCGTTCGTCCCTCATTGCTTTCCATGCAACGGACCGAACAAATTGGGACAAAATCTTTCTTGGCTTCAAATGGCTTTCAATTATGCCAAACATGAATCTCACAAAACCAGTACATTCAACCATATGTTTAACTTTGTCAAATTTATGGCATTTGAATGACTTTTTACTGAACGATCCTAAGGATGTTCATGATGTTTGGACATCTGCCCTCAATAATTTAAAGCACGCTGATTTCAAGAGTCATGCCAGGTATAATAAAGGCCACTTTGATCATCCTTTTCATGTAGGTGACCTTGTTCTGTGCAAAGCACAACCCTGTCAGCAGGGCAGTTGATATGAAAATTACAAAAATTTCTTACAATTGGTCAGACCCGTATCAAACTCAACACTTTTTGATGTCAGTCACTACCACTTTGGCTGATCCAAGTTCAGGAACCTATATTACAAGAGCTCATGTCTTTCATTTTAAAAGATTTCATTCTTCAAAAATTGTTTTTTTTTCTTTTTTGCATTGTTTAAAAGCTGCAGACCCTAACCGTGCACTTGTTTATTTGGTTTTACAACCGCACAATATAAATCACATCTTTAACAATAGAATAATTGACTACAAGAAATATTAAAATAATTAATTAACAACTGTTACCTGTTTGATCCTGACTTCATCTTGATCATGGACTGATCATCCACAGTGCCAAGTCATTTTAGGATACATATCATTTGAGAGCTCTCCCCTCTTCAAAAACAGTGGTGAAGTTAAATTGATTCTAGGTTTAATTAATTTGTCTAATTAAGAAATGTTTTTGTGCTCTGAATTTAGAATGTTTGGTTGTAATATATGTAATATTGAATGGGTACATGTTCAATGTCCGTTCAATCGGGTGATAATTATAGTTGTATATTTTGCGTTTGTTTGGGATTTTAACTAGTTAGGTTCAAGATTAATAGTTAATCTTTTGAAGATGTGACATACTCGTGTTTATTTGGTTCTTGTTCTTTTTCTTTAGGTCATTGGATAACTATGGGATTCAATTTTGTGTTTAATTTGGTGTAATGTATCTGGTTTCTGCACATTGCAGTATGTTTTCTTTTTCCACCTTACTCTTTATGAGGTCCCATTTTGTGTTTTACAGTTCCCACCTGTTAAATCAACAACCATGTTTGCTCCTTTGGCGATCTTAATGGCTGTTGCCATCCATATATGTGTTTCATCGGTATAATTTGAGCTCTGGTGTAATTTTTGAGAAGAATGAGGATGTTATCTTTTCTGGGAACTTCTATTCAATAGTGTTGACCTACAAGCATTACATGAAGAATGTGTGCAATTAGACATTATGTTAAAAATCAATTTTTAATGTGCACAAGAACTTTGAAACCAATGGTGAAAGCAGTTTGTTTGATCTAAATTCTAATTTTGATCTTTTACAATTAGAGCACAACCTCATTGCTTTCAAGACTTCTTACGTTACCTCACTACTGCTTCAGTCACATACTAAAAGGGGAATGTTGAACATTGGGGTGCTCAAAACTGTATTTTAAACTTTGTATGACGACACTTTTAAAAGTTTAGAAAGGAGGATTGATTGTGTAGTCGGTGCACAAGATAAAATTTGTGATAACGTTGCTAATCATATTATTTTAATCAAAGATCTTGAATATTGTATTTTAAATACGACTAAAGGAATCCAGAAATTGGCTACTCACTACTTAAGTTTTGTATTCTGTTTTGAACCAAACTACTCATGAACTGTGGAAGATTGTCAGGTAGACCTTAGTACTATGGTATTAAGAGTCAGTGAAGTTTTGTATAGCAAGAGGTTAGAATTTTTCAATTTCAAGCCTGCTATTGAGACTAGTGTCCATGGCAATCTACACTTTTTACTTCAAAGGCTTTCATTGATATTCTGAACCAAATTCAACATTTGATAACACTCCCTTTTGTACGATTACTCCAGTAACTTTTGAAAATCTTTTCACATTTTATGGCTTCAGTACAGTACAAGCAATTATTTATAATTCTTCCCTTAATGTTGTGAACGTTCCTTTGGCAAATAAGGAAAGTTTTCAGAGATATTGTGTTTTTGCTTTACCTGTGTTATTTCCCAACTTAAACAGGTATCTGTTATTCAAAGTTTCTGACTTTCTTATTCTCAACCTAGGCAGAAAGCATTTTGCTCCTGTTCCAGCTAAATTTTTGTCGCAATGTAAAACTTATGGTGCTACCATATGCCCTTCTGGCTTCCCATGTTTTGATGCACATATTAATAGTTGTGAATTTCATTTATTCTCTGGTAAACATCACCTTGATTTTTGCAACAAGCCCTTTATAACCCTAGAGTTACCCTTTCTTCAAAAAAACTCGCTCTTTCTGGTTGTTTGCATGAAATTTCCGATTGATGTAACATTTTTGTATAGGACTACTTTGGAGTCTCGACCACCTTTCACGCACTTATTGGTTGGGAGTAGTTTTATCAGCGATTCTTCACATTGCGATATTGTTAGCCCATTTTTCAAAACTTTTGGCCAAGTAAACTCTGCTATTCACTTCCATCAATCTTTACCTGTCCTACATTTTCCAAAACTTATTTCCAATATTACATCTTTGCAACTTTCTAAATTACCTAATCTCCCTCCCAATGATTCCCTCATTAAGGAACTTGAGACCCTTTTGGCTTCCCAGCCCCAGGGCATTAATTTCTGTGATGTTATACCTATCATTCTATCTCCAGTTGCAGTGTTTTGCATTTTGTTTGCTATCCTCTTTTGGTTGAAATCCAAGTTTTGTGCTAATATGCANCTTGTTTGCTATCCTCTTTTGGTTGAAATCCAAGTTTTGTGCTAATATGCAACCTTCTCCACCCATTCTACCCTCTAGCCAAGAATATTCTGTTGTAATTCCTTTACCGGTTGTTTCTAGCGGTACCTCCTCCTCATGATGTAAGTTTTTGCTATTGTGTTGTTTTATNGGCTTCCCAGCCCCAGGGCATTAATTTCTGTGATGTTATACCTATCATTCTATCTCCAGTTGCAGTGTTTTGCATTTTGTTTGCTATCCTCTTTTGGTTGAAATCCAAGTTTTGTGCTAATATGCAACCTTCTCCACCCATTCTACCCTCTAGCCAAGAATGTTCTATTGTAATTCCTTTACCGGTTGTTTCTAGCGGTACCTCCTCCTCATGATGTAAGTTTTTGCTATTGTGTTGTTTTATTATGTGGTATAATTTGTGGAATGTTTGCCCTTTTGTTGTTACTGCTCTTGCTACATCTTTGCTGACCCTGTGTCCTGGTTTCAGGGGGAGGGAGTGTGTACCATTTGTGTTTGCACTTGTTCCAAGTAAATTTTGTAACTTTGTTCATTTCATTCAGTTCTTAATAATTTGGTGTTTCACTAAATTAGTTTTTATGGCAATGTGCTCTAGTTCTGCCTACCATTTTTGTTAGGTACTGTGAAGAAATTATCGGTCAACCCAAATATCCCCCAAGGACATTGAGTTAATTGTAGCGCCCAATGTGGAGCCTCTACAAATTTGCAAAAGCAATATCCGTAGAACCGTACTACTCAAGACTCCGGAGATTAAGAATCAGGAACTCAGAAAACCGAAATTATGGAAGACAAGACTTCAGGGAGTCTACCACAAAACCCTATGGTGCCAAACCTGAACCAAATGGCCAGAACCCATGCTCCATGATCGTCAAGTGCAGGCACATATGTACCTGTCAAACTTACAGCCCATAGCCATAATCACATCATATTAGAGCAATGCAACTCTGCAATGGAGCAGAGTTGTATATGATCATATGCGCTCATTGCTCATGCCAATACCATTATGTGTGCATTGGCTGGTTTGATGAATACTAACCTGAAGAAGGCCTGGAGTATTAATGTCTTGAATGCTGTGCCCGTCAGACTAGGTGTGGTTTACTGATTTGCATAGACCATGAGACATACGGAATTCATGCGAATTGCACCTCCAAACATTTCACTATCTCTGTCAGGGATGGCCAGGAATTCCACTTTCAATGAGCAGAATGTCATTCTGATGCCAAGTGAGTCTACCTAGTGACTAGGGCAAAGGATCCTCTAATCCAAGCCTTCATCACTCACCAATGTAGCATCCGGCACCCCAGAAAAGGGAAGAATCAATGCTACCCGAATTTGTGGGATGTCTGCAGGAAGACCATTAACAATTTCTTTCTGCCTGTAAACAAGAATTTGAGGACAAAGTTTTTCAGAAACAAAAGGTGCAGCGCACATGCAAACAATTTACAGGGGTTGCCTTACACTGGTGGAGACAATATGGAGAATTTGTAGCCTCTCAGCAGTAGCTCAACCTGCCTGTGCCACAAGTTTTCTGGGGATGTCCTAGCTACTCTTACACCAAGAATTTTATAGCTGCCAGCAGCCAGGGGCAGATTATGACCCATGCAAAACATGTGGCTGCATGGGGCGCCAAACTGTAAGGGGCCGCAACAGTGGTGCAACTATTTTATCTTGCAATACATGAGAAGAATTACTGCAATCAAAGTTACTTTACTCTGAAATAAACAAATCTCACAATTAGATAAATACTTTTAGCATTGATCATCTTGTAGCTAGATGAAGTTTCTCAACCATTATATTTCCTCTCAATACTTTATTAAACATTGTCAAGTTTTTATATATTTAAATATAATATGTATACCCTAAAAGTTTTTTTTCAACATATAGTGTACATGGTTATATTAAGGTAATTTAAATTATTACTAAAATTAAACTGTAGTTTATTCTTATATTAGCACATTACTTGAATTTCAGTTTCTCCTGAGCATTTCAAAATAATTAAATAATACATAATCTGCTTTCAAAATTGCTATAGTTCATTCACTGTTTCTTCGGATGTTTTGAAAAAAAAACTTTCAAAAATCACCATATGAGTAACATGTCAGACTGTTTTTTAAATAACTTGTATACCACAAATATATAACAACACTGTGATTAACTTTAAAGTATTGTATTATTGAATAAATGAAACTTCAAATTAGTATCTTCTACAACTTGTAATATTTATTTTGTACTCAATATGAATTGAAAACAGTGAGAGCACCAAGGTGTTGGCAATGGCTAGTAAGAAATAGTTCACAGTTAAAATATTGTTTAACCCTAGTTTTTAGGTATGCAATTTTTAAATTAAACGTTGCTATTACAGTTAAAAAATTTCAGCACATATTACAGCGAGTAGGCCCTAGTGACATGGTGCTTTTATTTTTGTCCAAGAAAAAAAAAACATGAATAGGCAGAGCAAAGATTTGTGCGTGTGCACACGCATGTATGCATGTGTGTATCTGTGTGTCTCTCCCCCTCTCCCCCTCTCCTCCCCACTCCCTCCACCGGGAAATTTCACACCACTAGTAGTAGCACGAAAATGATGCATGTTTTCAATTTTAGCATATTTCATACTTATTGCAGCAAAAATAATGATTTTTGAATACTTATTATAATATATTTAGATATGATGGTGTTACAAGGTTACAAATTCTGAGTTGGCAGAACTGGCGACTGACGACATACATGACGTGGTATGTTGCTTGTAGATGAACAAAGTGTTAATTTTTCTTTCTGAGAAAAATACTTAAAATTACCACATCAAGTTTATACATGTGTTTTTTAAATCTACCCAGGCAAATTATGATGTGATAAATCTGAGTTTCAACTGTAGGAATAAATATAATGTAACGTGTGTTGTGACCGCTGCCTGTGAAAGAGTATTGTTGCCTTTGTGGNTTTCAACTGTAGGAATAAATATAATGTAACGTGTGTTGTGACCGCTGCCTGTGAAAGAGTATTGTTGCCTTTGTGGAAAGTCACATCGCATCTGTTTATTTAAAACAACTTTGTAACTTTGCCTTAGGTGTTTTAAACACAATTGTGTAACGTGCTTACGTTTCTGTTATTTGAATGTTTACCACAATCCCAACAAAATACAAAGCGCAGCCAAAAAATTTGTAATAAATAATTAAATAAACCTAGTAAAATCTAATATGAGCGGAATAAAGGTTATGGTAGGCCTCTTTGTGTGCATGTTCACCACTATCTTTTAAGTTTGTCACTGCTATGCACAAAAAATAAGTGACATGAGTTGCATACTTGAATTTACTGTCTCTTTGTTCGACTATGTGCTCCTTCATTTTAATATTTATTGCAACTGAGCCACCCTTTTAACGAAATAACCCAACACATCAATAACAAGAAGTTAAATACTACAGTTCTTTCCCCCACAGTAGTAACAGTGTTACATACAGTCGCTGCAAAATATTAACGTGTATTATGTG
This sequence comes from Clitarchus hookeri, assembly GCA_002778355.1. Classification (NCBI taxonomy): domain Eukaryota; kingdom Metazoa; phylum Arthropoda; class Insecta; order Phasmatodea; family Phasmatidae; genus Clitarchus; species Clitarchus hookeri. The sequence continues at coordinate 293,002 of NQII01002738.1, forward strand.
TAATGTGCTATGTTGTGTATAACAAATACGTTAACAATGTAAAATAAAATGTAAGAACTATCGTCAATACAGACATTGTTAAAGTGATAAAGCTGACCTAAATATTGGTTATAGGTCCAAATTGTAAACATTCGTATTAAATGGCTTTTTGTAAACAAAGCATTTGACAGTTAAAACTTAGAAGTTGCATGGCAGGGCTTCAAAAAAGTGAGAAGTTACAGTGAATGGCATATACTACAAAATCATTGTAAGAGAGAGAGGTAGAGAGACAGAATTAGAAAGAGGACAATTTGTGATTAGTAGTTAGAGGTAGGAANGGGGGGGGGCAGAATATTGGCACAAAAACTTATCCTTGCATGTTGCAAAAAAATTTTCAATCTGTCCCTGCCAGCCGCAGGCTAATGAAGAGGCATAAGTTTTTATCTGCCAGAAGACCCATGTCCTATTTGTTGGCATTGCTCCCAAAGTAACCGGGGTGAAAGGGGGTACAAATGGTTACCAAACTACTCATACCTACCTTTGGATCTCACTATGAACCCCACGTGCCACCAGTAAAGAACTGGTAAAGAGGGCACATAAAATCGAAGCTGGACTGCCAAGAAACAGAAAAGATCGCCAAAACCAAAGTCATACCTGTGCAGCATATAACTAACTGTGAGGNAAGCTGGACTGCCAAGAAACAGAAAAGATCGCCAAAACCAAAGTCATACCTGTGCAGCATATAACTAACTGTGAGGTGTATCCAGTGCAACAGTAGTCGAAGCCACCAAGGAAGAAATGACACCATGTTTGCCAAAGTGTTGGCACTGTCCTGAACGGCACCTCCATCGTGATGGCCCAGTCAGCTGGGGAAGAGAAGGAAGAGGTGACGAGAACCAGGCAAGTTCCCAAGTAGAGGCAGAAGAGCCACAGTTCAAACACTCAGGGTAGGGCACCAGAAACAGGGAGGCTAGTGGTGCGAGCACCCCCTCAACCCTGCCAAGTGAGCCACAAGCAAACAACAGAACCATGGTCTACACCCCACACTTCTCGAATTTCCCTCATCCTAAACAAGAAAAATTATCAAGTGATCCTTGATACTGCCATTACAGGAAATTTCCTGCATACTGGTTTCATTATACCAAAACAAGGAAAGTAACTGCAACCTAACAAATGGGAGATAAAGATGGCCCAACACAGTCAAAATTACACAGACAGAATAATCACCCCACTCTTACAAACACAGTCTAAAGTCTTAGAGACAGGATTTTGCTCCCCACACCTGGTGGAAGAAATCATTCTCAGGCAGCATTTGCTAATGAACAGAACTGTATTATCACTTATGAACAACACCAACTTTATGTGGGCAACTGTGAGTGATTAGTGATACTGCCGTGATAAAACAAATTACCTGCCTGATGCTTTTTCACAATGACCTCAGGGTGAGGAAATAGTATGCGAACTGTAAGACTGGGAGAGAAGACTGTTGCCTTCTCCCTTTCCTTAAAACCTACTGAAAAGGACCCAGTAATGTTTCAACCACTGCAATTTCAGGAAAGCAAGCAGGTACTTCTAGAACAGCAACAACTGAACCCCAAGATAGAGGATTTAATGGCTCAACACCCTACAGAATATTGCCTGGATAATGGAGTGGTGTGGGTCCAACCCCATATATGGAACAGATGAGTCTAAAATTTGAATCCCACACTCACTGAATTGCAGCACCTGTGAGTATTACTATGAACACCCTCATGCAGGTCATCCAGGAATACAAGAAACAAACAAAGCCATATCAAATCAATGCATTCAGAAAGGACTGGCCAGAGACATACATGCTCAAGTGGAACAGTACCAACTATGTGCCCAGCATAAGGCCATACCTGAAGGAGAAATGAGCCCCAACAACCAACCACCACCTGGACACACATTGCTACCAATTTTATGGGTCCATATCCCTATAACCCATGGGGAAACATATTTCTTCCCTTTGTCACAAGCAGTGTGGCGGAAGCCTTCCCCATGCCAAACCAAGAGGAATGAACCATTATTAAGCTTATGTAAAAAGAAATAGTTCCACAATGGGGCTGCCCAAAATGCAGCTTTACTGAAAATCGAACCCAATTTATGAGGTAACAATGAACCTGGCCTGCCAACACTAGGAATTCGACAGTGAACAATGCCTGCCTGTCTACTAACCCCAAGCCAATCCAATGGAGAGGAGGAACCAGGAGATCAAGAAGTGTCTTCGTCTTCACACATATGAAAACCTTACCCAATGGGATATCTACATTCCTGTACATATTACACCACAGTCATAATGAAACTATTGGGTTCGTCCCAAGCCAGCTACTCCTGGGGTATAGTCTGAGGCATCCAAGAGAGTAGGGATGGGAAGAGGAACTCACCACCCTCCCAACTACTAAAACGTACTGTGACAAGGCCCAAAAGAAAACTTTGAGAATGAGGAAAAACCAGACCAGCAGAGCTACATACCCAAGAAACACCCAGCCTAATTAGACACGATCAAAAACAATTCATTCTCCAAGCCAGGCCAGCAACAAAATATGTCATGCTGGATTTGCTTCCAAGTGGGAAGGACCAAGCACACTATCAGAGGGACAAGGGAATGTGTGCTTGATGGAATATGAGCAGGACCAAATGAGAAAAATAACTGGAGACCAGCTGTAACTCCTACATCCCTGGGATATCCATGGGATGGAAACCCCTGAAGAAAACTCAGACCAAATGATACTCACAGGTCTGCGAGAGGAAGAGGTGAGGCAGAATTTTTGCACCCTATATATAGGCCAGATGACCCACTAGGGAAACAGGGAGTGACAGTTGAACACACTAAGGATGAACTGCCAGGCTACACTGCACCTTCACCAATCCGCAATAACCCCAAACAGAGTCCACTGCTTCAGATATAAGGACAAACACCATAACCAGACCACTTCGCTACCACAAATACTGGCTGCACAAGCCAAAACCCTGTGGGCGTCTTGTGGGAACTCTCCATGGCTCTCACCAAACTAAGCAGCTAGACAGAGCCGAGCTGCACTCAGGATAACTTCTGGCCGACAATGGGACTCTGCATTCCTGACTGCAAAGTTCGCTGAACCTAACCATGAGCCACTTTTACTGAGGACATTCCCATGGCAGATCAGATAGTCTGGCATCATCAAACCTGCCAACTATGCCTGTCCAATCTTGGTCAANCCACCATAGCCGGTACCCCAGTCGCCTCAGAGGATATTAGAGGGATTCCTGGCATCATCAAACCTGCCAACTATGCCTGTCCAATCTTGGTCAACCCTGGAAGTACTGAACGCCTCGGTACAATGTATTCCTGACATTTACACTAAAATTCATTATGGTCCTTTTATTCTCATTCAAGAGTTTACAGGGAATATAATGACCACATAGCACACAGTTCCCAACATATGAGAGACTAAGCTATGATTGTAAATAACACGTACAATCAATCAAAATGGTGCAAGCAAGTGCTCTTTACATTATATGTAGTTGGTTTTTATGTGTTTGTACAAAACTGAAACACTTCTGATGCCTGAGAATGATGTTCTGTGTATGTGTGTCTGTAAAAGATACAATAAATTGACAAACATGGTACACTTCTTATGTCTAAAAATTATGTTCTGTGTATGTGTAACTGTATGAAAAGATACAATAAATTGACAAACATGGAATTTAGGAGACTCGAGCAAAAACTTTGCTTTCTCTCTGAATGTTTCCATTCTTTTAAATCCACCCTTTGGTTTCCTGGATTGTTTGTATCTGCGAAGAGGTCCGCTGGTATCACTGCTCAAGGTCTCCAGTTCCGCCTCGTTGGGCCCCATAACATCACAACAGCATGCAGCAGGCACATGCACCAATCATCTTCAGAACAAAAACATTACTTATGTTAAGTACGTTCAGGTAACCACTGCACAACTATCATCACTACAATACAATAGTAGTATATCAACATGACAAGAGTAAAGGTCTAAAGGATCTGCATGCACATATCATCTGAGTATTTTATTTTACTTAGAAAACAGGTAAAAGCCCAGTAATTTCATGCTCACAACACCTATGTAGTTTTACTTTCTTATCAAACCCCTCAAAAGCAAAAGGAAGATACCAGATTCCGTATAGGTACATCAGCTATCAAAGTGCAACCCTCCATAATGTGGTTAAATCAAATAAGTCAGTAGGTGAAACAAGTATCATTCAACAAAATATTTCCATGCAAGCAGGATGTCCCATTTATCTTGACCACCCATAATAACTCCGTACCGGGGCTCCAAANATTTCCATGCAAGCAGGATGTCCCATTTATCTTGACCACCCATAATAACTCCGTACCGGGGCTCCAAATGAAAAAGTGTTTCACACAAAGGTTGTATAACTGGGGGTGCTGTCATAACTTAGAAAAACATAAGATAGAATTTATAAGTTATGTAGTTCTAACTTGTGTGTTTCTAACTTATGATAGTTATAAGTTGTGTGTTTCTACTGTACGGCTGTTCTAAGTTATGATTTTNCAAAGTGCAACCCTCCATAATGTGGTTAAATCAAATAAGTCAGTAGGTGAAACAAGTATCATTCAACAAAATATTTCCATGCAAGCAGGATGTCCCATTTATCTTGACCACCCATAATAACTCCGTACCGGGGCTCCAAATGAAAAAGTGTTTCACACAAAGGTTGTATAACTGGGGGTGCTGTCATAACTTAGAAATAGCCAACTTAGAAAAACATAAGATAGAATTTATAAGTTATGTAGTTCTAACTTGTGAACTTTATAACTTGTGTGTTTCTAACTTATGATAGTTATAAGTTGTGTGTTTCTACTGTACGGCTGTTCTAAGTTATGATTTTNTAACTTGTGTGTTTCTAACTTATGATAGTTATAAGTTGTGTGTTTCTACTGTACGGCTGTTCTAAGTTATGATTTTCTAAATTACGATGTTTGTAAATTATGTGATTCTGCATTGCATGTTTCTAAGTTATGATAATTCTAAGTTTAATGTTTTTAAGTTATGACTTTCTAAGTTATGAGGTTTCTTAGTTACGTGGGTTTATAGGTAAAACTGTTGTTTGTGGTGTGGCGAATGTTTTCATATGGTCTTCAGCACCTGACTAGCGTCTTACTTTGGAAGCTAGAAGCAGAAGGGTAGTAATCTTGACCTGGAGCTCACTCTATAACCATTTTTAGAAATCACATTCTTCAGCTTTGTTAATTTCCCAGTAGATGGCATTTTCGTGAAGGGTATGAATTCGTCAATTCTGAGAATATAAGGAGCAAAACAGATCGGCTGATGGCTTTGTATCAAAAAGACATTAGTTACATAGCAGCAAAACTTACAAATAGATCTAAAAAAAAAAGCCTCTGTAGCAGTGAAACAGAAGTTATCAAAGGAAACTTAAAGAAATACTTAGTATCAAAATCATACTACTCTGTGGATGAATATTTAGACAATAGGGATTTTTCCTGAAATTGATTCCGTATATAATACTACCTTGCAAAATATTATTCCTGTGTGCACTTTATTTTTCAAATTATCATGCTTTGAAAATGTAAATTTTTTTAACTCTTTGGTAATAAATCAAAACGGTTTGCTATTGGCTAACGTACGTGTGACGTAGTTGTACATGTTTTGGTTTTTGGTTTCGTCGTTAGCATACGTGCAAACGTGTTTTCGGCCGGTTGCCGTGGATTTACAGAAAAACTTTGAAAAGGGGAAGAAATTGTTTTTTGGAAACTTATGTTTCTTGAAAAAATAACTGATACTTTTAACATGATTTTGCTTCGCCTTTGTTGATGTTTGAAATGTAGTCAGCATTTCAAAACACCATTTTAGTACAGCAATTGCTGGTGAATTTAAACTTATAGGTAAACATTTTATTCAAAAATTTTACTCTCATGAATAACCACTTTCGTTTTATACTCATGTCATTATGCTTAACTTAAATATTTTCCTGCAAACAGATACCTCACAATTCTTAAAAACCTGAAGTCTTGTCAGCACATTTGACGAGCATTCTATTTCCATACGCATATTAATTAGTAATGTAATTTTGGCATCCCCATTTTTTTAAATTGGCTCTAAAAACTAAGGATAAGATTAACCCTCTACAGATTAAATTAGCATGACCCGAGTTTTATTAAAGNTTAAATTGGCTCTAAAAACTAAGGATAAGATTAACCCTCTACAGATTAAATTAGCATGACCCGAGTTTTATTAAAGAAATAATATTTACGTAGGCCTATGTAACGGGCATAAACAGGAGAAGCAATTTTCAACTATAACATTATTAGTATTTATATCTGACAATGGACATTTTTTTGTATTTTAATAACAAAGTGCAAAACAAATACTTGTCATATAGTGTAAGCCACAAAGTTTTTATGAAACATAAAGGCAATTTCTCGTTGGTCATATGGGCACCGTCTTTAAAATAACCATTACCGTGTTTCGGATTAGACCAGTGCANTTAAATTGGCTCTAAAAACTAAGGATAAGATTAACCCTCTACAGATTAAATTAGCATGACCCGAGTTTTATTAAATAAATAATATTTACGTAGGCCTATGTAACTGGCATAAACAGGAGAAGCAATTTTCAACTATAACATTATTAGTATTTATATCTGACAATGGACATTTTTTTGTATTTTAATAACAAAGTGCAAAACAAATACTTGTCATATAGTGTAAGCCACAAAGTTTTTATGAAACACAAAGGCAATTTCTCGTTGGTCATATGGGCACCGTCTTTAAAATAACCATTACCGTGTTTCGGATTAGACCAGTGCANAAAGGCAATTTCTCGTTGGTCATATGGGCACCGTCTTTAAAATAACCATTACCGTGTTTCGGATTAGACCAGTGCAATTAGTTATAAAACACATTTACTTAATGCTGAAATGATTTTAGTGCACAAAACATGTACTTTTGTTGCGAATTGCCTTGTTTTTATCTTTGAAGTTTAATGACAATGGTGAGTTCATGTTATTATGCTGGTTTGATTGGACTGTGTCCATTGTTGACCATGAGACTAAATAAAAATTATTTATTTAGTCTCATGGTCAGCAATGGACACAGTCCAATCAAGCCATCATAATAAAGATGCCTTGTGTTTTACAAGATTCTTAAATACGTTTCTGCACGTTTCACGTTTTGTTTTTGCACTTAAACTATTTGCACGTATCTTATCACGAGTACTTTTTGTTATATTTTTGCTTTGTGGAACTATACAACACTTGCTGGTGTTCAATGAAACAGCAATAACATTAAAATCCTCCGAAACAAAAAAATATAATAAAAATTCCAAATATACACATTATCCACTACGATAATTGTATGTAAACAACAAGTCCAACATGTATACTGACGTCACAAGCACATCAACATGGTGCCGTCCGTTTTTCCCACACAAAATTGCTGTGTATTTTTTAATGAGTTATTCTTGAGTTATACACACATAAATAAAGAAAGGACCAAGGTGTGAGTCTTAAAATTTATTATACTATCACGCGGTAAGCAGAAAAAGAAGTAGGAAAGATCCCTATTTTGAATGTATCGAACAGATGTCAAAAAGCTGTAGAGATTATTGTTTAAATGTATGGTTTTGTGTATATTTTATAATTTACGTTTAATTTATTTAATTTATATATTTTGTGTTCTGTAGGCTGTATTATGTGTCTATATGTAATGTATACCTTACGCTATACGTAATGTATGCTTCAAGTATGTAGCGCTTGACACAACTACATCCCTTGAGCGCTCATACTCAAGATTGGGATCTAAAGGTGGCTTACCAAATAAATTAAATAAAAATAAAGCGGCCAAGAAGTTCTGTGTTTGTTAGGCTATTTAAATATTAGAAAAATTTCAATATTTTAAAGGCAAAAGACGGAATTGTTTGAAAATTACCATCCCTGAATAACCATTACTTGTACTTATATATGAAAGTTTTATACATTAAATGGTTGGTTTTACATGAGACAAATTTTATATTTGCCAAATGAGCAAGAATTCTATTAGCACAACGGCATCTCATTTGCCTAGTAATCAGTTTTTACTTTTTTTAACCTACTTTCCGAAGGAAATAAGGCCTATGCAATCACCTGAATGTCTGTCTGGAATGTATGCCCTCCTCCCCCTAATATATTTTAAATCCGTGAACCAAATTTCACCTTACTCCGTTCACACCTAGTACTTAACAAGTATAATCAATTTTTATAGTTTTTGATTACATTGGGTACTTATTTTCAAAATGGCNTTCACACCTAGTACTTAACAAGTATAATCAATTTTTATAGTTTTTGATTACATTGGGTACTTATTTTCAAAATGGCAAAAACTTACAAATTTAGAGCATTATGTTATTTCTTGGGAACCATTAAACTGATTTCAACCAAATTTGATGCGTTGATAATGCATGATGTAAGCATTTAATCTAGGAAGCAATAATATTATTGGTCAGCTATAGATAGTGTAACATGAAAAAATAAAGCTTTTACATTGTATCTTGATAACTACTTAACAGATTACCATCAAATTTGACATTTAAGTAACACTACTGTAGGCCATTTCAATACTTACAATTTAAATATATGAGGCACTTTTTTTTAAATTGCAGCAATTTAAAGATTGCCTGGAATCGANATTTCAATACTTACAATTTAAATATATGAGGCACTTTTTTTTAAATTGCAGCAATTTAAAGATTGCCTGGAATCGAAGGAGAAGGCTCATTATTGTCTAAGCTGAGGGCGCTGATTGGCCGGTGGGCTCCCCTATAGCCTCGCGGAGACGAGGAGTGGGTTTTATTGGACGTTGCACGTCACTGCGAGAGGAGTTGTGAGCGACAGAAGTCCTCGCGGGTTCATGGGCGGAAGTCGCAGTTCCTGCCTCGATTATTGATTAGACTCCCGAAAGAGTTGCAAAGTGCTTTAGTCACTGCGAATCGTGGGCGAAGCTACGATTCTCGCATGGAGGATTAATTAGGCTCGTGGCATAGTCATCGCTAAGAAAACCATTTGGCCTTGTGGGTTGTGACTGGAGCTGCGGTTATGAGAGAGATAAAGTTAATTAAATTCATGTTTAAGTATCTGAGCAANTTTCAATACTTACAATTTAAATATATGAGGCACTTTTTTTTAAATTGCAGCAATTTAAAGATTGCCTGGAATCGAGGGAGAAGGCTCACTATTGTCTAAGCTGAGGGCGCTGATTGGCCGGTGGGCTCCCCTATAGCCTCACGGAGACGAGGAGTGGGTTTTATTGGACGTTGCACGTCACTGCGAGAGGAGTTGTTGTGAGCGACAGAAGTCCTCGCGGGTTCACGGGCGGAAGTCGCAGTTCCTGCCTCGATTATTGATTAGACTCCCGAAAGAGTTGCAAAGTGCTTTAGTCACTGCGAATCATGGGCGAAGCTACGATTCTCGCATGGAGGATTAATTAGGCTCGTGGCATAGTCATCGCTAAGAAAACCATTTTGCCCTTGTGGGTTGTGACTGGAGCTGCGGTTATGAGAGAGATAAAGTTAATTAAATTCATGTTTAAGTATCTGAGCAAGATGCAGCGCCCGCAATACATATTTAATTAGTTTCTTGCAAACACAACTGTCAGAACGAAAAACATGCGAATTGTCTAGAAACGTGTCAAAATAACATAATATAATAATGGCAAGAACGTTTGGTTATATTTTGTTTTCCAGGAAATCAGAGTATGTTCACGAAAATAATATCTAATGTAACTTTAATATTATAATGGAAATTTTGAGGGACGGTGAAAAACATTGTTAGGTGAGTTTGGAAGGTGGCTGGTGTACACTGTCCAAACGACATGGCGCAGACCTCAAAACGCCTGCCGTAAGGGGCCGTGAAAGCTGTCTCGCCACGGTCTTCGAGCGTGACGGGCACTTGTCAATAGTCACTCTTGAGGTCAAGGGATGACATGGTCTTGGCTTGCTGGTAGGAACTGAGGGCATCTTTGATGCTGATGTGTGGTGGTAACGCACTACGTGTCACTTGGTTCACTGGCCAAAAATCTACACAAAACCTCCACATGCCGTCTTTTTTAGCTGTCGGTGTTATGGCGGAATACAAGTCTCTGTTTGTTTGTTCAATAACACCATCATTTGATCTTAAATTGCCCTATAATAAATGTCTACCAAGTCCATCATAACGCACCCTCGCCCCTCCCCGACCGGAGGGGGGGGGAGGTAGTATGAAGTTGCGCAGCACTACTCTGCACTCTCCTGCTCTCGCACTACTCTGCACGCGGCACTGCACTGTGCACTGAGGGCACACTGGTGCCGGTTGATACGGTGGGCACGCAGCGCGGCAAACTGTCTGGAAGGCAGGACGCTGTCCTGCGTCCAAATGTACAGTATAAAGTATATATGTATGTAAATATCTGTTTAATATATATGTGTTATATATATATGTATATATATATATATATATGTATATATATATATATATAGACGTTACAAAGATTGAGCTAGTACAGTTACTACAGAAGATGTTACAAGGATTGAGCAATATTAACAATATGATAAATCATTATCATGGTTTGTATTATTTGTTCAAAAGGATAGAAATGGAGTTGGTAAAAATTTGTGGCCATAGTTGTAAAAATATCTATTACACTGTGGAGTTCATCAACAGCATCTACACTCCTGGCATATGACAACACAAACTTCTCCTGAAGTTTGGGGCTCCATTCATGTTAGTGATGCAACGAATGTCGATTTTTCCACATTCGCGAATGCGAATGCGAATATTCACCTCCGGCATTCGCGAATGCAAATGCGAATGTTGGTTTTTGAAATATGGCGCCAAAAGTGTGCACCTACGAACTCGAATTTTACCGCACGTTTATTACTGGCCGGCCGGGCGGCCATGTCAAAACCGAGAGTAGCCCATATGTCCCGACTCTAAACGAAGTAAACAAATCTTGATTGCTGGCTTACTGAAAGAAGTTAGCTGCTAATAATGTTTTCGTAAAGATTTAGTTTGAGGTTACTTTGATGCGTACCGCTCAAACCTACCAGTAGTGGCGACGCTATTCTTGCCCCATGCCGTAAACCGATGGCCTAACGACCAGAGGAATCCCCGAGCTCGAACCAACTGCACCTGTCATGTTGCCTGAGTCAAGACGTGACGCTGCGAATGCGGGGAGTCCCGGGCATATTATCGCCCCTCGCCACAAGAAATTACAAATCGGGGAAAAACAGTGCACCCCGCCTACCCCTATCCCACCGCAAACACGACAGGGTAGGTCCCAAATTCTATTGAAAATAGAACAGAAACGTATATATACAGGAGCCACGGAGGACAGTTGAGTCAGTTACGCGACAGTTAAGAGAGTTACGCGAGAGTGAAGGACAGTTGAGGTCAGTTACGCGAGAGTTACGAGACGTTTACGACGGAGCAGCAGCGACAAGACAGTTACAACGAAGTTACGACAGAGTCAGGAGTTACGCCGGAGTCACGAGAGAGTCAGATACGAGAAACGACGATTGACGAGGAGAGAACTGCACGTCCAGGGATTGAACCCAGGACTTCCCGGGAGAGACACCGAGACAGCACAACAACGCCAGCCACCAGCATTGAGGTAATTTCAGCAACCCGCCAAAACCCCCCTCCCCACGACGCAAACATACGCCGAGATGTGTGTAGGGCGCGAGATAGCTAGAACCCAACGTCTGAGGAGATATAAAAGGGGCTAGGTCTCATAGATGTACAGGTCACTGTAACTTTGGACAGTAAAAGTTAAGCGTGAATAAACCGAACCCAGTTACGTCTTTGTGTCACCCCTCTTACAGCAGCCCAAGGTGCCGTTAGCCAGCACCGTAACAAATTACTACGTACCCTGCTATCCACCATCCTGTATAGTACAGGTGGGAGCAGCGTCGAGTCAACATACTTAAGTTTTGTTTTTAACTTGTAAAGACTCTATTGTTGTAATTGTACAGTGATAAGTGATATTTCAAAATGAAGTAGTCGTGTGTTAGCAAAGTTTGCACTTATTTTACAATATGTGATGCTGAAAATGTGAAATGCAAAATATGTAATAAACAATACTCGCGCAAAGGAAGAACAACAAGTGCTATGAGAAATCACCTGGAAGCTTTGCATAAAAACGAGTATAATGCTTTAAAGAATAGGGAAAATGAAAAGCGAAATGCTTCTACAACAAGTGTTGTGGCCTCCACTTCGCGACAATGTACGAAAACCGACCTGAAACAAATGTCTTTAACTGATTACGTCAAAAAAACAAAAAAGTGGGATAACAACAATGAGAAGTCTTTGGAAATTGATAATTTAATAAGCGAAATGATTGCTTTAGAGGACTTACCCTTTAGTTTTGTCAAAAGCGTTGAATTTGTCAGACTATTGAACCATCTTTGTCCGTCGTATAATATAAAAAGCCGACAACATTTTCTTAGTTTATATGTGAGAATTTCTACGACAAAGTTAAAGATAAAATTTTGGGATTAATTAAGTAATTTGAAAAATTGGCATTTACAACTGATATTTGGTCTGATTCTTGTTCAGGAATATCTTTGCTGAGTCTTACATGTCATGGTATAACAAAAAACTTTGAGAGAAAAATGATTGTGTTAAACGCAGAGGTATTTAACGATGGCCTACATACTGGTGAAAATATAGCTATGAAACTTGAAACCATGTTGTCGCATTGGGAAATACCTAAAGAAAAAGTGCAATGCATTGCTAGAGATGGTGGCACAAACATGAATAAAGGTATTTCCTTGTTATTAATTAGAGACATTGATTATTCGTCACACCAAATTCAGCTGGTTGTCAAGGAGGGGCTTAAGGCACAAGATTCCGTTATAACCAAGTTTGCAAAATGTAATTCCATTATTGTCCACTTTGGAAAAAATTATTGGTGAATTTGATGTGACCGACGAATGCGTTGGGAATACGATTTTAGTTCTTAAACGAGAACTATGTCGCAGATTTTCCCATTTGGAAAATGACGTATTGTTTGCTACGGCAACTTTTATTGACCCGAGATACAAATTAAAATTTTTCAAAAATTCTTCAACCAGAGATCAAGTTGTGAAAAATATTTTAGAGTCAATTGGAAACGATGAATCAAGCCTATCGTCTTGTTCAAATCCTAAGCGTGCCAGAATGACTACTCATCGGATTGAAACATCTGGTTCCAGTGCCAGTCTGACAGAGAAATCTATATCTTTAAGAGACACCATGAAATTGCTGATGGATTCCAGCGAAAGTGAAGAAGAAGAAAATGAATGTACGAACCCTATAGAAGTTTTGATAAAAAAAACCATCAATGAATATTTATTAGATAAACGTGTGGAAAATGATGTAGATCCACTTACATGGTGGGCGGTAAATAATAAGAAGTATGGTATTATTTCTCCCATAGCCAGGCAATATTTAGTAACACCACCCACTAGTGTGCCTAGCGAAAGGGTCTTTAGTGGGGCTGGTCTTCTTTACACACCCCACCGAAATAGGCTGCAAGGAGAAAAGGCATCAAAACTTCTATTTCTGAAGTTTAATATTCCTCTACTCTTATTTAATTACTAAGTGTTTCACTTAATTGTGCTTAGATATAAACAATTTTTCATAGTTTTATTTTTCGATTTCAAGAAGTAATGTTTAATGGATATCTTAAAAATTACATAATTAGTGAGTTAGTATTAGTACCAAAGTTAAAATTAACAAAATGTTAAGAACATATTTGTTTTAATTGAAAAGAAGATTATTATATTGTTTGTTTTTCTTCACAATATATTTTTAACTTTATTCATAAGAAGTCGATTTGATTTACAATTAAACATGATTACTAGTTCATTAAAAGATCTCACATATTTGAATAAGATACCCTTTAGGTTGCATAAATGCATATTGTTAAGTGGTTTTACAAAAGATCTCATTTAAAGTTGATTTGTATAATTAAAAAGGTTGTGTTATATCTTATTCCATTTTTTTGTGTTAAAGCAGTTCAATGGTATTTGATCATATANTCTTATTCCATTGTTTTGTGTTAAAGCAGTTCAATGGTATTTGATCATATAGTTGTGTTATAATATAGTTTAGAATTTTTAAGAAATTACCTGCCTTAATTTAATTTTGCTTAGGTAAATAAGAATAAAAGAATATCAAGAGTGTGTTTCTGTTATGTAATTTAGTGAATAACTACAAGGCTGTTTCTCAAATATCATTAAAATACACTCTTATACATAAAAAAATATGTTAATAAATAAAAATGTCTTAATCATAGCAGTTGCATTATTATTTAATAAACATTTTTATTTTGCATTGCCAAATACATTCGCAAAATATTGGTATTATGTTTGCGAATGTTTAAAAACATGTGAATATTCGCGAATGCGAATATTCGTTGCATCACTAACTCATGTTACTGTGAAAACTTAACCTGCGAAAACACTGCAATAGCACCAGGCCCCAAGTGAAGCGTTGGCAAAAAAAGTATTAGAGTCCACCGTCTTCACTGGATGTGCAATGGGGAAATAAGGTATCAAATGTGCGTATCACTCATTTCATCCGAGTAAACTTTCGAATTTAAGAGATTGCTATTCCCTCTCAAGGTCTGTTTTGCTATGAATATGAGTATAAGTGAGATCCATGGACATACGCCATAAGTGACAGAGATAGACTTGAGGGCGTACTTCTCACATGGGCAACTACGTGGCCTGCTCCAGAGTAAGCTCACCTAACGAACGGTAATCCTTCATGGCTAATGTCGTCTGCAACGATGTCCTTCAGTACAGGAAATCAGTAGCTGCTTGGTGTAGTACACACGGGCAAAGCTGCGGTCAGACAGAAAGCAAGGTTTATATAAAAGGGTTGAAGCAGCCAGCACAGGAATTTAATTTTGAAATATTGTAAGAGTCAGGTTTGTTTGGTGTTTGTTGTTTTATGTGTCATTTGTTGGTATTAATGTCCTGTTTGTCAAATAGTTTGTACTACTGTACACAGTCCTGTCTGTCCACAAAGCGTTCTGACACTACAGGTTCTCCAAAAGTGCTACCAAACCATAGGAGGTTTCTCTATATTTCTAATATTGAGCCGTACAGGTGTAGAATCCCCTATATCACTATTACACTCAAAAGCCTAACTGTACATTTTCAGCTACTATTGTGTCTCTTGCAATGATTGTAAAAATTTAATTAAATAGTATTTTGAAAATACGCTACTGGAGATTGTTCCATGTCGCAGGAAAAAATCAGGATACAGCAAAGCTCTACAGTTTTGTGTATCCAACTGTTTATTCAGCCACCCCCCATTGTTTCTGAGGACGTTTATAATTTTTAACTTGGTTTTGGTATGGAAGCCATTTTAATAAAAGACAAGCGTTAGTGAGCAATAACTTTGTATGTAACCTACCATATATGGTAGACTAATAAAACAGGACTACAATAATAATTTTACATGATTAAACTAAACTACTGCGTAATTATTAACCAAATTAAAATGCCAAATATACTAACGTTATTAATGTTTGATGTTTAACATTTAACTATGCTGTAGTCTTTTTACTTATCTTAGACATTATTACAAGTAGGTATTTGTGTAATGAGAAAAACACATTTATTGAGTCACAGTTGTATGGTAGTACAGATAATATACTACTTAAATATAATTTTAGTTAGAATTGCCAAAAAAACTAGATTCAAATATCACCTTATTTGTATTGATTACCATAATTTGACATATATTGGGGTAATGTGAAGTGTGTGGTTTTTATTTCATATGACAAAAGTAGGAAAGGGTTGTAATAGTGTTTTTGGTTGGTTAGGTTACTCGCTGGTCGATAGGTTTTTTGAGAGCTCAGGGCCAGTTAGTGAGAACGCAGGGCCCGCAACATTTTTATTATATTAATTATACTCTCGCACCCGAGAAGTTGGCCGGATAGGTTCGGTTTTGCCGCAATGAAGCGGACTAAATCACTCGTCAGGACATTGATAAAGGTGACAAACAAGAGCAACTCGACTTACGGCTTTGGGCATCCATAAGGGAAAAAATGTGTTTTTCATTCCTAACTTTACCTCATAAAGGAATAGTACATTTATAATAGATCACAGACAAGGTGGTAGTGTAGATGATCATGTCTCACTAAAAACTAGAACCTACTGAGGTAAAGTAAAGCGAACATCACCTTATTATATACACACATTTGTGACGTGTGCACATCTCCGAAACACTGTGGAGCACCAAGAATTCCCTGACCGAAAGTAGTTTTACAAGTAAGTGATTTTGCCCCCAAAATTCAACAGCCAACTGTTGTTTGTTATAAACACACAAAATTATATGTGCTGTTTCTCGCATGCTTTCGCGACATAGCAAACGCAAACATCTTGTACCTAACTTTGGTGGGAACAATTCTTTTTTATACTGAGGTATGGAATATTTTAGTATGTTTGCAAACGAGTGTTTTATTTAAGAGAATTCATTAACTCTGAAATGTTAATTCAGTATCTAATTTAATGTTTCCTTGCTTCATTAACATCTAGGCAGCTGACTGATCGGTTACCAGATAGCCTATTCGCTGCTGCAAAATGCCCATTTACACTCCCCTTATAACAAACATAAGTTGTAGAGGTAAATTGGTAGATGCCAGTTGGATAATAGTGTGTTGGAATTCACATTTAATGTAAAACAATATTTCTCTCAATGGAAATTATTTTTAGTTATATTCTAAATTCAGATTGTTTTAAAATCGTAACGTTACATGTAAAACATAATGAAACGTAACGAAGACACAATCGTACACGCTGCACATAACAGTATACAACAACAGGATACGCTAAACGTAATGCAAAATAATAATAAATTGAGGGAGAAGGGGTTCTGCCCACCTCTTGTGTATGAGGATGTCGTTGCAACAGCTGTAGTACATGTAACAAACTTTTTGGGTAGAGCGCAAACCCTAACTGCGCAGTCACAATCGTTCAAACTGAGTACTGAATTGTTATACTTATTGAAAATCAGAATTATTGCCCCTTTAACTCCTTGATAACACAAAGCAGTGTGAGAACTGGAAATTAGATTCACCTTAGTGACTATTAAAGGCAGCCTGACAAGTTACTTTATCCCGGCCCTGTCCAGTTTGTAAGTAGGAATACACACATACTNATTGAAGGCAGTCTGATGAGTTACTTTTGCCCTGCCCCATACAGACTGTAAAAAGGAATACACACACACACACACACTTGATCTTGCCAATCTGAAGTAATGTGTACCATTTGTACACCCAGCAACACAGCTTTCTGATAGTAAAAATACTTGAGGATAGAATAAACACATGCACAAACAGGAACAGCAGGAAAAATTTGCTGCTACTACTACGAAATGACAACAATGGGCGACTGTGTTTCNCACATGCACAAACAGGAACAGCAGGAAAAATTTGCTGCTACTACTACGAAATGACAACAATGGGCGACTGTGTTTCAAAAATATCTGGAAGTTTAATTATACTCTGAATAGCTTGACTTTTCCCAGAAAAAACATAATAATTCATCCAGATGGCAGTACAAATTAGCAGATTATTTTACGCTTCAAANCACATGCACAAACAGGAACAGCAGGAAAAATTTGCTGCTACTACTACGAAATGACAACAATGGGCGACTGTGTTTGAAAAATATCTGGAAGTTTAATTATACTCTGAATAACTTGACTTTTCCCAGAAAAAACATAATAATTCATCCAGATGGCAGTACAAATTAGCAGATTATTTTACGCTTCGAANCTTGACTTTTCCCAGAAAAAACATAATAATTCATCCAGATGGCAGTACAAATTAGCAGATTATTTTACGCTTCGAAAATATTAACTATATAAATTGAAATATTTCTGCTTGGGGTAGTGGCCTTTAAAACACTATAGTGCCCTAGTGATTGCTAAAAATTTAAATACTCGAAAATGTTTAGAAATCACTCCAAAATTCTTTGTGTTCCTTCAAAAATAATTACTTTAATTAAAGCATTTGCAATTAACAACCGTAGGAAATGTCGGAAAAGTCGTGTACGTATAAAAAAACAACATGGTGGCGTGAAATTTTTCTAGAAGGTTGAATTAACGGTGTTAGGTGAAAAACTTTATTTTAAATTTCTTAGCTGGAATTAGTAGCCAAACGTAGAATTTTGGATGGTCTTGAAGTTCCCGATTGATCAGGTATGCCGACGGGACATCTCTCCAGATGCGCAGCAGCCCTAGGTCACGTCTTCCCTATATGTAAGCACACGGCTTATGGTACTAGCATACAGGTCAATGGCACCTTAACGGACGTCTCACGAGTTCTAGCTAACCTCTCTGAAAGCTATGCGGAGGGGCCTTAAATACAGGCCTACTTATTGCTAAAAACACCTTGCGTCTTCATCTCTAGTAGACAGCCTGCAGTTCAGAAGTGCGAACTCAGACTTCCCTAATAAAAATACAAATTTAACACCTCGTGCACAGCCCACCCGGGCTGGCTGCCTGACGNTGCGAACTCAGACTTCCCTAATAAAAATACAAATTTAACACCTCGTGCACAGCCCACCCGGGCTGGCTGCCTGACGCCGCGTAACAAGATGTCGGTCATCTTCGTTGAAAAGTTAACTTAAGAATGTTCTTTCACGAGGATTACAATTTTAATTAATTTTAACTGCCACTTAAAACTGCCCCAACGATTAAAATGCATAGTCATATGGACTTGTAAATACACTTACACGACATAAAAATAGAAAGACATATAAATATGTGGCCAAAATAAAAATACTGTTATAAAAAAATTAATATTATGAACTAAGTTTTAAAACAAATAAATAAATCTTGCCACAAAATAAAATAAATTATGTGAAAAAATAATATTTGGCCTGTTAAACATAAAACATTACGTATTAATAATTATTCATTACCATAGCTCACAAAATCATGCGTTACAAAACATGTTTTATTTTGTTAATTATAAGGTTATTATAAAAGCTATGCATACACACACTTCAATTTTGTGACNTGCGAACTCAGACTTCCCTAATAAAAATACAAATTTAACACCTCGTGCACAGCCCACCCGGGCTGGCTGCCTGACACCGCGTAACAAGATGTCGGTCATCTTCGTTGAAAAGTTAACTTAAGAATGTTCTTTCACGAGGATTACAATTTTAATTAATTTTAACTGCCACTTAAAACTGCCCCAACGATTAAAATGCATAGTCATATGGACTTGTAAATACACTTACACGACTTAAAAATAGAAAGACATATAAATATGTGGCCAAAATAAAAATACTGTTATAAAAAAATAAATATTATGAACTAAGTTTTAAAACAAATAAATAAATCTTGCCACAAAATAAAATAAATTATGTGAAAAAATAATATTTGGCCTGTTAAACATAAAACATTACGTATTAATAAGTATTCATTACCATAGCTCACAAAATCATGCGTTACAAAACATGTTTTATTTTGTTAATTATAAGGTTATTATAAAAGCTATGCATACACACACTTCAATTTTGTGACCTGGCTTTTGTAATAAATAATATTAGATTTATTTGTCTATATATCGGCTATTTTTTCATAAGGTATTGTTTTATCTATTAAATTATAATTCTCCATTTTTTTTTTTTTATGATGGCATACAAATGTTGCATCACTTAAAATATTTCCATGCAAGTTTATGAAATTTAACTTTAATACTTTACTAAATTATTTGTATGCATGTAGCACAGTTTGGTCATTCATTGACAATTCGTAAAAAAAAAAAACAAAACATTTGGCTTTCAAAAACTAGATATGCATTTAAGTTACAGATATAACATCAATAAAATAATAAAAAAAAAAAAGACAAGCATTTTAGAGAATTTCTGAGCTCAAATATTTAAATGTATAATCAGACTTATTAAAATTTAAGGCCGAGAGCCAAATGTGGAATATTTTCTTCCTAATTCTTGCAAGCAGGAAGCCACTGATACTACAGTTGTCCAGCTGGGAAGAGCTAGCAGATCAAGTTTCAGCCCCTCTCCCACAAACATATAAAAAGTAGGCCAGTTTTGTAAAAATGTAACCCTAGATATGCTTAATTAAAATTACCTCTAGCAAGCAATACAGGCACCTTGTGCTCGCACCCACCATGTTCGTGATAGCATCTAGTACAACTACTTGCTGCCATACATTGCTCGACACTTGTAACTCAGTCCCATGGCTTGTACAAGTATATGATAACAAATTTCCAATGATTTATTAGTAAAGTTTTTGCCTGAGAACTTTCACTGGTTTGCATTACTTTTCTCAAAAAATTGAAGTTTACATATCATATAAGAAATTTTATTAACATATAATATATTATCATTGTGTTGACACATTAAATAGGCAAATTTTTGCCGTTATTTGTAGCAAATTCTGTAAACTCAGTAGTTTGGTGCACATGACTACTCCACTGTTTGTATACATTTTGTAAACAGTTTGCCAGTGTTTGCCAACCGGTAGTTATTTTGTATTTGTTGCTGTGCTCGTGTTTATTTTTGTTCAGTTGATTGTTTTAGTGCTTTACATAGTTTTTTGGTTTGGCAGATGTTACTTATTTATTTTGTGGGATGATTCGTGTACCTAAGGGCAGGAATGAATATTTCTTTCCAGCATACCAACATACTGAAAAATGTTAATTTGTCTCTAAATACAGATAGTTCACTTACGTCTGTGCATTCCCGTTCTGTTTCTGACANATACTGAAAAATGTTAATTTGTCTCTAAATACAGATAGTTCACTTACGTCTGTGCATTCCCGTTCTGTTTCTGACAAGAGATACAGTAATTACACAGCTTTGAAATTGCTGGTCGAAGTCGGCAGTCTAGTTATTAACGTCAATGTGCGTATGCACTAGCTTAAGAATGCAAACTTTCGTTGTAAATGCTTGTGACCAGCTTGCTACCTATTCAACCGCAAAAATNTACTGAAAAATGTTAATTTGTCTCTAAATACAGATAGTTCACTTACGTCTGTGCATTCCCGTTCTGTTTCTGACAGAGATACAGTAATTACACAGCTTTGAAATTGCTGGTCGAAGTCGGCAGTCTAGTTATTAACGTCAATGTGCATNAAGTCGGCAGTCTAGTTATTAACGTCAATGTGCATATGCACTAGCTTAAGAATGCAAACTTTCGTTGTAAATGCTTGTGACCAGCTTGCTACCTATTCAACCGCAAAAATTTGCCTATTGTTTTCTGGTCCATTCATGCCTACAACGCCATCTATACAATACAAAATAAACTACTGGTAAAAGTAAAAATGTTCTTGCTAGAATGCAGAGCTGAATATGAAGACAGTGCAGTGGGAAAAAAATCTCGCTTCCCACATTAAAAGTTATGTGGTTCTGTGTTGTGTGGTTCTAAGTTATGATAGAAACAACATAATTTAGAAAATCATTAGTTAGTACTAAGTTATGTGATTCTGCATTGTGTTCCTAAATTATTACAGTTCTAAGTTGTGTGTTTAAGCTGTGATCATTGTAAGTTATGATTTTGTAAGTTATGATGTTTCTAAGTTATGTGGTTCTGTGTTGTGTGTTTTTAAGTTGTGGCAGTAATAAGTTGTGATTGTTCTAAGTTATGTGATTGTTCTAAGTTATGTGATTCTGTGCTGCATGTTTCTAAATTATGACAGTTCTAAGTTGTGTTTCTAAATTACGACAGTTATAAGTTGTGTGTTNTGGTTCTGTGTTGTGTGTTTTTAAGTTGTGGCAGTAATAAGTTGTGATTGTTCTAAGTTATGTGATTCTGTGCTGCATGTTTCTAAATTATGACAGTTCTAAGTTATGTGTGGTTCCCGTATAATTGGAAGGGGGAAATAATACTGCTGGGGAGTCAGCATTATAGCATTATTTATTAGTGAGATAAGAGTACTGACATCAGTTTTTAAATTGGCACCATGTATCTATTCATCAAAAGTTCAATGAAGCTCGTCAAGACCTATTCAAAAATGTATCACAATGTACCTGTCTAACAAACTGATAGTTAAAAACCACCACAGACATTGGGACTCATTAGGGTTCATGAAGATCCGTTATGTGATGCCTTGCGGCATAGATGCGCTGCATGGGTCAGTACAGTATGACGTTGACACTCTGCATTTGATGTAGAGGTGATGTAAACAGTGCAAGTACCCAGAGTTGTGTACCCCATTCCACAGAGTTTGCACTTAGAGGAAACAAAGGAACACACATGATGTGACGACTACTCAATCAGTCATCCGTGTGCAGTCAAATACAGTACACTGCAAGGTGAGAGTTATAACGGAAATGTATTCCAACAACGAGAAGATAGAAATGCTGCTCAATCATAGAGAATGTAAGTTAGCAGATGAATGTGTTTGTATTATTTTACAGTACAGTGTAGTACTTTCAAGTGAGTTGTACTGAAACACAAACACACAGTTCAGTTATTACCATTATCAATAGCTTGGTTTCCTCACTCGTCATTCATTTTGTTGAAGGTTGGCGTAATGCTAGTCAGGCAGAGCGATTCTACAGAGAGTGATACCCTGACAAGACCCCACCATCCAAACGGATGTTTTCAGTCTCATTGTGAAGCTTTGTGAAACGGGCGATGTGAACCCACAGCAATGCAATCATCGTAGAACTCGCACAGATGAAGCTGCTGAGGTTGCTGTTCTCACTGCTGTAGCAGTTAATCCATACGTCAGCACATGCCAACTTGAAGCTGAAATTGGCATTCTGAAAACGAGGGCACATCGCATGCTTAAGCGTCATACGTTCCATCCCGATCATGTTCACTTACAGCACAAATTGCACAGGAATGATTTCCAGAATCATGTAGAATTCTGTCAATGAGCACAGCATCAAATTGTTGCCAACCCAAACTTTTTTTGAATGTTCTTTTTACCGATGAATCGTCGTCGTCCAACTCAGATGAAGTGAATATGAGGAATATGCATTATTGGGCCGTCGAGAACCCACAATTGCTTCGACAGGTGGACCCTCAGCGTCAATGGAGAGTTAACGTCTGGTGTGGGATGGTTGGCAATAAGGTTCTAGGGCCTTATTTTGTGAATGGTAACAGAAACGGCAGGGAGTATTCCACCTTCATACAAAAAATTCTTCCTGGACTTCTGGAGGAGACACCTCTAAGGAACAGAATGATAATGTGGTACCGGCACAATGGATGTCCAGCACATAATGCCGTGTATGCACATTGTGTTCTGGACCAAAATTATCCTGGTAGGTGGATCGGTCATGGAGGACCAGTTCAGTGGCCTGCTCAGTCTCCTGACCTTAACCCCCTGGACTTTTTTTTTGGGGTGACCTCAAAAGGCACTGTCTATCGAGATATTCCAATAACTCCAGAGAACACGCAGGAACGTATTGTTCATGCTTGTAATGCTCTACAGCAGGCAACACTGGAGAATCAGTGTTGTCATTCATCCAACGAATGAACTTGTGTATCGCTGCCAATGGTCACCACTTTGAACACATTTAATGTTAATGTTCTACCCATCACAGTACTCATATGGATAGTACTACAAACGTGCAGTAGAGATCACACTTTCTGTGTCGTATTTAATGTTCATGTTATGGAAGTGTACATTGTGCTACATGCTTAACTAGGTCTTGACGTGCTTCATTGAACTTTTAATCAACAGATACATGGTGCCATTTAAAAAAACTGATGTTAGTACCTGTATTTCACTAATAAATAATGCTATAGGGCTGACTCCCCAGAAGTATTATTTCCCCCTTACAGTTATACAACCTTTGTGTCAAACACTTCTTCATTTGGTGCCCCGATACAGGGTTATTGTGGGTGGTCAAGATAAATGAGACATCCTGTATATTAGAACACTGGCTAACTACATAGGCTGTGCATGAGAAAAAGTGAGCACTTGTGAGACTGTAGTTACTTTTTTCCCATCAGCCATTTTTTAGCCTTCCACCACTTTTAAAATTAATATTGCCATGTACGTAATAAACACAGTTTATGTATTTCACCAGACTCAAAAGTTAACGTCTAAGGCTACAATAAATATATTTATTTACTATTATTCAAAAATGAGAGGACTTCAAAGTGCTCACTTTACAGTGAATAGCCTATATGCAAATACTATGAACTTGAGATGTAAACTTGATGGACAAAACACAAAACAAAAGTAATTATGCCAGTCTTAATCTTAAAATGACCTACCCTTGCTTGAGTGTTTCATGTAACAAGTGGACCAAAAATGTGATAACACCTGTCCGAAGTCTAAAGGAAGAACATTTTGTTCATGGTTATTATAATCCATGTATATGCAATTACTGTAAAACCCCTATCTAATGAGCACGGATATAGCGAGTACAGTGATGTTACGACAACATTCTCAGAAACTGTAAAAAAAAAATGGAAAAAAATAAAAATTTGCAAAATGCAAGTAGTCACAATTAAGTTATTTCAAACATGTTTGTTAGCAGGCAGCAATAACATACAAGAGGTTGTGCTGCTACCGTCAATTGGTAGGTCACAGTTGTAAAAAAATCTGCAAAAATTTGGCTGGAACATGCTCGAAGTGTGCACCTGGTGAGTTAGGCCGCATGCACAATGTTAAACACATGAAGGGAAGTGGTGACATGCTGTCCTCTCTCCTCCCCGTGTGCCGTGTGTCATCATCAGAGCATAACTTGCTAAATGCTACAGGCATGGCAACAGTGATAGGCAATACAGTAAAACCTTGATAATTCAAAATGTTTGTTTTCAAACTATCCAAATGAAAAAAAAAGAAAATTCTTTTTGTTTGATGTTTTTGCTTAGGGGATGTCCTCCCCCCCCCCTCTCTCTCTCTCTCTTTTTGAAAATGGAGTTAACATTGCAGAAGTTTACGAAAAGTAGAATCTGTAGCACTTGCATTTTCCCCAGAAATAAGGCCACCTAAACAGCGCTGCTGGTATGTGGTTCAGACAGAACTTTAGTCGTTTATGCACGCTGATGTATTGAGGTAGTTGCTGGTGGCAAGATAAGTACTGGTGCATGCACGTGCCACATCTTGTTTGAAAAACAAATAAAATAGAGCGCACAAAAGACTGTGCATGTGTGGGAGCGATAAGGGTGGTAGTGTCATGCATATCACACGTTACACCACCTCTACACTGAAACTGGTGTACTGTCTTCCCATCGGCAGGCAACTTGCTTCTATGAAACTATGGTATAATAGTTTTAAAAAATTGATACAGAAAAGGAAATACAAAACAGAAACTGTATTTATTAAAGTTTTCACATCGAAAGACTAGTTTGTAAGCAGGCAAAAAAAAAGAAGAGCAGTTTTAAAATAAAACTTCCTTGCTGCGGTCTTCCACAAAAGAATCATTCCCATGCCAGTCTTCTTTCCCCCCACACCCCTCCATTTCCCAACATCAACAGCTGTCAAACACTACTTTCCCCCCTTCCACTGTAACCCACATTCCTGTCAGTGGGATATCTTCGTCCCACGAGACAACCCCAGTGTGAGTGGCATCTCATTCCTACACTAAAAAGAAGAAAACAGCGTAGAAACTACCTGCTGGGAACAACCACCGTACAACATCCCTGTTCAACCACTCTTTCTCTAATGCTACCTCAGATACACTTTGCCACATCAATTTCCCGAATTATTGAAACATTTGCTGAAAGAGTTTGAGCATTGTACTTTGTGTTCCTTGCACTCACGTTATTTTAGATGTAAAAGACACTGAACTTGAATTAACATATGCAAAAAATTACAGTATGCCGCACTCATGAAACTGATTACGTTTGTCTGCAGACACGGTATGTACTGTGGAGAGTGAGCTAAAGAATGTTAATGACTTTTACTTCCCTGGTATACACAAGAGGTAGGAAAAAGACAATGAAGTACTTTCTTTCCCTTTAATACAGTACCACCTACATATTCACTTCCCCTCTTTAACTTGGTTGGCTATTGCCGTGTTGCCAGGCTGAGCTGCATTCTCAGACACAATGAGGGGTGGAGAAAAGTATTGATTGCAGGAGCAGCTAAAAGAGGGGAGGTAGCGAACTAGAAGGGTGGGTGCCCAAGCAAAAGTGAGACTACGATAACGCAACTGAAAGTGGCTGCGCTTGCTACAAGTTATGTTGCACACTGTTTATAGCTATTTTTTTCAGCGTTGAGAGGCTGTTATTTATACTCCAGGGGCATCACTTCATTCTTAAGCTGTCTACATTTTTTATTAAATGCTTATGTTATGTAATTTTATTTTGTCTATGCCAGAGGTGACTAAATATGGATGTAATAAGCTCGTAAAACTTTGCGCCACTCAATGTTTTTAACATTTTTGGTGACAAAGGGATGGTAATATACACTTATTGAGTATAATTTTATATATTAAATAAAATCAATATTTCATTTTAAAAATCTCGTTTGTTTTACACCATTGACAATTAAACATGAACTTTAAGCAATAAATGCACTTTCAACATAATTTTTTTAATTTTTTTTAGGAGTCAAAATTGTGTTTTTTTTTTACCACGTTATTCTCGGGAACCATGGACACTCGTGCAATCAAGGCTCTACTGTAAGCCTTACTTTCCTTTAAAAGACATTCTACTGACTATAAGTCAAACTCTTAACTGCAGACACATGCAATCATACTCTGCAGTATTTCAGAGACCTGACATTCTCCATGTACCGAAAATGTATATACCAAAAAACTGTATCCAACAAAATTACTATATAAATAATGTTAAAATTATGTACTTTTATTGACTATCAAATACTACATCAATCTTAAACTCTTTCAATTCCATCATGCAACAATTGATTGTACATGAAACATTAAATAAACTATAAACATCTCCGAACAAAAACAACAAGCAAAATGCTAACCAATATAATATATAAAAGGCTTAAATTATTTTCAAAAAATTTCATAATAAAACATTGTGTAAACAGGCTATATTTTCGTCTATTTGCCAATAACAAAATCCTGAAACAACAAACTGAAAGATGCAAAGTGTTATTTACACTACACCTACTCACAGCAGCATATAATGTCACAACCTACTATGCACACAAACATATATAATATTTATGGATTATACAACAAAAAATTTTAACACACATGCTTTCTTCTCTGATGTCTCATTGTACTACTTTTATATTTTTTGCAGCAACAAAGTAACCTAGAATTGTTTTTGTCATGCAAAACACATCTTTACAATAGGCCTACATATAGGTAACTAGACTTCTCAAATCACACATCACATAATTATTCAGAAATCAACAAATTGCATGTCAAAAAAATTTATCAACAAAATATATTTTTTTCTTTCAAGGTATAGTAAAAGCTTGGCGAAGATAAGCTTTTGTTTTCATCTGCNTTTATCAACAAAATATATTTTTTTCTTTCAAGGTATAGTAAAAGCTTGGCGAAGATAAGCTTTTGTTTTCATCTGTCATGTTGTAGCTCGTATTAAAAACAGTAATGTGTATTTCCTAATGTTGTTATTTACATGCTGGACATGATTTTTTAAAATTTCCATTTTTATTGTATTTATTAATTACTTTATTCACAGATAATGTACAGCTCATACTCAATATGAAGTTTAATAACATTAGAAGTTGTATTTTATTGGTGTACATTTCAACTCCTATCTACTAAATTCCTGCATGTATGAAATTTTTTCGACAGTCCTCTAAAAAACTGTAGATAGAGAATCCGCTGTATGTGCACTACTACTGTTACCTTTGAACCCNTTTATCAACAAAATATATTTTTTTCTTTCAAGGTATAGTAAAAGCTTGGCGAAGATAAGCTTTTGTTTTCATCTGCCATGTTGTAGCTCGTATTAAAAACAGTAATGTGTATTTCCTAATGCTGTTATTTACATGCTGGACATGATTTTTAAAAATTTCCATTTTTATTGTATTTATTAGTTACTTTATTCACAGATAATGTACAGCTCATACTCAATATGAAGTTTAATAACATTAGAAGTTGTATTTTATTGGTGTACATTTCAACTCCTATCTACTAAATTCCTGCATGTATGAAGTTTTTTCGACAGTCCTCTAAAAAACTGTAGATAGAGAATCCGCTGTATGTGCACTACTACTGTTACCTTTGAACCCNTTTTTTCGACAGTCCTCTAAAAAACTGTAGATAGAGAATCCGCTGTATGTGCACTACTACTGTTACCTTTGAACCCTGATTATGACCACTATGAGAGTCTTGTCATAAGAGTTGAGTTGAGAGATTTGGACGGCTCTGAACATTGAGGTTTTGAGAGCCAATGAGGATGAAATGGGGTGAGAATGGAGCAGCACCAGAATGCAAGGGTGTGGGAAACTGGAGATCCCTGAGAAAACCGCCGACCAACGGCATCGTCCTGCACGATTCCCACTTATGAAAATTCGGGAGTGACCTGGCCGGGGAATGAACCCGGTTCGCCTTGGTGGGAGGCAAGCAAACTAACCGCTCAGCCACCATGGCCCCTATGTCATAAGAGGGTGGACTCTACCAACTTGGTAGCAGTTTGCACATGTATACAACAAAACTTGTCTCAACTTCTACAATATTGCTTAGAGCCACAAACAGCATAGAGAATGTATTTTGGAAATAACTTAAACATAGCATGGAAACAGAAATTAACACTGAAAGGGAAATTGCACATGCACAACTGAAAAAATTTTTCTCAAACTAATAATATTGTAAATGTGGCAATGTCACAGAACAACCATTCACTAATATTGTGTTTAAGAACATATTAACTCTATAAATGCACCACTGAAAATACACATAACAGGCTGGGGCCTGTTGCAAATCACCACTAATATTATTAGTATAATTTTATGTGTTACAAACCACAAGTATTAGTAATTTATGTTGCTCAGTTAAAAGCATTAGGTATTGTTATATCAGTTCATTTCAACAAGAAAATTTTATACAAGACATTGCAAGGAGAACATGCACACGGAAGGGATAACACGCTAAACTAAAGGACATCAACTATGAAGTTCTATTTGATAAGTGAAGAAAATGTACAAGTAACTAACTTAAGTGTGCACAAGTCTAGCACTGCTTCTGAAACTAAATCACCCTCCAATCACACTGCAACTTTCTCTACACCATCCACAGCCAGTTTTCCAGCAACACTGAACAAAACCGTGCACATTTATTACATTGAATGGGTGTTTGATACAAAATGAAGTAAATGGACAAGTTTTAAGCCAAAAACTTGATGACAATTTGAAAAATAAATAAAACTAGAGGATTTCTTTGATTGGATTAAAAGACTCTCAAGGAAAATGCAAGCTTTCGGTATAAATTCTCAATAAAAAAAGTTAACATAAATCCTTAAAAATGTTAGTTGGAAAGGATGCTTCACTGTGAATTCTTCATTAATTTGCAGATAAAAATGAAAAACTGCACTTGAATAAATAAAGTTAATGATGATGAACTACTAACCATTTTCTCACTCATACCCATTATATTAAATAAAGCATAATACTAGCAGACGTGATCTACACTGCCATACATAGAAATCGCTACTTTACACCTTTCCTTATCTGAAACTATTAAGCTATCACAGTCTGATAGCAGATAGTGCAAATGAGTACTGATTAGACTTTCATGCATATACAGCACATTGTTAATCATTTGCAAAAGACACATTCAATATGGGGTTGACACTCCTCCTCTTGTGGTTATACAGGCAGTGATGCCTGAAGTAAATACCATCATGCTTCCTGCAACTGCACACACAGATCAGTCAGTGTTTAGGCACGTATTTGATGGTGGTACAAGCGTCACCCCATCATATCCCATACGTGTTCAATACAGGACAAATCTGGAGACCTGGCAGGCCAAGGAATAGTGTAAAGTTGTAAAACCTGTTGCGTGATGCAAGTTTTGTGAAAACAAACATTATCTTGCTGAACAATAGGATCAGATACGCTGCACAAAAGTGGCAGAAAATGTGACTGCAGAACCTCACTAACATTTTGCTGTGCTCTGTCTATGCCTTCAGCAACTATGAGTCATAACTGATGGCACCCCATACCATTACACCTGGTGTTCATGAATTAGTGCAGGATCGTTGCATTGCCCACTGTGGCACCAAACCCTGCTGCAACCAATATTTGCAATAAGATTAAAGCAGGACTCATCAAAGAACAAAACACAATACATTACCATTCCTCTGTCCAATGTTGATGTTCCTGGCACCATTGATGATGTGTTGCACAATGCTGAGGGGTCAAAGGCAAACAGTGCAGTGGATGCAGTGCCTGTAGTGGACCAACCTCATTGAAACAACCATGAATGGTTTTTGTTGAGACATGTAAAAACAGTGCAGGCCACACAAACTGCAAGATCTCCCTTAATGTAGTGCCACATTCTGCTACCCCACGTCAATGAATAAAATGATCTCTCTCTGTAGTGCATCTGGCAGGTCAAGTAACTACTCTACATGACATACGACCTGTATGTATTCACATCTGCACATACTGTGTTACAGTACCGAATGGCTATACGATGAGCCGATCATCCGGCTTCATACAGTCCGACCATATGACCCTGTTCAAATGGGTCTGGGTGGTGATATTCTTCATGAGCACGATGCTGTGATATACTGATCTGCCTCTTAACATGCAGTCTTCTGGCTTTCCAGCCTGTTGTATATCCTTTTTAAGCAGTGGGTACTGTCCACAAGCACCTCCTATATCACCTGTTGCAGTGACATTTCTGCAAGTCCCTAACCATGTGCATAGTGCAATTGTTATTGTATGTGGTCTTTATTATATTGCAAATGGATGAGATCTTATTGGTGTAGTGATTTCCATGTCCAGCAGTGTATAAACTGTTTTGAAGGCAACCATGCACTTTTTTCATTTTCTCAAAAACTATTTAAACATAAAAACTGATTTATNGTATAAACTGTTTTGAAGGCAACCATGCACTTTTTTCATTTTCTCAAAAACTATTTAAACATAAAAACTGATTTATGTAATCACTGTTCATGTTTAATGTAAGTGAAATACAGACTTACGTGCATGGACTACAAGACATACATACTTTTGTATGCCAGATGTACTTTTTCATCTGGAACAAGTCTATCTACATACTGTCTGCAGAGACAGGGATCTGGAAAAGCTGCTTTCAAAATATTTTGGAAGATAATAAATGTCACCTGTATAAAATGCATTTGTTATGAATATAACATATATTCTGTCCACGTGTATAACATGAAATGATCAATTTTTACATTGATGAGGAAGTGAATAAGCAAAACCCACATCAGAAAGTTCACATTGCTGTGACCATGTAGTAAAATACAAAATGTTTCAAAAACATTCATCTAATTTCAAAAGGTTATATCTTTAATAAGGAACAGAGAACTATGCAGTAAAGAGTGAAATACATGTCCGGCAATAAAGTTTTGCCAACAAGTATCACAAATGCTTGCTGGCTTCTGTGGAAAAATTTCTATCCACTTTATCACCTTTCTCAGGCCACATACCTGCCAAGAACTCCTATGAAACTACTTTTTACTCTTGAGTATGTTGCTCGCAAAACCCCCAAATGATCCTAAAACCCATTAACATCATCACAAACTAGTGCAATACTGTTGTACATAACATAATTCAGGATACAGAAAAATATGATTGTTTCTATTGTTATTACCAACTGCACAATATGCACAGTTTTCATTTCACAGCATTTTATATGAGAGTGGAAGTACTGAAATAAAAGTACTCTGTTGCAATCCTTGGAATATTTCCTACACATTATTGTTCTTATGTTGAGAAACTGCAAATACACCAACATATGCAAGAACCTATGTTCACTGCACAAACCTGATATTTTCATTGAGTATCTTTTTAACACCTTAAACCTGTTATGGACAAAATATAAAGCAGTTTCATTATAGCTTCAAATACCATCAATCTGATTGTTGAAAACAGTCAAATGAAAATAATTTACCCAACAGAAAGCCTCCTATTTTTTTAGTTTAGTTAACTTGCATGGTGCATACCAAATTGNAAATGAAAATAATTTACCCAACAGAAAGCCTCCTATTTTTTTAGTTTAGTTAACTTGCATGGTGCATACCAAATTGTTTTTCTCCTTTTCACATTTAGGGCTCTTCGAATCATCTAAGTAAAAAAATTTGGATTTGAATCCCAGCTACAACATTTATATTATGGTAAAATTTATTTAGACTTGTACAAACACTGTTAGCTTTCCCCCAGGGGGTTTAGGGTTTATTTTAAGTTTCTCAGCTAGTGTATTGTTATGTCTCACTATAGATCCCAACAGTGTTCCTACCAATCAG
>NQII01002739.1:5545-41481 GCA_002778355.1 Clitarchus hookeri
TTTCCCCTTTTTTTCTCAGGTTTTGGCAGGCCTGGTGGAGGGCTTCGTAGCTTGGGTTCGTATATGAGCAGTCTGTATGTCGTATGTCTTCCTTTTTCACTGATAATATGGTATTCGTTTGTTTGTAAACTTACGTTGCCTGTTAAAGGTGCAGACGCAAGACTTCACTAAGGGAGACACCGACACGCAGGTAAAATGCCTCCATCGCCTCTATGAGCATTGCAGTGAATTGGCGCGCAGTTGTCTAACGTATAAGAACCNACGCAGGTAAAATGCCTCCATCGCCTCTATGAGCATTGCAGTGAATTGGCGCGCAGTTGTCTAACGTATAAGAACCATGACGGGAGCCGTAGCAATTTTAATAGTAACAATGAAGATAAACTACTGTATCCTCCACATTCCTACACTGTTTGAAATTTTCTGCAACAGTGTTTTCACAACAATAAAACAGCTTTTAAATAATAACGTATTTACTGATTTTCATTTGCGAGATGAACAAATTTAACCTAGTTTCCGAATGATAAACAGAGAATATTTGAAAATGTACCGCAAATTTAAAATAATATTTCTACCGAAGATTTGCACGCCCTCTATTTTCCTGTCTACATTTTCATTAACAGAGACAATTTTCCTGTCTACATTCTCATTAACAGAGTCAGTTTTCTTTTGTCTACATTCTCATTTATACTATTTACAGTTTCAGTTACAGATCTAAATTGTATACTTACAATGTCATGTACACTATCTCTCACACTACTAACTTTGTTATTTACATCTTCTTTGAATCTATTTACACTTGCGCTAAATTGGCTACTTAGCCCCTCAGTTAATGCTCGCATTACTTCTAGTTCTGTAGACATTTTTCTAGTTAACATTCACTGCTATGATTGTACAAAACAGTCTTAATTAATTATTATTTTAATCACTAATTACTAGCCTATTGCCTAACTTTATTAACAATTAAATTCCTCCATTAAACTTGACACCAGTATTACATGGACTCCTGAGGGGCGTATCTGAGTTCGTGAGAGATGGAGGTCTTAATAAAAATAAAGGAACAAAATTTGATTTCTAATATATTCACACAGCTATTATCTACAGCATTAAATTATCTGTCTGCACTATTACTCTTTATTTAACAGTGAGCGCAATATTTAATGTCTATTTCAACTNCTACAGCATTAAATTATCTGTCTGCACTATTACTCTTTATTTAACAGTGAGCGCAATATTTAATGTCTATTTCAACTCTAATTAACATTCTTCTTAATTGTCTGTTTGTTTACAGTCAATGAATTCTATGTTCAGTCTATATGCTGCCACCATTTGTAATGTCTTTCACTCACGCATCTAATCCAATAGTCCAGCCTGCCAGCCGCACCCTTCACTGATTGATGCTTGCAGTCGCAAATTTCCCTTCCGCTGGTCACTTCTCTCGCTGCTTGTCTTCTATCGCTCGGAACTCAGCCACTCATTCTTTCATCAACTACTCGGCTCGGAGGCCTGTCACACTTTTATATCGTTCGTCCTGGCCATCNTTGATGCTTGCAGTCGCAAATTTCCCTTCCGCTGGTCACTTCTCTCGCTGCTTGTCTTCTATCGCTCGGAACTCAGCCACTCATTCTTTCATCAACTACTCGGCTCGGAGGCCTGTCACACTTTTATATCGTTCGTCCTGGCCATCTGGAAGGTTCAACGCACCCCGAGTCACGCTAAGAGGACGAGGTCAGTAATCCAGGGCATTCTTCAGATAAACGCAGAAATCAATACAACCAGGGTCAGAAGTGTGCGCCGCAGAAGGGACTATCGTGTCGGCTCGCTTTTTGTAACAGATACGCGGTTCGCTCGCCTGCCATTCAAAGCATTCCATTGACGTGCTGCTTCGTTATCATCACCACTCTGTCCTTCTCTTCCGCCCGCTCGCGTGGGGCGGGCCAAGGTCAGCAGCGCAGACCAGCGACACGTGACAGTAACAACAATCGTCGGCGTTACGTTTCAGTGTTACGTAGGCGTTGGAAATACGAGCGCCTCCTGTTGTGTGCACCTTATTGTGTAAACGAACTGTCCGGTGCTACACTATGTAGTGATGCAGGTTGTGGCGGGTTTATATTTGTGCTACTAAGGGACTACATTGTTTGGCCGGCCCCTCACTTCCAGTTGCCTCAGATACCCGAAGTGTTAGTGTTCGCATCCTCCCCCTCCCCGTGTTAACTATAGACTTAACACTAGACATAAATTTTATATATTAATCACAGTGTTAAGAAATTTATGGCATACAGATGTATGTAACCTATTGATAAGGTTTCAATAATTTAAATAGTGACCAGAACTCTACCCTAGCAAATCTTGAATTCAAATTGGAAAAAAATACAAACATTACTTATCATGCCAATGTTGATGTTTAGAAGAATATTTTTCATTACGTTAAACATTTTTTGTTCAAACATTAGGCCTGTATCAGAGCATGGTACAACTTCATAGCAATGAATTACCAATGCGAGTTTTGCACACCCGCCACAAATGTGGGGTACATGTTACCCAAAATATTTTTTTCTTTGCAGAATAACTCAAGAGGTTAATGATGGTAATAATTGTTTGTAGGGAAATTATTATTTTTCTAACTATGACATTTCTCTGATTTTTGCCGCTTCTCGGACTTTTCCGTCCTGGGCTCCTCATGTAAATCCCGCCTATGGATTTGAGTCGTACACGTCCTCAGAATGGGAACATGCTGTTTGCTCTGGGTTCCGAACCATATGCTGTCCACTTGGTGGTCACAATCATGGATCCTGCACGTAACTGGTCACAATCGCGTTGAGAGGTTTTGATCGCCCCTTAAGGCTGTTGCCAGGTTCGAAAGCAGTGAGAATTTGGTATAGAGAAATACATGTTAATGAAATTCTGTTTTTCGAAGCCAGTTTTGAAGACATAAACTTGAAACTAAATCCTAAGCGTGGGAAATTATACTCTCAAGCTCTGTATCGACGCAAATATGACAAATTGTTTTTCAGTAATACCTATGTAATTATTACGTTTTCTGATCTTTCCATGAAACATGCTGTAAATTAATGTAACAAAATTCTTCGATAGCAAATAATCACGTATTTTTCTGCTCAAAAAATCTCTGGTGTTATATATCTACAATGTTTGACAGCAACGCCGAAAAACCAAATTTCATTCAAATGTGTAATTCCCAATACCAAATTCTCATTGCTTTCAAACCAGGCAACAGCCTTAACGTTGTTCAAGTGCCTAAATATTATCTGCGTTTTTAATATATTTTGCGATTTAATATCAATAACTATATGATTAAAGTGCTCATTCAATTTTAAAATAACTCTCGTTTATTTTTTAGTAGAATTGTCAGCACTTTAACATAAATATTTTGTGTCAAATTTCAGAAAATTATACGAGCACAATGTTTGAGTTCAGCTAAAGTGTTTTTTGAAGTTTTAGGAACGCCAAGAATAAATTTCTTTGGAGTGTGGCATTTCGTTCACCTGCGATTAGGGTTTAACTTCTCGCTATTTTGGATTANCCAAGAATAAATTTCTTTGGAGTGTGGCATTTCGTTCACCTGCGATTAGGGTTTAACTTCTCGCTATTTTGGATTAAAACTTTACTTTAAAATTTAAAATTAAATCATGGCCGAACCACCAAAAGAAATTCCATGAAATTTCTTCTTCTAATGACAATTAATTTGAACTGTACCCAAACTTGATAATTATGCAACATTCTCTGATGTGTATGCCAATACATATAAATTAGTAATTCCTGTATTTTCCATCATTAATTTTTGTTTTTGGTTTTGGTTTTTGATACTTTGATAAAAGTAGCCCACTATTTTTATAAAATAAAAAATAATTATAAAATACTCTAAAAAATCGAAAATCAGTTTTGGCACTTGAACAGCCTTAATATCGTGATCTTGAGCTTCGGAGAAGGTGAAATGAGATGACGGTGAAGCAGTGGTGGAATGCGTGAGCAGGGGAAACGGAAGTGTGCAGCGAAAACCCGCCGCCTAGCGATAACGTTGGTCACTTTTCCCATTTGCGAAAATCCTGGTGTCCCTGTAGGGAATCGAACGCGGTTCACTTTCGTGGGAGAAGAGTAGTCTGATTGTCACACCACCGTGGTTCCAAGAAATTCTGAGAAACTTTACTCCATGCCAGCGGTTTTTCCGCACGATACCATATTCCGCGGAGGGGGCAAGCAATGGTAATTTTCTTACAGCCGTGACCTTCGTTGAACCAATAAGGTACGAACACTTTTTTTTTTTTTAATCTGTTGATAACGTACTTTTCTATTTACATCTATCGTTTCTATTTAAACACTTTGTTCCAATTTTATGCCATACGTATAATTATATCAGCAAGGTGGCTATTGTCATACAGTAATAATTTCGCGGTATATTTTTTCGTATGAATAAGTTTGTAAGCGCTCATGGCGCGGTNCCAAGAATAAATTTCTTTGGAGTGTGGCATTTCGTTCACCTGCGATTAGGGTTTAACTTCTCGCTATTTTGGATTTAAACTTTACTGTAAAATTTAAAATTAGATCATGGCCGAACCACCAAAAGAAATTCCATGAAATTTCTTCTTCTAATGACAATTAATTTGAACTGTACCCAAACTTGATAATTATGCAACATTCTCTAATGTGTATGCCAATACATATAAATTAGTAATTCCTGTATTTTCCATCATTAATTTTTGTTTTTGTTTTGGTTTTTGATACTTTGATAAAAGTAGCCCACTATTTTTATAAAATAAAAAATAATTATAAAATACTCTAAAAAATCGAAAATCAGTTTTGGCACTTGAACAGCCTTAATATCGTGATCTTGAGCTTCGGAGAAGGTGAAATGAGATGACGGTGAAGCAGTGGTGGAATGCGTGAGCAGGGGAAACGGAAGTGTGCAGCGAAAACCCGCCGCCTAGCGATAACGTTGGTCACTTTTCCCATTTGCGAAAATCCTGGTGTCCCTGTAGGGAATCGAACGCGGTTCACTTTCGTGGGAGAAGAGTAGTCTGATTGTCACACCACCGTGGTTCCAAGAAATTCTGAGAAACTTTACTCCATGCCAGCGGTTTTTCCGCACGATACCATATTCCGCGGAGGGGGCAAGCAATGGTAATTTTCTTACAGCCGTGACCTTCGTTGAACCAATAAGGTACGAACACTTTTTTTTTTTTTTAATCTGTTGATAACGTACTTTTCTATTTACATCTATCGTTTCTA
This sequence comes from Clitarchus hookeri, assembly GCA_002778355.1. Classification (NCBI taxonomy): domain Eukaryota; kingdom Metazoa; phylum Arthropoda; class Insecta; order Phasmatodea; family Phasmatidae; genus Clitarchus; species Clitarchus hookeri. The sequence continues at coordinate 10,787 of NQII01002739.1, forward strand.
TTTAAACACTTTGTTCCAATTTTATGCCATACGTATAATTATATCAGCAAAGTGGCTGGCTATTGTCATACAGTAATAATTTCGCGGTATATTTTTTCGTATGAATAAGTTTGTAAGCGCTCATGGCGCGGTAGATTAGCAGACAGGATATTNTGGCTATTGTCATACAGTAATAATTTCGCGGTATATTTTTTCGTATGAATAAGTTTGTAAGCGCTCATGGCGCGGTAGATTAGCAGACAGGATATTTTTACATGCTTGTTCACGTGTGTCATATTTAAAATGAGATATTACGGGGTTCGAATTCCAACGTTTAGCGTCGAACAAACAAACCTGCTCGTGTGCGCGTGTGTGCAGTTTCAGTTGTGACTCAAGCATGCCGACGATTCACCTGCCTAGAAATATATGCAGTCGCTTTCTTATTAATAGCACCAAGTTTGTCAACTGCACGCTGTAACCGATACAAACTGCATGGCCTACATGCAATTCCACGTATCGTGAACCGTTTATATCTTTCTTTCCTCGCGGCGATGTAGCCGAAGTTCATCCAAGGGATGACTCAGAACTTGAGCACGTATTGTTTACGACTAACTTTCCTGGGCGTACTTCACTCGTAAGGTCTCGCTGTTGTGAACTTGCGTGCGCACCCGTGCAAAGAACATACACAATACAAAATCATTTCGTACGCCAACGTGCACTTTTACTGGCCGTTCTACATCACAGACGCGCAAACACAAACACGTGCACACATACAAACAACTTTCCATGCGATCTCAGAAGTTTTGAAAGGCATCTCACTTTCCAAGACTTCGCCAAGTTAACGCATGAAAGATAATGTGTGTTTCACGCACAAGTAGCACGCACTCCGGATCCCTGAGATTTAAGACTGTTCAAGTGCCTAATTTTTTTCTGCGTTCTTAAGATATTTTGCGATTTTGCAATACAGCATCAATAAATATTTGATAAAAATGCCAAATCAGTTTAAAAATCCTATTTCTCGCATACTTTTTAGTAGAATTGTGAGCATTTTAACCTTACAATTTGTGCCAAACAAATTTCAAAACGTTACACGATCACTATGTTTGATTTCAGCTGAAGTGTAGGATTTCGTTCGCCAACGATTAGGGCTGAACTTATGGCTATTTTGGATTTAAATTTGATTGTAAAAATTAAAAGAAAATCACGGCCCAACCACTAGAAGAAATTTCATTTAATTTCTTCGCCTTACTCTAATNGATTGTAAAAATTAAAAGAAAATCACGGCCCAACCACTAGAAGAAATTTCATTTAATTTCTTCGCCTTACTCTAATGACATTAACATTTAATTTGAACTGTGGCCAAACATAACAATTATGCAAAACTTTTTAATTTGTATGCCAATATATATAAATTCGAAATTCCTGTATTTTCCGCTGTTAAATTTTGTAAATAAATTTTCCGTAGTTTTTGATATTTCGTCAAAGTAGTATTTGATGTAATAAAACAAAATTAGAGAATACCGTAAAAATTAAGAAATTTAGTTCTGGCACTTAAAAACTTTCATGGCAACACCCTAGTAAAATGTTGCCTGTAAAACCAGTATCTTCGCGTATACTCGCATCTCAGTAAATACATGTTCTGGGAATATGTAATTACCTCCCCCCCCCCGGAAATTAAAAGGCAATCATAAACAGCTAAAACTTTTTTATCCTATTAAGTTTATCAAAAAATAAGAAATAGTGGGTATGGTTGTAGGACTTCCCTGCTCAATTTCCTTTAGTGAAAGTAAGTACGTACAAAATGGCATCTGTTGTTTAATCCATTGTTTTTTTTATCACGTGTAACAATATCCTACTGTTGCATATCTAATTTGCGAGGAATTCAGTTTCTCGGGATTGTACATCGCAGTGTTGGGAAGTGCCCGACGCAATGCTTCCTTATGCATAGGGCTACCTGTTTTTTTTCCGAGAGAAGATTCCACGACTTAGCCGTGCTCCAAAACACGTTAGTTCAGAACCAGTAGCACGGTTGGATGATGTTAACTCCCACGCTTCTTAGGTGCATGCCCGCGAATCACAGACGTGCATTATCGGAGTAACTTAATTCTGATTGGCCAGTCAAGTAAGGAGATGTCTGTTCACAGAGACACGCTGGCAATAAGCAGAAGAATACTGCTGGTATGTCCGAAGGGTATTTAAATCTGGCATGTGCGGAAATATTTTCGCCAAAAACAGATGACCCTAGCCATACGTCACTTTCAGATTTTAAAAAATTATTATTAGGGTTTTCTTTAAGGCTCAGCTTCACCTAATATGCAGAAATTCTTCGTTTTGGTGGCGTAATTCCAGTTTCAGAGGTAATATCGAAAGATTTTGATTATAGCAAATTTACAATTTACTAGTTCTTTAATACTTTCGTATATTATTTTCACTGTGTGTTATTTCCTGCTTGCAAAAAAGGCAGAAACTTATTGACAAAATATAAATATGTTCCTGACTTTTTACAACAAGCACGTACAAAATTAAAATTACCNAATGGCATCTGTTGTTTAATCCATTGGGTTTTTTTTAAACACGTGTAACAATATCCTACTGTTGCAAATCTAATTTGCGAGGAATTCAGTTTCTCGATATTGTTCATCGCAGTGTTGGGAAGTGCCCGACGCAATGCTTCCTTATGCATAGGGCTACCGGTTTTTTTCCGAGAGAGGATTCCACGACTAGCCGTGCTTCAAAACACGTTAGTTTCGGAACCAGTAGCGCAGGGTTGGATGATGTTAACTCGCACGCTTCTTAGGTGTCCGCCCGCGAATCACAGACGTACAGTATCGGAGTAACCTTATTCTGATTGGCCAGTCAAGTAAGAAGATGTCTTCTCACAGAGACACGCCGCCAATAAGCAAGAGAATACTGCTGGTATGCCCGTAGGGTATTTAAATCTGGCATGTGCAGAAATATTTTCACCATACGTCACTTTCAGATTTAAAAAAATTATTACTAGGGTTTCCTTTAAGGCTCGGCATCACCTATTATGCAGAAATTCTTCTTTTGATGTCGTAATTTCAGTTTCAGAGGTAATATTGAAAAAAATTTATTATAGAAAATTTACAATTTACTAGTTGTTTAATACTTTCGTATATTATTTTCACTGTGTGTTATTTCCTGCTTGCAAAAAAGGCAGAAACTTATTGACAAAATATAAATATGTCCCTGACTTTTTACAACAAGCACGTACAAAATTAAAATTACCCACTTAAATATCAAACAACTCGTAAAATGTAAATTTTCTATGATCGTACGTTGTCAGTAATTACTATGAATCCGAAATTATGACGCGAACACGAAAAATTTCTGCAAAAGAGGCGAAGCCGAGCCTTAACGTCGTAAACGTTGTTTCAGAGCTTTGTATGCGACGGAAAACTGCGCGTGTTCGTATTTTCTCACACATTGAGGCGATAAGGCGTGTTTATTATAGCTTTCAACATTGCCTTGCCGCTGTACCTCAATAATACCACACAACCTTAGATAGGCAGACTCTGTAAGGGGTAGTTTCCTTCTTATGCTTAGGATATTATCCATGCAGTACTTGTTAACATTGATGCCATAGTATTTATCCGCTAACTAGGGACTGGCATACGTGATATGTTAACCCCGGAGTTAGAAATGAAAATGACATTCATATAAGACGTGCCTCGCATTATAATCATGAAACCCTGCAGCTCGCATGTCATGCCTCAGTGCACTTTTTTGCGAAGGTTGTCATTTTCTTTTCTTGCAAGCTTTTATAAACGTCTATTTTGGACAAAACTGGGAGCTGGGTTTATCTCATCTCTTGGTTATCCTTAAATAAATAGGTAGTAAAATGACGTCACCATGGTACACCACCTGATGAAGAGAAGTGGGCAAGTGGGGGTAAGGTAGTTTTACATTTTCTAAGTTAATACTTTTTGAATGCTGAAAAAAATTATGTTTTAGTTATAATTCCATTAGAAATAATATTTCTATCGATTCAAAAATATTTAATGGGGAACGCTCTTATACTCAGAGCAGATAATCGAGAAAGCAGCTATCCTTTAGCCAAGAGGAATATCATTTTTAAGGAATACTTGCTTGCTGTCATAGTGAATTTCTTAGTTTTTTTACAATCTTTAAGCAGTGCGAACGATTCTTAAAATTGTCAACTTTCCGTGTGAACACTATTCAGGCGACAAAACGGGAAAGAATTATTTCAGGGCGGCGGGAGGGGGTAGCATACATAAAATACCACTTTTCAATAAAATAACGTTTGAGGGACAGTTGTGAAGTAACGAAATGTCTTGCAAACACCCGTAAAATTGCACATATCTGGCGTGTATCCTCGAAATATGCCTTGTAGTGTTCTGATAGCATTTTTTTTTTTTCAGACGCGAGGTTTGCTCGTTCAATATAATGCTGATGGCATCCCACACTCTAAAAAATTATTCGGAAATTTACTATACCAGCGAATACGCTTAGTGAGAAAGCAGGAATGGTAATGTGTTCCCCTACACATTCATTGTAGCGTTCCTACATTTGCTCAGGAAACAGTCACACGCATAGGGAAGTTCCCAACTTTTTATAGTAGTGACGCTAAACATTCCTGTATCTGCAGCTTGATGTGTGGTATTATTACCACACAGTTTACAGTTTAAAAACTTCCATTGCAGTTTAGGAAGTTTACCAGAAAAATTTGTACAGTGTATATTTTCGACTTCTTACAAAATGTTGGACACGATACGCTGCACCACACGTTACCCACGTTGCACTTACCGGTATTCATGTGTNACTTCTTACAAAATGTTGGACACGATACGCTGCACCACACGTTACCCACGTTGCACTTACCGGTATTCATGTGTTCACGTCACCTTCACATCGCCAAGATCAGTTTCGCCATTTTGTTTGGGTGCAAACGAGGGCAACATATTAATAAATAAATGTTTTTTAATATATATGGAATATAACTAAAACGAGCAAATTAAGTGCATTGGAATTCAAGACTACACATTTTACTTCGAAAGTGTTCGGGTTTTGAAGATTTGTGGGTAAGAAAGGAATTAAGAGGAAATATGTATGCTGGTCATCGTTATTCAAGGCCCCCTGAATGCAACCTTCGAAAAAAAAAAACGTATGTCCGTAAATGTTTATAGTTCAACATAAACACTGACTGGTTTACCATTAGTAAAGTTTGCAGAAAATTATGCATTTAGGAAAAGAAGTCTTGTATTAACCTCTTATTAAAAGAGTACTGTTTCAGTTGGTCGAATCTGAGACCATGATAAGTAAATATAATATTAAGAATCGGCATAATAATAAAATGTCTATGGTTGTAACAAATTCCCATGCCCTCTTAATTTATGCAATAAAAGAAATCATAAGGCTCATCGTAGAATTAATTTGTTTACGTGCTGCGAAAGGGAGCGCAGTAGGCCGGACAAGGTCAACAAGCAGGGTTTTAAAAGTAGTTGATTAACCTCTAACAAAAAAAAAATTTACGTGGCCTGCCATTGGTCGGTCACGCATTTCTTCTAACTCCATTACCCCCACCCGTCCCTCAGCACTTCTGTGCCCTTTCTGGGCAATTGCGAGGAGTAAGGGGGGAGTGGGAGGAGTAGGTCCTTTACTTGTATCCTCTTACTTTTCGTTCTACCCATGGCTTTCTCTTGGACCCCGTAACTTTTCCTTTTTTCCTTAATCACCTACACTGAAAAAAAAAACTGTTTTGTGGTGACCAGCAAAATTTCATTGGTGGCCACAAAATTATTTTGTCAATATAGACATCANTTACCTCCCCCCCCCCGGAAATTAAAAGGCAATCATAAACAGCTAAAACTTTTTTATCCTATTAAGTTTATCAAACAATAAGAAATAGTGGATATGGTTAAAAATTGTATTTGTAGGGCTTTCCTGCTCAATTTCCTGTAGTGAAATTAAGTACGTACAAAATGGCATCTGTTGTTTAATCCATTGGGTTTTTTTTAAACACGTGTAACAATATCCTACTGTTGCAAATCTAATTTGCGAGGAATTCAGTTTCTCGATATTGTTCATCGCAGTGTTGGGAAGTGCCCGACGCAATGCTTCCTTATGCATAGGGCTACCGGTTTTTTTCCGAGAGAGGATTCCACGACTAGCCGTGCTTCAAAACACGTTAGTTTCGGAACCAGTAGCGCAGGGTTGGATGATGTTAACTCGCACGCTTCTTAGGTGTCCGCCCGCGAATCACAGACGTACAGTATCGGAGTAACCTTATTCTGATTGGCCAGTCAAGTAAGAAGATGTCTTCTCACAGAGACACGCCGCCAATAAGCAAGAGAATACTGCTGGTATGCCCGTAGGGTATTTAAATCTGGCATGTGCAGAAATATTTTCACCATACGTCACTTTCAGATTTAAAAAAATTATTACTAGGGTTTCCTTTAAGGCTCGGCATCACCTATTATGCAGAAATTCTTCTTTTGATGTCGTAATTTCAGTTTCAGAGGTAATATTGAAAAAAATTTATTATAGAAAATTTACAATTTACTAGTTGTTTAATACTTTCGTATATTATTTTCACTGTGTGTTATTTCCTGCTTGCAAAAAAGGCAGAAACTTATTGACAAAATNGATTGTAAAAATTAAAAGAAAATCACGGCCCAACCACTAGAAGAAATTTCATTTAATTTCTTCGCCTTACTCTAAGGACATTAACATTTAATTTGAACTGTGGCCAAACATAACAATTATGCAAAACTTTTTAATTTGTATGCCAATACATATAAATTCGAAATTCCTGTATTTTCCGCTGTTAAATTTTGTAAATAAATTTTCCGTAGTTTTTGATATTTTGTCAAAGTAGTATTTGATGTAATAAAACAGAATTAGAGAATACCGTAAAAATTAAGAAATTTAGTTCTGGCACTTAAAAACTTTCATGGCAACACCCTAGTAAAATGTTGCCTGTAAAACCAGTATCTTCGCGTATACTCGCATCTCAGTAAATACATGTTCTGGGAATATGTAATTACCTCCCCCCCCCCGGAAATTAAAAGGCAATCATAAACAGCTAAAACTTTTTTATCCTATTAAGTTTATCAAAAAATAAGAAATAGTGGGTATGGTTGTAGGACTTCCCTGCTCAATTTCCTTTAGTGAAAGTAAGTACGTACAAAATGGCATCTGTTGTTTAATCCATTGTTTTTTTTATCACGTGTAACAATATCCTACTGTTGCATATCTAATTTGCGAGGAATTCAGTTTCTCGGGATTGTACATCGCAGTGTTGGGAAGTGCCCGACGCAATGCTTCCTTATGCATAGGGCTACCTGTTTTTTTTCCGAGAGAAGATTCCACGACTTAGCCGTGCTCCAAAACACGTTAGTTCAGAACCAGTAGCACGGTTGGATGATGTTAACTCCCACGCTTCTTAGGTGCATGCCCGCGAATCACAGACGTGCATTATCGGAGTAACTTAATTCTGATTGGCCAGTCAAGTAAGGAGATGTCTGTTCACAGAGACACGCTGGCAATAAGCAGAAGAATACTGCTGGTATGTCCGAAGGGTATTTAAATCTGGCATGTGCGGAAATATTTTCGCCAAAAACAGATGACCCTAGCCATACGTCACTTTCAGATTTTAAAAAATTATTATTAGGGTTTTCTTTAAGGCTCAGCTTCACCTAATATGCAGAAATTCTTCGTTTTGGTGGCGTAATTCCAGTTTCAGAGGTAATATCGAAAGATTTTGATTATAGCAAATTTACAATTTACTAGTTCTTTAATACTTTCGTATATTATTTTCACTGTGTGTTATTTCCTGCTTGCAAAAAAGGCAGAAACTTATTGACAAAATATAAATATGTTCCTGACTTTTTACAACAAGCACGTACAAAATTAAAATTACCTTCTTAAATATTAAACAACTCGTAAAATGTAAATTTTCTATGATCGTACGTTGTCAGAAATTACTATGAATCCGACATTATGACGCGAACACGAAAAATTTCTGCAAAAGAGGCGAAGCCGAGCCTTAACGTCGTAAACGTTGTTTCAGAGCTTTGTATGCGACGGAAAACTGCGCGTGTTCGTATTTTCTCACACATTGAGGCGATAAGGCGTATTTATTATAGCTTTCAACATTGCCTTGCCGCTGTACCTCAATAATACCACACAACCTTAGATAGGCAGACTCTGTAAGGGGTAGTTTCCTTCTTATGCGTAGGATATTATGCATGCAGTACTAGTTAACGTTGACGCCATAGTGTTTATCCGATAACTAGGGACTGGCATACGTGATATGTTAACCCCGGAGTTAGAAATGAAAATGACATTCATATAAGACGTGCCTCGCATTATAAACATGAAACACTGCAGTTCGAATGTCATGCCTCAGTGCACTTTTTTGCGAAGGTTGTCATTTTCTTTTCTTGCAGGCTCTTATAAACATTTATTTTGGACAAAACTGGGAGCTGGGTTTATCTCATCTCTTGGTTATCCTTAAATAAAGAGATAGTAAAATGACGTCACCATGGTATACCACCTGATGAAGAGAAGTGGGCAAATGCGGGGTAAGGTAAATGCACATTATCTAAGTTAATACTTTTTGAATGCTAAAAAAAATTATGTTATAGTTATATTTCCGTTAGAAAGAATATTTCTATCGATTCAAAAATATTTAATGGGGAACGCTCTTAGACTCAGAGCAGATAATCGAGAAAGCAGCTACCCTTTAGCAAGAGGAATATCATTTTTCAGGAATACTTGCTTGCTGTGAGAATGAATTTGTTAGTTTTTTTTTACAATCCTTAAGCAGTGCGAACGATTCTTAAAATTGTCAACTTTCCGTGAACAATATTCAGGTGACAAAACGGGAAATAATTTTTTTTTTAGGGTGGGGGTGGTGGTAGCGTACATAAAATACCACTTTTCAATCAAATAACTTTTGAAGGACAGTTGTGAAGTAACGAAATGTCTTGCCAACACCCGTAAAATTGCACATATCTGGCGCGTATCCTCAACATATGCCTTGTAATGTTCTGATAGGAATTTTTTTTAATTTTTATTTTTTATTTTTTTTTCTCAGAAATTCTGACGTGAGGTCTACTCGATCAATATAATGCTGATGGCATCCTACACTCTAAAAAATTATTCGGAAATTTACTATACCAGCTAATACGCTTAGTGAGAAATTAGGAATGGTAATGTGTTCCCCTACACATTCATTGTAGCGTTCCTACATTTGCTCTGAAACATTCAAATGCGTAGGGAAGTTCCCAACTTTTTATAGTAGTGACGCTAAACATTCCTGTATCTGCAGCTAGCTGTGTGGTATTATTACCATACAGTGTTAAAAACTTCCATTACAGTTTAGGAAGTTTACCAGAAAAATTTGTACAGTGTATATTTGACGACTTCTTACAAAATGTTGGACACGATACGCTGCACCACACGTTACCCACGTTGCACTTACCGGTATTCATGTGTTTACGTCACCTTCACATCGCCAATATCACTTTCGCCATTTTGTTTGGGTACAGACGAGAGCAACATATTAATAAATATATATATTTTTAGTAGATACTGAATCTAATTAAAACGAGCAAGTTAAGTGTATTGGAATTCAAGACTACACACTTTACTTCGAATGTGTTCGGGTTTTGAAGATTTGTTGGTAAGAAAGGAATTAAGAGGAAATATGTATGCTGTTCATCGTTATTCAAGGCCCCCTGAATGCAACCTTCGAAAAAAAAAAAAACTTCTGTCCGGAAATGTTTATAGTTCAACATAAACACTGAATGGTTTACCATTAGTAAAATGTACAGAAAATTATGTAGTTAGAAAAGGAAGTCTTGTATTAACCTCTTATTAAAAGAGTAGTGTTTCAGTTGGTCGAATCTGAGACCATGATAAGTAAATATAATATTAAGAATCGGCATAATAATAAAATGTCTATGGTTGTAACAAATTCCCATGACCTCTTAATTTATGCAATAAAAGAAAGCATAAGGCTCACCGTAGAATTAATTTGCATACGTGCTGCGAAAGGGTGCGCAGTAAGACGGACAAGGCCAACAAGCAGGGGTTTTAAAAGTAATTGATTAACCTCGAACAAAAAAAAAGTTTACGTGGCCTGCCATTGGTCGGTCACGCATTTCTTCTAACTCCATTACCCCCACCCGTCCCTCAGCACTTCTGTGCCCTTTCTGGGCAATTGCGAGGAGTAAGGGGGGAGTGGGAGGAGTAGGTCCTTTACTTGTATCCTCTTACTTTTCGTTCTACCAATGGCTTTCTCTTGGACCCCGTAACTTTTCCTTTTTTCCTTAATCACCTACACTGAAAAAAAAAAACTGTTTTGTGGTGACCAGCAAAATTTCATTGGTGGCCACAAAATTATTTTGTCAATATAGACATCACAAAATATTTTGTAGCGCCAGCAAAATTTTTTTTATCATTCCAATATTAAGTGGCAAATTCAAAATGTCGTCTGTGGTCACCAACAATTAAAAACTAAAAATAAACATCGCTAGGTACGGGACTCGAATCCTGGACCTCTCGCATGCGAGCTCAGGGTGCTACCGTTGCGCAACTTTGCTCGGCGTTAATACACTGTCTGGAGCACGTAGATAAAGTAAGTGTAACATGTGGCAATATGTGAGAAGGCCTGCACACTTCACCTTATGGAAAGTTAATTTTCTGGAATCATTTACGTGTAACATTTACTTATGTAGAAGAAAAGAATGATATAAACGATGTTCCAAAGAATATCCCTCATGAATTAGTTCGTAACCTGATGCAAAGAAACGAACACGGACAAATATGGCGTCGTGGCCAGACAGAAGATGACCACTTCGAATACGCCAGCCAGAGCGCTCGCGTAGGATATCATGGACGTAGTTTTGCAGTCGCAGCAAAATTTTATTACTGTGGGAGACGTTAATGCTGCTGCCAACTAAATGTTTTGGTGGCAGCCAATACATTTATTGTTAATAAACAAATATGTTAGTGAGCACTAAATATCGTTGGTAGTTGTCAATCTACGTGTTATTGGGCACCACGATCTGTTTTTTATCAGCAACAAAATTTCGCCTGGAAAGCATTAACCAAACAGGTTTTGTAGCCACTAACGAAGTTTTTCTTTCAGTGTAATTATCGGCGGACTCTCCCTTTTGATTATTTCGCTAATTAATCAACCATGCTTGTTCGGAGCAGATGTCCATCATCAAACGTCCTGCACATCATGGGGGAAAGAGATATGATATGTATTTCCATAGGCTGTTGGGAGCCGCGGTGGCTGAGCGGTTAGCCTGCTCGCCTCCCACCAAGGCGAACCGGGCTCAATCCCCGGCGGGGCTACTTCCGGATTTTTGCATGTGGGAATAGTGCTGGACGATGCCGCTGGTCGGCAGGTTTTCTCGGGGATCTCCCGTTTCCCCGTCCTTTCATTCCGGCGCTGCTCCATACTCGCCTCAATCGCTATCCTCGGCTCTCAAGACCTCGTTGTTAAGAACCACCCAAATCTCTTCACTCACTCTAATGTAGTATCCTTCCGATATATTAAGATCAACATTGCTACGAACCGTCTCACTTAACTCACGCGTCATTCAGAAGAAACCGTGTAATTTTTTAGGAAAGTGAATGTGTTTGTAATACGCAAATCCTTGTTCTTGTGAGTATAAAACAAGGAACTCTTGACTCCAGTAGTCATAAATCTAAACGTTACAACACTCTCAACACAACGTCAAAGCGTGGAACTAATTTTTTTAATTAGCTGCCAACTTAACTGGACGCCTTCATATAAAGTAATAAGCATAGTTCATTCACGGTTACTTCCATCTTTTCTGAAGCCCCATTAAAGTTCTACTTCCCGGATATTCCTCCGCCTCATGCAAACAAAGCTTAACCAAGTCCAAAAAATTACACCAAAGGGACTACACGCCGCATTCGTGCGCACTCAGTGTAGTCATATTACGCATAACAACTATTTCTTACTAGGCAATCAATAACAACGCACCTGTTTTCTCACTGTTTTATTCATACTAATTAAAATTTCAGTATTATAAGTTATAGGTGAAATATACGTGAAAGTTAAATTTAACCTCAAATAAGGTACTTTTAGTTATCAGAAGTATAAAACACTTGCGATACACGAGACATATTAAGAAATTAACCAAACATGCCATACGTAGTGTGTTTTTTCAAAAGTTGTATTCAAAAAGTGTGAAGAAATTGCGAATAGACTATAGTAAATATTTTTCCCGTGTTTACCAGCGAACAACAACCCGTAACGTATTCCAACCAGCAGAGGCTGCAAGCTGGCGGACGTGTGGTAGCAGCTAGCCGGGGTTTCGCCGTCGGCCCAGGCCCTCCTGGAAGAGCGGGGACTGTCGCTAATGATGGCGCGGAGCCGTCTCGCTCACTGCACCGTCAGTTGTGTCGCCGCTGGCGTCGCGACTCAGCGCGGACTTGTCGCGCAATAATGGGGTGCTCGTGAGAAGGCGCGACCCCGGCCAACGTGGCACGCGGCCTCCGGGCCCCCTTCCCCGCGGAGGATCCGTTGTAGGAGTGGCCGGCCGTCGTTCTCCACCGTCGCCTCTCCTGTCTAGCTGTTCTCTCCCCCTCGCTGCCTGCTCCCGTAAAGAGGTAAACGTTAGTAAAGTTAGTTAGAGAGAAGTGAGCGGCACTTAAGGGAGCCGCCTACCTGTCGCTTGGATTGCTTTGCAAAGTGTTTTGAAATCCGCGTTTTTTTTTTATTGAAACGACTAAACGTGTCCTCATTCTACTGATGTACGAAAAAAAAAAACTCACACTTCAGACGAGGTATAGGTTTTTCACGGTAAAATGAGAACTTTTGAAAGATTGCTTAAAATCTACTTGTATTGACATTCCTTATTCTTCCACCACATCGTGGATCCAATGCCATAATTAATTAAGTGAAAATCTACTGTTTGGAGTTATAGGTGATTTTATTTTTCATGCTTAGGTTAGGTTAGGTTAGGTTAGGTTAGCTTAGGTTAGGTTTTATTTTTCATGCTCATATTGTGAAAAATTTACATCATAGTAATACATCGATTTACGCATTTTTGTATGCGGTCAAGTGTAAGAGGAAATTCAACCTTCCAAATACAAAACTTAGATATATTTAATTACCTGCATTGAATATAACTTTGTTTTTTTTTTTCTGTTCTTCTGTGGAAACTGTCTACCAAATTTCTCAAATTTCGAGTAAATGTTCATTACTTCTAGCATCTAAAATCTGTTACTGGAACAATATGCTGTGTTAGATAACTAAGATTCAAAAGTTTTTTTAGTTATCAAGCNGTTTTTTTTTATTGATAGCATCTAAAATCTGTTACTGGAACAATATGCTGTGTTAGATAACTAAGATTCAAAAGTTTTTTTAGTTATCAAGCTATAGTATTGGACCCACGATATGTGAAATTAACACTGACATCGCCTGATCACTTTATTCGTGCGTCGGCCAAAGAAAACTGTAAAATTATTACGAAACTAATTATTTTACAGTTTTGCTCATTATTATACTTACATCGATGGAAAAAAATAAAACAACAGACAGTGTTTCAGTACGCAAACGTAAACCGTTTAATTCAACGTTAAAACGTGGAACTATTTCCTTTTGTCGTTACCAACTCTACTGGGCGCATGTCAGTCAGTGTGCCCGTTCAAATATATGTATGTAGAAGCAGTGATATTTTTCAGAGGTTGATTTGAAAAGCGCTCACTTTACCGTGAATAGCCTTTACGAATAATACTCACAATATATCATTAACATTATAAATGCCCCCCCCCNTAAATACGGCTTTTTCGCACATATGAAAGTATTGTAACAACCCGCTTTGGACTTTGCGCCAGATTTTTCAGCTGTACAGTGATAGGGTCGCCGCTTAAGTCCCATAGGTACGCGTGACACGACGGGAACACTTACACGCCAGTTCAGTGCCCTGCGCGTAGGAGTGATGGGGCACTTAAGTACGCGTGTCACTGTCGTCCTTATCGCTCGCTTGCTTCTGAGCCTCAAACGCGCTTGAAAGCTGCAAGTTGGTCGAGGTCTTGTGAGCCGATGCGGGTGAATCGAGGTGAAGATGCTGCAGCGCCGGAATTCAAGGGCGGGGGAAACGGGAGAACCCCGAGGAAACCCGCTGACCAGCGGAATCGTCCCACTTGCGAAAATTCGGGAGCGACTCCGCCGGGAATCGAACCCGGTTTGCTAGAAGCGAGCGCTCTAGCCACTACACTAAACACTATCCCTATCAGATGTATGGTATTAGTAGTGTGGATTTCAATGTATAATTGTACCCGACTGTACAAAATGCAGAACTCATTAAAATTCAATACATACATTAATAAACTTTGTCAGAAAAGTACTTCGTCTATTTGTGTTGCATATGAGAGTAGAATGCACATATTTCGTAACACTGTCAAATTATTTGCTACAAATTATTTAATTAAATGTTTTTCTAATCAGTTTATAAGTGTCTATTTATAATCTAAATTTAAGCATATTTCCATTTTGGATGCTGTAGAAAGCTAATTTTGCAAAAGTTCGTTTTGCAACAAAATCTTTGTTGAGTGGGGCCACCATAGTAATTACTAGCAGACATTTGCTTACAAGTTGGCAATAGAATCATAATTTCTTGGTTTTTCTACGTATATTGCCTTCCGAAAACTTGTTTCACTGTAAAAAAAATTTGGTATGTTTTCCAAACATGTATTGGAAGTTTTATGTTAACCATTTCTGACTGGACATCACTATCTTGGATATAATCTGTATAAAGATAGGAAAAAAATATTTTACAATAAATATGTTTAAATGGTTAGTACTAAATGATCATGCAGGTTTATAATATTAAACATAAAGTATGTGTTATACTTTATTAATTGAAATTTGTACATATTTTCATGGAAACATTATATACATTTCACCTTAAGGAAGAAAGGACAACCTTATGAGAGCACACTTTGACATGTAATTAACCTTGTCACAGTCATAGTAATTTTTTTGTGATCAATCTTGTACTTTGTCAAGACATTTGAAATTTCCTAGGAACACTCCCTAGTATTTGAGTTTTCTAAGGATTTTACACCAACCACATACAGCTTCTGTTCATTTATACATAATGTTTTCAATAGAACACAAAAACACACTGTCCCTTTTAATCTGTCGGTACACATAATGGCCACATCTTGACCTTCGACAACCCTTCAACTTTTGTTCCTACACTTACAAGTATTTTGGGTACATGATTCCCTTAGTAGTTTTGTACACTTGTTAAGTATACTACTATGAGTTTTTATAATAAATTAGGGACAGGAAAACTATAACACTGAAGTTAAATTAAAATAATAGCAAATATGGGCAAAATGCTTGTTCACTGTGAAATATTATTCCAACACAAATCTTGCAACCTACCTACAAAAATCAGTAAAAATTATATTATTCACAAAATGAAAATACTCCTTACATAGTAAAAGTGTCTCCACAATATTTCTAATAGTAAAGCTGTCGAAGTTTTATAGAGAAAAGTGTAAGAAAATTATTTTTTTTAGAAACCTAAAATTTGCTGCCAACATATATATACTCTTTACACCAATTTACTTCCACCGTAACTGTCTTTATTTTTTATGTACCACACTATCACTGTTCACTGTACATATGGTGCGGCAGTGTTTTCGCATGTCTTTGCGTGCCGACTCAATGTTTACATAATCACATAAGCAGTAATTTTTAAACTCCTGGTCACAATTAAAAAAACGTTACTATTTCAAACCGATTTTGCAACGTAAGCAGGCGAATGAAATTCTTTCCTCTATGCACTATCAAGAACTTTAACAATTCACAGAGGATGAGTAAAGTCGGGAATGTTACAAATACTGAGCAAATGTTAATTGCGTAATTATTACACTAACCTAAAAAAATATTCATCACTCATATTTACGCATTACTATCGTCATATAACCAACATTTTTGGTTGGAGTTGCTCGTTCAAAAAAAAAANTCATCACTCATATTTACGCATTACTATCGTCATATAACCAACATTTTTGGTTGGAGTTGCTCGTTCAAAAAAAAAAATTAAAAAAATGAAAGAGAGATAAGACAGAGTTTAAATTGGCCCAGAGAACAATCTGCGGTGCTCTGNAAAAAAAAAATTAAAAAAATGAAAGAGAGATAAGACAGAGTTTAAATTGGCCCAGAGAACAATCTGCGGTGCTCTGGCGAACACGTTACAATGATGTCACATGGAACGTTGTCTGGTTGTCTCAATTCGTTGGCGAGCGTACAAAAGGGCGAGAGCACAGAGAGGAGAGAGCATAACGCTGCGCTCTTGCTGGTGCTCTCTCGCACTCTCCGACCATACGCCATATTTGTTTACAGTGTTTAAGAATTTGAATGAGGTTATAGTAGCTTTCCGGGCCAAAATTACATCACATTTTTCTTGTATGGTAATTTTAACTGTTTCAATCAATGAAATAACTTGCATAGCATGTATTTGTAAGCATGGAGAAAAGGATTTCAGACACTCTGGGTTTCACCTGGTTATGAATTTTTTGTAACTTTCGCATATTGCGCACAGTTACGTACAATAATTGTTGTAACACGACAACATAAATATGCGAAACAAAAATAACTTTATGTTACTCCCCCAACAGTTATTCCAGTAGTGCTGTAATTATTTCTGAAATTCTCTGAACATATACAAATTACGTCCAATAACTATGGCCGTGATTATAGCTTAACATGATTTTGCGCCTTTTGACATCAGCTGTGTGACATCAGAACGATTGGTTGTCTCGATTTCACAGAGCGAGCGCGTGGAGTAGTGCTCTCGATAGATCGTGCAGAAGAGCGCTCTTTAGATCGAGACATGGCCTTAGAAATGACTGCCTGTGAACGAGTGCTTAGTGATTCGGGTCGACGTATCAAATTGTATGAATAGCGTTTGCATTTCAACTTTGCTATATATCAATTTATGAATAATTCTTGTTCGGGAATTAATTGTTATTTACGTGTGTGGTATTAATGAAACACGAATCGTTTTAAGTATTGTAAGTGAAGTAAATGAGAGCTAATGCTGCATAACGTGGAAAACTGTTTGTAAGAGTTTTCGTGGTAAAAGAAAGTCGCCATTGTGGTTGTGGGTTGTGGTTACAGTATAGAACCTACTTGTCAACAGACGCACACAAAGGACGACACATTTTCCACCCAGGTGAGCGGTCGCGACGTTTCGCATGATTGTTGACTATAACTAGACTTCATATGTATTCAGTTCTTTCATATATTATTGGTAACCTAGAGGCCCTCAATTAAATGCTCAGTAACTGTTCACCTTATTTCATGGACAGCAAACAGTTTGCTATCACTCATCCTAAGTAACTAGGGCAGGATGCCCACCAATAACACATTTTGAATTCTAGGCACTTTTCTCGAATTGCTGCATAAAGAAATTAATTCTGACCCAGAAAAAATAAATGAGATAAATGTGCAAACTTTGAAAGTGCCCACCTGCCTTGAGTGTGAACCACATTCTTGAGCGTTTGGTGTTTAACACCATGCTTGCAATATCGTCTTATTTGAAGTACAGAATACATCTTTCATTACCACTTCTATACTGTAAACATTATTTTGAAACCTTCAGCATAACCGAAAATTTGTAATTTTTCTGTAATATATATTTTTATATTCGAACTTCTTCTTCCCAAAACTTGTGTGCAGAACTGCATTGCGCTTTGCTACAGATTTCCACACCAATCACATGGAAACCCTTTTAAAAGAAAGTGCATGGGAATTTAAAAAATTGGCAAAAAACACAGTAAACACAATTGAATTCCTGGGATTAGTAAGAAAACAAAATAAACTGCTTTCACATGTACTAATTGCAATTTTATTCGTAAAATAGATATTTCACTGCAAAAAACATTCTCAATCCAGTCAAAGATATGTAAACGGACTGGCAATAAAAAAATAAGTAAGAAAAATTTAAATATTTGCATTTAGTGAGAAATAAATTGTAGCTTGTTCAATAACTCTTGAAAATATGTCCTGTTCAGAATGGAAAAAAATTCACCATATGATAGATCCCAACTACTGACCCTAATTGTAGTTTATATGATATATTTCAACCGAGTGCCTGATTCATTGAGCTATTAGACACTTTGCCAGCATAACTACGTGTATAAACACACCCTCTNTATTTCAACCGAGTGCCTGATTCATTGAGCTATTAGACACTTTGCCAGCATAACTACGTGTATAAACACACCCTCGGTTTTTATTGTACAATACTGGCCCACAAAGTTTCTAGAGAAGGATAAAATCTTTTGTTATGTACAGTCTTACTGGTTCATTCACCGATTTAGTTGTATTTTAATTCAATGACAAATCCATAGAAGTGCGAGGCGATGGAGATCTCTTCTGAACAGCACGTTGGATGGCATCCCAGATATGCTCAATAAGGTTCATGCCTNTATTTCAACCGAGTGCCTGATTCATTGAGCTATTAGACACTTTGCCAGCATAACTACGTGTATAAACACACCCTCTGTTTTTATTGTACAATACTGGCCCACAAAGTTTCTAGAGAAGGATAAAATCTTTTGTTATGTACAGTCTTACTGGTTCATTCACCGATTTAGTTGTATTTTAATTCAATGACAAATCCATAGGAGTGCGAGGCGATGGAGATCTCTTCTGAACAGCACGTTGGATGGCATCCCAGATATGCTCAATAAGGTTCATGCCTGGTGATTTAGGTGGCAAATGGAAGTGTCTAAAGTCAGAAGAGTGTTCCTGCAGCCACTCGGTAGCAACTCAGGACGTGTGGGGTGTCGCATTGTCCTGCTGGAATTGTCCACGTCCGTCGGAATTTACAATGGTCATGAATGGATGCAGGTGATTGGACAGGATGCTTACGTATCTGCTACCTGTCAGAGTCGTATCTAGACTATCAGGGGTCCCATTTCACGCCAACTGCACACGCCCCATACCATGACAGAGCCTCCGCCAGCTTGAACAGTCCCCTGTTGACATGTAGGGTCAATGGATTCATGAGAATGTCTCCATACCAGTACACGTCCATTCGCCCGATACAATTGGAAACGAGACTCTTCAGACCAGGCAACTTGTTTCCAGTCATCAGCAGTCCAATGGCGGTGTTGGTGGGCCCAGGCGAGGCGTAAAGCTTTGTGTCGTGCAGTCAACAACGGTACAACGGCTCCGAAAGCCCATATCAATGTAGGTCCGTTGAATAGTTCGCACGCTGGCACTTATTGATGCCCCATCATTGAAATCTGCGCCAATTTGAGGCAGCGTTGCACATCTGCCACGTTAATTGATTCTGGTCAGCCGTCGTTTGTCCCGTTCGTTCACGATCTTGTTCCGGCCGCAGCGATGTCGAAGATGTTATGTTTTACCGGATTCCCGATATTCACGGCATACTCGTGAAATGGTCGTACGCGAAAATCCAAATTTTATCGCTACCTTGGAGATGCTATGTCCCATATCTCGTGTGCCGACTATAACACCATGTTCAAACTCACTTAAATCTTGATAACCTGCCATTGTAGCAGCAGTAACTGATCTGGCAACTTCGCCAGACGCTTGTTGTCTTAAATGGGCGCTACCGACCGCATCGCATTACTCTGATTGGTTCCATACCTCTGTTATTTGAATACGCACGCCTATACCATGTTTTTTGGCTCTCCAGTGTATAATATACTTAGGAAGCTCCTGTCTTCATAGCACAGTGGTAGAAAGTGGAACTACCTGAAGATGTCGAAAGACGAATGATCACGGAGGGCGAGGTGATGATGTGCGCGATAACAGGCCTGGCAATGCGTTGTGAACAGTTGGAAGAGGACTGAGCACCTGCTTACCAGCAGAGGCGGAGGGGACGCGTGTCTGCCTGCCTGTGTCTCTGGCTATCGCCCTAAGCATTTGCCGCTGCCTATAAAAATGACAGTGATGCAAGTAATACGATCATGAGCAACCGACCATTGCAGGTCTAAGTTATTATTCCTGTTGTCATGCAGCCAAAAAAATATCCTTTTATTATGTAAGTCGCACGCATTTCACTCATCTCAATTTGAAACTGAAATTTATAATCTTTAATTACTGTAAACATACAATTATGGAGGTTTTCATGCGTGAAACACAATAAAATGTAGCTACAGCACACAACAAAAATTTTAATTTATGTACTAGTCTAATCAGTGACATTTGAAAGTAATGGTTATGTGTAAAATCGATGAAAATGTGATTGAAAAGAAATAATACTTGTGAATGATTAGTAAAATTTTTATCTTATCGTTCACACAATTTATGGAGAAAAAAACATAATTTTCTGTAAGTCTTCATCAAACTCACTTTCTTCATAGAGCTGCCACTATCTGCACAACAACTGCATAGCATACCAAACTATACTAGAGCAACTGTCATAATTTAAAAGAAAATAAGTTGTATTACTTGTATTGATTGTATTATATGTGCTGGAGTAATATACGTATTTTATTAAAGTCATAGTATTATAGCCTCCTGAAAGTATTGTAAATGTATTATATAACTGATTTAAAAAATATTTTTGTGAAATTTTAAATTTTTATTTGTAATATGCTATAATTTAAAATAACTTAAAGTATCATGTTTTTCATGTAAGAACATAGACGTTACTATTAACTTCTAAAGTAAATATTTTATACTCTGTTCAAAGAGAAGTTAAATACGCGTTATTTTCATTTCGAACTGCAACCTTTTGTCCACTGGAAGAAAATACGTCGAATAGTCCGCATGAACAGCCTGACTGTACGGACATTGTCGGCCAAGCATTTGAAGTGACTGTACTGTGTTGCCAGGGGAAAGGGACTGGCTCGGGGTGACGCACACAGTTAGTCTGGCCAGCACTAGTCTCGCTACTCGATCTGCAGTCCGGTTCAGGTGCATGGCTGCCAGGTGTTTTGCGATCAAGTGACTGCAGGCACTACAATGGTTGTGCGATGAAAGTAAAAGAATGTGGGTACACCGGAAGCGTCCAGGCGAAAAAGGCACGAGGTTTCCCTTCACGAAAACAGAATAACAGAAGAGGCTTACACCTAAATATCATAAAGAAACAACGGTGAGGTACAACATAATACTTACTATTGTACACAATTATTTTAAAAAATTATGTGTTTGTGTGCGTGCGCATGTGCACAAGAGAGGGGGAGAAAAAAGGTTATGGGGAATGGTGCATTCACGGAGAAGAGTTGAAGCCTTACTGTTGGTGTTGAATATGTATGTATTTCTTACCCCGGCTGTATTGTAGTTTGTCCGTGTAATATCGTAGTAGCACACCAGTGTCATTCATAACATGACCGACAAATCTACGAACTCCGTGAGTTAGGACCGGGCAAGGCAATGCATACATGAAGTTAGAACTGGTGAGTTAACGAGGGAAACAAAAACCTTTGTAATGTAGATGTAACTGGAAATTAATTTCACTAATTCAGTTAGTTTGTTATTTTTTTATGATTAAGTGATGGTGTTTACGGTAAAGTGATAACTTTTGGAAAAAAAAAATTCTTTGTCCTTAACTGCGCTATATTTCATAAAACACATGGTGTTTGGTATGGTCTCTGTAGAGTTGGGAATGAGTTGAGAAAAGTAGTTCCATATTTCAACGTCGAATCACAAGTGTAACATTTAAATCAGTGGGAAGTGATTTTTAAAATGAAGTTTTTATATGCTTTATGCGCGTAAGTTTACGAGTAAATACGTTAGCAACATATACACACGCATAACATTTTCCCAGTTAAACTTGACTTATACATGAATAAAGTGATGAGGTCCATGACGATGCCGATTGTACATATTCACATAAAAATATATCCTAAGCAGGTATTTAAATAAAAAAACACGGTGCGTGTATTCCACCAACATTGTTAAACGTGGGCAGAAAAAGAACCAAGTGCTGTTTATAATGGAACGTTTCGTCCTTCCGTAAGTCCTGATTAAAATATACTGTCTCCGCCCATTCACACAATCAGACAAAACTCTCGGATAGCAGTATATAAATAGTGAGAGGAAGTATACAGTAATGCACTTTTACTCTTTTTACATATAGGCTCAACACTCAATAAAACAAGATTCAACCTACCTCATAAAAATGTTTTCCATTCATTTAAGAAAATTTTACCTAATGTTTTGCTTCCATGAGCCCTTCTACTGTGATTTCAGGGATACCCACCCACGTGAAACACTTGTTCTCATTCATCCGTTTTAAACACACCAGACTCTTTTCAGTGAATCTCCTACAATAATTTTTTTTTTTTAGGCGACTTCATATCACCCATACGTAAGAGTATTAAAAAATAAAAGACCAAACAATCCGGAAAAATTACACCCGACAACAACAAATTTTGCCGCAAGTCAATAGGATTCCAGACGCCATACATGAAGCCGTGCTCACAGTTGACAAAGGTAGTTTTATGGATGCCTTGACATGCCATATAGTGCGGACGTAAAGCGCTGTGGGTTGCCACCGTTGATTTCCCGACAGCAATTTCTAAACGATACGGCACAATGCCGTCCACCGTGTGGTGTACATCGTTTATTGGGATGTCCCAATGTGTTCACTTTTTCACCGCTTGTCGGACAAAAATGGACTCAAGTCAGCACGTGAGAAGTATCAATTAGAATATATGTGGTCTGTTCTTCCTGTTTTGAAATAAGTTTTGATTTCTTGACACTGGAGTTTTTAGAGGAAGCTGCAATGCTATTGTTATCAGTAGTATAAAGTTTTCTTTATTTTTTTTAATTATATGCTGTTAGATGTCGTAAACATCAGTAACGATCGTCAAATTTGGAAAAAATTTGAACCTCCTGAACACTTGTAGTTTTGCAGGGGCCGCTCCATGGATTCTGACAGACACAAATAGTTTCGTCTTAAAATGGCCCGACACAAATTCTTACACATACCGGCCAGATGTTTGCGTACGAAGGAAGTGTAATACTTGATGCATGTAAAGTTATTTACGTCTACATTTGTGTGTGCGTACATACACTGCATATGTAAATGCATTACTATAGGTATGAGTGCACTTTACCCGTAAATCATGTTACTGCACAGCGAGATGGATGTGTTGTGTAATTTGTGTAACTAATTTCACAATTATGAGAGAGTAATGAACGAATACGTGTTGAAAACAAAACTTCTCAATCTTGTGCCTTGCTACAAGATGAAACTTAAAGGGTAATTATGAACAATGTCGTAGATAATACTTACCGAACATACACGTTTTCCACCGTGAGCCCAGCCAATGTTTTTTAAAAAAAATTTACTACATTTCTAAATACTAACATTTTTTTGCTTATATTATATCATTACGGAACAAGATATTTGGTGCAAACATTATGCACTAACATCGTGAAAAATAACATAATTCTTGATCAATTCTCTGGAAATAAATACTGCCAATATAAGTTTCATTATCGGATGAAAACGCATTCGCATTCGTTCCTGTTTTGTCCATAGCAATGTACTTGTCGTTTGACACTTTAGAATTTTGGACAAACACCTCAATAGGTGGATTTAAACAAATGTACATTTTTATTGCCATAATTTTATATACAAGTAAAAATAGCGAATCTTAAATGCTCCCAACCTATGTAATAAATAGTGAATGGTTTACAAAAATGTACTATTGGCTTTTCCAATGTGCCTATCTTCCATACTGGCATGTGTGTTGTCATATACATGGGCGAAGTACTGCTAACTCAAGACCTCGAGAGGAGAAGTTTGGGCCGTCTCGCCTGTTTCGAGTAAGGGTACTCCGGAGGGTGGCACGTGACGTCACTGCGGCGCAGTGCTCCCCCGAGTGTAGGGTCGCCCATGTTTCATTTATTGCTAGTTTCGGATCGCGGTTTAACCCAAACTTGGGCCAAATTATTGAAACTATCGGCATCATTCCTCTAGAGGAAAGACGTCATTCCGCTATCGGAATGCCTAGAGCCAATTTTTGAACATTCGATAGCGGAATTTTATACCGGAATTGATCCATATAGTGTCGAAATGAACCCTACAGCTAGGCAGCTGCCGGAATCGCCATTCCTATACAGATTTGTCTATAATCCTTTGTATGATGTAGGAAACTTGAAAATATACTCGCGCGTGGTTTAATATAAATATAATTAAAGGAATGTAAAATTGTTACCAAATATCAAATTATCAAGGCGTTTACATATTTATGAAAAAATCGTGTAAACAAAGTTAAGTTGGTAGGTGAAAACTGATAGAATTGCTAAGAATATCATGTTAAATATTATACGAAACTGCTGAAACGTAAAATACATAACGAAGTCAATTTTGCAAGAAAAGCTGTAGTTGTGAAACTAAGCGTAATAAATTTGTTTTAGACATGCAAACATTAATGAAAAATATTATATGGTTTACAGCTATAGCCGGAATGTTAGCAAAAATCTTGTAATGGTATATTAACACCAGAAAAATATAAATTGTTGTAGTGTTGCTTTTTAACTTGCATTTTATCATTTTTTGCAATATGGTAAAGCGTTTTACTGTTCTTTCGTGAATGAAGTTACGATAAAGTAATTAAAATATAAACGTTTCTTAAATATATTCTTAATTAATACTAAACCTATATCTAGTGGCAATATGAATTAACTCTTTAACATGTTCTTTCACGGGCTAAGTTATTTTATTGGCAATTATTAGCGCAATTACGTCAATACAAGTTCTTTTATGGAAAAAAACAAATCTGCATGAAAAATAAGAGCTCCTGTGGATTACCAATTTCTGACTGAATTATTCATAATATTTCAGTTAATAGTTTCGTCGCTACTGTAGATAGTTTTTTTTAAGTTAGTTGCAATTACTTCTCCCGGATTACTTACAAATAAATAAAATAGACATTGATGTATTTTAAAGCAAATTTTCCCATTACAACAGATTTAACGTGACTGGTTCAGCTTCGCTGATGACACACGAAATGCAACGATGCCAAGTTGTAAAATCGATTCTTCAAAAATCTAATACATTTTATTTCGACAATTATTTGTCGTCTCAAATATTCATATTTTGGCATCGCAACACTCGTTACCGGAATGGAAGTATCAGGAAAATCCGCTAGAGAATTTATTTCGATTGTTTGAAAAAATTGGGCCCCTGTTTCATTGTCGACACATAATTATACCTAAACGTTTTTGCATTATTTAGTAAGCTGTTTGTATTTCCAATGCTATATCCGTGTTGTAATTATTTGCGGTATTACGCTCGTACAAACAGGAAATTCGCTAGTTTATTGTTGCTGTGAACCACAATCACACATTAAAGCGGATTTTTCTGTTTCTCGTCATTGTTGTGGGTGTTGCTGTTTAGGCCCACAAATTGGTGTATACCGTACATAATTTGAGAAAATTTGTTTTATTAGGTCTGACTAATATTTATCAGTTATCTTCCGCTAATTCCTGGAGAATATTCTGCGGAATGATTCCATGAGTGTGAAACGCGATGTTCTTCCATAAGCTAATGACGATTTTATTTTTATATAAATCTCTTTTGTGACAGCAATATCAATATATTAAAGAAAAGAACATGTTTGATATATATTGCAAAACAGTAACTGTACCAGTCGCTGCGCCATAGTGACGTCAGCGCTCACCACTCAATCTACTGTTACTCAAAACTGGCTCGCTCAGGCCAACCTCCCTTTGCTAGTAGGCTAGCCCTCAAGCATATTGTTGTTATCGCAGATAGTAATCTGCTAGAGGCGACGGGTCATTAGAGACGTGGGCGGAAGACCTGGCCTGCTCACCGACACTCCGTGGTTATGCGAATGGATGACAAGCTGTCTAATAATAAGGGGGGGGTGACTACGACTGTGGTGCCATCTAGCGGATGGTTTGGAAGTATTAACAAATCAGTTGGCAGTGCGCTCTGGGTGACAGAGAATCACACTACCTCCCACTTGACTTATACCTTAATCTTGGGCTCTCAGAAAGGACGAGGTCGTTAACTATATTCTGTACCATATAAGAAGGCCACTTTTTGACAGCTCGACGAAAGTAGCGCCACTGTTTACATCTGACTACGTATCCTTCCGCCATCAGCTGGTCCGTCACGTCAGGGCTATATTTTTTATCAACACGCTGTCAGCTAATCCACTTCTCGTTGTACTGTAATGCTAAACAAATTTTAAGATATTTTAAGACTGACATCTGTCTAAAAATATAAGTAGGTTATAAAAGTAAAAATATAAAATGTTAGATATTTGATAACTCTTTTTTAATTTGTCCGGGATAGTGAATTTGGGTTAAAATTTGCGAGACGGTCTGTTGTATCTATTATTACACTTTGGACGTTATAGCTAATATATTCGAGTTGGAAATATGTGACGTGGAATAACGTTAGAATTGCTTAAAAACTATTCACGCGTGTCTACGGAATCAAGGAGATGGGTTTCTAGATAACAATATGGCGTATAATTTAAGTAGACGAACGATTACCGGCCGGATATAAATGAATTGTACTCCAAATCGCTGTATATGAAATATATGTTACTTTAAAAATTATGCAGAGCTCGTGGAAAAATATAACTATTGGCAAATGTTTGTAAATTCGTTATATATCGCGCATGAGAGAGGTTCATTTTTGGCAGGTAATAGCTCGCAGAATATCCGATAGATAGCGCGCAGCACGTCACGACGAAGTTTTGAGTAACTCTCTTTATGGTCAAGAGATAGCGTATTTTTTAAAGTTGATAATTCTTATGTTACGGGCTGGAAATATATTTAAAATTCGTGTCGTTTCGTCAAATTATTAGAAAAAATTATTCAACAATATTATGCAATATTTCTGTATGCTTTTGGAATTAATATCATGGACGTGTTGAAAGCAAGGTTTGAGATGGATGATACGACGTGAAAAAGCTTTCTGAAGTTAGCACAACTTCAGAAAACTTTTCCACGTCGTATCGTTCTACTGTACATTTCATTTTGATCACCTAAACATAACAACATTATCACTAAGTTTAGTTTTTAATACTAACAACCATTGGTTTGTGACCTCGTAAAATAAAATGTATTAATTAATCTACGAACTCTTTCTTATACGCGTATTTTCTGCTTTTCTGATGCGCATCGGCAGTGCACTCAGAATAGCCAACGTAATTTTAACTTTTGTTCGTTCGTGCATCAGCTGATACAGGATTTTGTAAATGGCGCTTTGTTTGTTTCGTATAAGTTTAGTTGCCACTCACTGACTGTCAGAAAGTGGCCTTCTTATACGGTATGGACCATACCTGAGCTACCAGCCGGTCTATTATGACCGCGACGCTAGGAAACGCAAAGCAGCTTTGCGTCGACGATAAAAACGGTCGCAAACTTAACGCGGGAGGTTTACACCGCGCAAACCACTTTGCGTCTCGCGCAGCAAGAGAAAATGGTGGACATTTTTTCATGAATGGGCGTAACCTCGTGAACAAAAACCGATTGTGATTAAATAATGGAGCTTAGAAACAGTATCTTCCGTATGTTAAAGTATACATTTTCATTTCCAAAGTAGTTTAAGGTTAAGAAGAAACTGATATCTGTTTTCAAAATGAGTAGCTATATTTTCAAGCTGCCGTGTCACACATTTGTGTGGGAGCGTACTAAAACTATTGTGAGTCACGTTTTTGCCAAGTGCACGTCACCATTGTGGATAGGGTCGCTGTATACGCACTAGAGGTAGAATATTCGTGAGTTCTAATATGATATGGTCAATTGTTTTTTTTTTTAACTAATACTCGTTTTGCAGCGTTTGAACTAACTAGTTATTTTAATTTTTTTTTCTCGCTGTGCACACAAGTTATTAACATATTAAAATATCTTAAATTTATATGCGCTTAAGCCTACGCCTTTTTTTCGTTATGCACTACTAACGAGATGAAATTACAATGAACGGAATTACCGTTTTTTTATTATGTATTACGAGTTAAAAATTACAATGAACTAAATTAAATATCGTTCATAGTATGAAGNAATTACCGTTTTTTTATTATGTATTACGAGTTAAAAATTACAATGAACTAAATTAAATATCGTTCATAGTATGAAGTATTTATTATGAATTAACAATTTAAAGAGAAAATATTCTGTTCGTTAGGTTGCATTATTTCAGTGAAATGCTCTTTTCCAAAAGTTTTATCGTCTCAGAACACCACATCTATTCTATAAACTCCTAATTTTTAGGTGAAATTTTATGAATAGGCTAAGAGTGTTAGTGTTTATAAGCTATGATTATCAATAGCTACACAAGAAAAACGCACGTTAGAGTATACGTAAAATCACAGTTCACAATTTTGTGCTAGATAACCAAATTTCAATATTTGGCTCGATGTTTGTAATGTACGCATTTTTATACTAATTTTCTTCTTTGCGCACGTGTTGTTCATTTGAGTGACGTCGAAAATGGCTTTTGGTAAACGTCGAAGACAGAAACTTGCTTCAATTTTGTTCGAAAGGGAGGTATTTCTCAATGTAAGTTTTGTCAACCGTCGTCGCAAAGTGCGTGTTGACGAAAATTGTTTGCTTTGAAGCAGAAGGTAGCGATAGTCGCAAGGAGGAGTGGTGATAATCGCTAAAACGCTATCTGAAACACGATACAACGAAGACTTGCGTTCGGAAGCGAACTAGTGTTCGCGGGTCGTAATAGGCCCGCAGGACTGTGTTCCAAAACGTTACTCTTGAGAGTCAACTTTTCTCTTTGGCTGTCCAAAAACACTTTGAGAAAATGTTTTACTCGNGTTCCAAAACGTTACTCTTGAGAGTCAACTTTTCTCTTTGGCTGTCCAAAAACACTTTGAGAAAATGTTTTACTCGCTCTCGGCACTGTACCAAAATTTCAGAGTAGCTACTTTGAGCATCTTGCAAGAGTAAAACTTTTACACGCACTATTTCAGCAAGTAACGAGGGGTAAACTGAAAATTGCTGAAAGTTTAGTAGAATTAAACAATTTGAAAGGAAATGTGGACATTCATTTCACAGACACACACGAGAAAATTACCAATGACGAATCTTAAAATTTGTATTTTTATTTAATAGTTAACTTTTATNGTTCCAAAACGTTACTCTTGAGAGTCAACTTTTCTCTTTGGCTGTCCAAAAACACTTTGAGAAAATGTTTTACTCACTCTCGGCACTGTACCAAAATTTCAGAGTAGCTACTTTGAGCATCTTGCAAGAGTAAAACTTTTACACGCACTATTTCAGCGAGTAACGAGGGGTAAACTGAAAATTGCTGAAAGTTTAGTAGAATTAAACAATTTGAAAGGAAATGTGGACATTCTTTTCACAGACACACACGAGAAAATTACCAATGACGAATCTTAAAATTTGTATTTTTATTTAATAGTTAACTTTTATAAAGGTTATATTTTTGATACATAAGGTTTATGGTTAATTTATCGCAAGTAAAGCTGTTTATGTATATAACTGATATTTAAAAAAAAAAAGAATTTTGGGAAAGGGACAAATATAATTTGGAATTTACATTGGTTGCTTAATCAGTACATATTTGTAAACACAAAATGCTATTTACACCATGCTCGTTCTAAAACCAAGTTTACTTTTGCTTTCCTCGGCTGTTACTCTCTGTTACTTTACTATCGAAGTAAAGTTTTGGAACGCCGCCCAGACAGCTGTTCCCGAAAGCACACAGGCCTCAAATATACATTTAAAAATGTTTGCGGTATTGTTTGGTTCATATTTATTTAAAATAACGTACGTTTATTAAACACTGTAGAAATAGTATTCTGCAGACAAAGAAACTTATCTTAACTTTCATATTAAGTTTCTTCTTCTTTTTTTGATGCTAATGGTTGTATACATCCAGTTAATTGACATTTTGTATTTGAAAAGGAAACTGAAATCACTGTGGTGCTAAATTTGGGGCACAAAAAGCAATTTGTCATCTATTCGTCTACTGGAAAAAACACTGCAACCATAACATGATGCGAGTTCTTGTGTGCGATATCCGATGCTTCTAATAATAAGTAAATACACAGATACAGAAAACTGAGAAGTAAAAAACGACTGTCAACCGTGAAAAAGTGCTGTAGACAGCAGGCTTAAAATTCTCAACATTTATACATTATTAATTTCCCAGTTCTCCTTGAAATTATTTAAGTCGAACACTTGATAAATTGGCACACAATATTTCTGCAGTTATTTTTTTTTGCTGCCAAGTTGAACTATTTAGAAAAAAAAAAGGGGAAGGCTTTCACATCCATCGAATCAANCTACCCGTCCCTAATCTTGTGGATCTGTCCATGGTTACTTGGAGCCCAGAGAAAGTGGTTCCGAGTTTTCAACTATTCCTCTCCCCAAGCCAAATGTCTTTTTTTTTGTAGTCATAGAAAAGTTAAACTCTTTAATATGGTTCACGTTTAATAATACAAGTTTTGTATCAAATCTATTAGTAGTGTTATAACCGTTTTAAGCCCCTATATAACAACATTGTTGTACATATGTTTGATAAAAAAACTGTTCTTTGAAAGTTAAATCCTTAATTTTGCCTTGACATGACACAGCACTAAACACTATTTATACAAGACTTCTCTTTCATTCCAAAATCTCATTTTACCTGTGGGGCCGCAGTGGTGGAGTGGGTTTTATTACCCGCCCCCCCCTCCCCCCACTACTTAGGCGGACCGGGTTCGATTCCCGGCGG
>NQII01002739.1:44719-56659 GCA_002778355.1 Clitarchus hookeri
CCCCCAGGCGCCTCGCGCACCCCGCCGCCTCCAGGTGACCACACGCTTCTACTCAGTACCAGTTTTAAATCGGCTGAGGATGTATGAATTTATTGTTTTTTTTTCTTCTGATGTTATGCCTTTGATAAAATTTAAATACATTTTTCCTAGCTGTTCACGATAAAGTGAAGACTGTTGAAATCAATCTTTGGAAAATTGCACTGCTCCTACCTGCATATTTTTTAACGAGCACGCTTACCGGCATACGCTCAGTAATGTTGGTAACGACGCTGGGAAAGTAGTTCCATGACTTACCGTTGAATTAAAATTGTTAGGTGAACATTTGTAAATACTGGGACAACTGCATTCCTTTCTGTTGTTTTTTTTTTAATTCACACAAGTGAATACTTTTCACATTTTTTAAATATTTACTTTTACAAACAACAATTTCACAGTTTCACTTGACCGACGCATGAATAAAGTGGCCAGACCCTTGGTAATGTTACGTTTACATATGGCAGAAAAATAAAAAAAATGTGCATACAAGTATATCTTAAGCGGGGCTTTCCAAAATGCTCAGTTTACTGTGAACAGCCTTCAGGCGTGTTTGTATGTGTTAAGCCAACCAGAATCCCCGAATGGTGTACTACGTTGGCAAGTTACAAACTTGATTGTGAAATAACGAAGTGTGTGTATTGACTTAAATCGTCAGGTAGATATTTTCTTTTGTTTATTCCTGGAACACTGCAATCACAGAAGTTTCGAATTGTTTTTTTAAGGCGTTAACAGTGAAAACTGAAACGAATCCGTACTTGAAAAACGTCTCGACTATATCGAAAATCTCTTTTTGACGAAAATAAAAGATGTTACCAACTACGCCAATTTCAATTTCCCCGGTTCTAAATGTAGCAACATAAATAAATGAATATTTTCACTATTGTATCAGTTGTAGTCAAGCCACTGTACTTGTGTTGTGCAGTCTTATGCGATTATCGTTATAATTGCGAGTAGCTTAGTGACCAGTATATAACAGTCGTGGTTAATTTATTAGTTATTTATTTATTTCCTGCTAGGCTTAAATACCTAACCGACCGAGTATATTGCATCCATGCCTAGGGCATGCTAATGAGATTGGGAAAACGGACATTCCTACCAGGACATTCGTTTTTCAGAGTATGCTGTGTTAGTATTCAAACTCCAAATTCCTGTGCTTGCTTCTGCATATCTGAAGCGGCGACGTCAGTTGTGACAGTGGAATTCGAACCTGGACGTCTGATGCAATCCGTAGTGCCTTCTGGATAATCAGATTGCTATTTGATGCTTTGCTGCCACTTGATTTAGTGTAACAAGAATTCTCACTGTTTTACGCCGTATGCAGAGTGCAATGTGCCATAAACATCCACTATAATGAACGAGAGGTGGCATGACGTCACAAGCAGAACGTTATGGTGCAATCACCCATGCCCCACAACTACAGAACCGGACCTACCGCGTTCGTGGTTTGTGTATTTTCCCGGCCGTACGTAAAACTTCGGTATATTTTTCACAAAGCCAGTTCACGATAACGTGAGCACTTTTAAAATCAACCTTAGATAAAGGCACTGTTTCTATGGAGCGTCCCACTCTTAGATTACAGTACAGTGTGAATGGCGCGCGCTGTTGCCAGATTACTCCAGCTTTGCGATGTAACTGGCGGGCTGGGTAACAAATGGGTGGCGAAGTAAATGACCTGATTAAGAGAATTGTATCTGTTTACCTTCTTGACAATTCTCAAGAGAATCCAACCCTGCGACGTAAAGCTAAGCGGCTCCTTTGAAATTGAAACCTGTGCGAAACCCTACCATTGTGATTGAATGGCGCACACGCAACGAAAATGGCATATTTTTGTGAAGCTGCAAAATATAACTCAGGCAACAGTGCCCGCAGGAACAAGGACAGCGTTAACGCCAGAAACCGTGTGTTGGAAAGAGAGAGTGAATGTGTATTACATCGCACACTGCAATCTAAGAGCGAGACGCTCTATACCTGCGTATATTTTAACGGGTGCACTGAGAGACATGTACCCAGTAAAGTTGGTGGCGATTGAGAGAAAGTAGTTCCATATCTTAACGTCGAATAAAAAGTGTTCGGTAACCATTTCTGATAACCTAAATTATTCCTTTAGCTTCCTGTTTTTTAATGCAGCGGAGTGTCAAAATGAGTAGATTTGTAAAATACCTATTTATTTTTGTAATATATTCACAGTTTCACTTGACGAACGCATGAATAAAGCGATGAGGCACATGGCAATGTTAATTTTACATATGGCGGAAGAATACACAACGTGCATACAAGTATATCTTAAGTAGGGCTTTCTAAAGTGCTCAGTTCACCGTGAACTCTGATGACTACATTAGGTGCGAACCACCGTCGATACTCAACCGTACAAATCACAGCAGGCTGCGTCTGTGTAAACACTGGGTGACTGTATCATCCCGGGGCTAGAATTGGGAGGTTCCCTTACCGAAATGTTTACGTAACCCGATCTATAAAAACAGTCTTAACAAAACTTAAAACCAACGTATTGCCAAGTACTAAATGTTCATATCATGTACTGGTATTTCTACTTTTAAAAATACATGCAAATGTAATAAACTTTTCTTAGAATAAAATTGTTTTATAGTCATCGTAAATTTGTGAAGTCGTAGGTAATTGAAAATCTATATAACGTGCATTTATTATTTCTTAGAAAAGTATTAATGACAACAATGTTTAATTCTCAAACATCGCATCTAGGGCATTTCGGAAATTAATAGCCTATGTACAAATTTGCACTTTATTCGGATAAATAATGTGTTTAAATTTAGGTTTCTTCAAATATTCAGTTCAATGTAAGTGATTGTCGCGAATTAAAAAGGTATTAAATCGCATGTTACATAATGGCGAATTGACGGGTTCAAGCACGGCCTTAACTTTCGAGTTAACCTATCTGGCCGCCGTTTAACCGCAGAGATGCAGCGGCAGTTGTAGGCAGCCACGCTTGATTAAACACAACAGGGACGCAGATATAAACGTGTCACGATGATGAATGTGTTTACAGTTTAAGGGTACTGCGTACCGGCTGACAGCTGCACAATTTTAATAGGAAATCGCATGTTTAATTTCGCCTAGGTGCGTTAATTTTAAAGATAGACGTTTCAAACAAAATGTATTCTTCCCGAATTTTTTATAAGTTCCGTACAGCGAATATGTTTCCGTAACACGTGATGCCTGTTTGCAAAGATTTTTTTTTTTTTTTAAGTACATACTGCTTATTTGTATTGAAAATATACGCTCGTAGGGATCTTCTCCCAAAAATTCGTGAAGAATGCATTTTGTTTGAAACGTCTATCTTTAAAATTAACGCACTAAGGCGAAATGTCATTAACATGGGATTTCCTATTAAAATTTCGCAGCTGCCAGCCGATAGGTAGAGAGTAGAGACATTAACAAATAATACGTCATGAGAAATAGGTTCATCGCGGTCTAGTGTTTACTCTTATAAGCATGCAGAACGTCCTTTCGTGCTTGTGTGTTCCAAACATTTGGTGTAAAGAATGTATACGTCGACATACAGCACGTGTAAATTTGCAAAATAAAGCATTCTCCGAAAAGGAAAAAAAAAAAAANAATGTATACGTCGACATACAGCACGTGTAAATTTGCAAAATAAAGCATTCTCCGAAAAGGAAAAAAAAAAAAAAAATTGTGATACAAATTTCACCTGCGCCGCATGGTATCGGTTTAAACCAATGCTGAGGAAACAACCACTGTGAATAAATACTTACCAATGTCCAGAAGTGTAAACAAAAGTACGTGCCGTTTTCGAAATAAAACGTTGTATTTTCTATAAAAATATTTCTACTTGGCATGCTGTCTTCGCTAGCAAACATTGGGTTCGTGTTAAGGCTCCCGCNCATACACACCTCGCTTCACCCCCATCGGCTCCCAAGACCCACGCTGTTAAGAGCCGCCCAAATTGCTCCACACTCCACTCATTTTACAGACACAGATATGTCAACGAAGGGGGGCCCCCCCCCCAATGACTACGCCACTGACTTTGTGTGTGTCCATGTCGCTCTTAGCGTCCCTTTGTTTCTGTGCATCGTACGTGGAAATTAGCTACAGGTAGGAAATTCATATAACATAATCCTACTTAGGTGACTAAGCTTAGTTATGAATATAATTTATATAAAAATGTAATATGCAGAAATTCTTTAGACGGGTAGACATTTTACATCCATTAATGTCCGCATTGTGATTACACGTTTTTTTTTGTCAAATACAGTGATCCAGGTAGGCTATGTCAAGTCGCTCTTCCACTTTTTTTCGTCGCTAATTAAGAAATAAGTAGGTGGTTTGTGTTTTTGAACTCAGCCCCGATAGTTAACAACCATATTAATGTATTAAAAGCTTACAATGGTTTAGGCATCCTTGACTGATTCACGCTCGTAGTTCGATGATGACGATTCCGTGAAACTTTAGCATGATTCATCATAAATGAACACCAACTCGGTAGTTAATGTGACTCGTATTCGATCGTTTGGAGTAAGGGTGCCTTTTGATTTCATGTCCGTAGCCGTACGACGTAAACTCAAGCCGTTTTCCTGACTCATTAATTAGTTGGAATCCCCGCCCTTAGTTACAGAACAACTGCAATACCACTAAACTGGGTCACTATATTTTAAGTACCCATCTCATGCGGAACTTGGAGGAGTCTTTAGAGCATAATGGGGTGCGAAAGTACTGCAAACTTTTAATTAAACTCATTGTCAACCTTCAGTATTAGTAATGTTTCCCATTTGTAAACTTACGACGAGAGTAGAACCTAAACCGACGTGTACTCATTTAAAGATTTGAAATGTTCCAGTATATCGCAGTATAATTATAGTAACCGTAAACATAACACAGTCTCTCATGACTATGGAATTCAAACTCGTTCGTCTATTGTGGTTTTAAACAATTGTAAACCGTGCATTCCTATGTAACCACAATTTGTTACCAAAATCGTACATGAACGGCGCGGCCTTATCCCTCTATGCACCTTCAAAAAAGCTTGATTTTCGTTTACGGCGCACGTAGTTTCGATTTTAACGAAGACAACAACCAAAAATTCCAGCATCGAAATTCCATTTCCAGGATATTCCAGTATTACCTACAAATTAATCCCATGTAAATCCAGCATTTCCGATATAGGTAAACATCCTGTAACCCGCAGTCGCTGATGCAACAATGCATACTTTTTTTTTTTAACGTACCTCGTGCCTCCTGCGGTACTCGAACCCAACCTCCGCATCGAAAACAGTCTTACCGAAAATTAAAAAAAAAAATCTTCGCTAGTTTTACCGCAACGGATCGCGCCGATTGCCCGTCCAACATCATTTCCTCGAGCGGGACACGACAGTTGAAGTAGTGTACATGCAGAAGTCTAGTACGAAGGGGTGGTTTATGGGCAAGAAAGGGGAGCATACGGGAATGGTAAGTGGGAGGGAGAGAGAGAGAGAGAGAGAGAGAGAAAAAAAAAAAAGAAACGGGAGTGTCGCCGAGAATAATAGGTGAGCGAGACGGAACGAGATTNCCCCAGGCGCCTCGCGCACCCCGCCGCCTCCAGGTGACCACACGCTTCTACTCAGTACCAGTTTTAAATCGGCTGAGGATGTATGAATTTATTGTTTTTTTTTCTTCTGATGTTATGCCTTTGATAAAATTTAAATACATTTTTCCTAGCTGTTCACGATAAAGTGAAGACTGTTGAAATCAATCTTTGGAAAATTGCACTGCTCCTACCTGCATATTTTTTAACGAGCACGCTTACCGGCATACGCTCAGTAATGTTGGTAACGACGCTGGGAAAGTAGTTCCATGACTTACCGTTGAATTAAAATTGTTAGGTGAACATTTGTAAATACTGGGACAACTGCATTCCTTTCTGTTGTTTTTTTTTTAATTCACACAAGTGAATACTTTTCACATTTTTTAAATATTTACTTTTACAAACAACAATTTCACAGTTTCACTTGACCGACGCATGAATAAAGTGGCCAGACCCTTGGTAATGTTACGTTTACATATGGCAGAAAAATAAAAAAAATGTGCATACAAGTATATCTTAAGCGGGGCTTTCCAAAATGCTCAGTTTACTGTGAACAGCCTTCAGGCGTGTTTGTATGTGTGTTAAGCCAACCAGAATCCCCGAATGGTGTACTACGTTGGCAAGTTACAAACTTGATTGTGAAATAACGAAGTGTGTGTATTGACTTAAATCGTCAGGTAGATATTTTCTTTTGTTTATTCCTGGAACACTGCAATCACAGAAGTTTCGAATNAAATATTTACTTTTACAAACAACAATTTCACAGTTTCACTTGACCGACGCATGAATAAAGTGGCCAGACCCTTGGCAATGTTACGTTTACATATGGCAGAAAAATAAAAAAATGTGCATACAAGTATATCTTAAGCGGGGCTTTCCAAAATGCTCAGTTTACTGTGAACAGCCTTCAGGCGTGTTTGTATGTGTGTTAAGCCAACCAGAATCCCCGAATGGTGTACTACGTTGGCAAGTTACAAACTTGATTGTGAAATAACGAAGTGTGTGTATTGACTTAAATCGTCAGGTAGATATTTTCTTTTGTTTATTCCTGGAACACTGCAATCACAGAAGTTTCGAATTGTTTTTTTAAGGCGTTAACAGTGAAAACTGAAACGAATCCGTACTTGAAAAACGTCTCGACTATATCGAAAATCTCTTTTTGACGAAAATAAAAGATGTTACCAACTACGCCAATTTCAATTTCCCCGGTTCTAAATGTAGCAACATAAATAAATGAATATTTTCACTATTGTATCAGTTGTAGTCAAGCCACTGTACTTGTGTTGTGCAGTCTTATGCGATTATCGTTATAATTGCGAGTATCTTAGTGACTAGTATATGTCAGTCGTGGTTAATTTATTAGTTATTTATTTATTTCCTGCTAGGCTTAAATACCTAACCGACCGAATATATTGCATCCATGCCTAGGGACGGACATTCCTACCAGGACATTCCTTTTTCAGAGTATGCTGTGTTAGTATTCAAACCCCAAATTCCTGTGCTTGCTTCTGCATATCTGAAGCGGCGACGTCAGTTGTGACAGTGGAATTCGAACCTGGAGGTCTGATGCAATCCGTAGTGCCTTCTGGATAATCAGATTGCTATTTGATGCTTTGCTGCCACTTTATTTAGTGTAACAAGAATTCTCACTGTTTTACGCCGTATGCAGAGTGCAATGTGCCATAAACATCCACTATAATGAACGAGAGGTGGCATGACGTCACAAGCAGAACGTTATGGTGCAATCACCCATGCCCCACAACTACAGAACCGGACCTACCGCGTTCGTGGTTTGTGTATTTTCCCGGCCGTACGTAAAACTTCGGTATATTTTTCACAAAGCCAGTTCACGATAACGTGAGCACTTTTAAAATCAACCTTAGATAAAGGCACTGTTTCTATGGAGCGTCCCACTCTTAGATTACGGTACAGTGTGAATGGCGCGCGCTGTTGCCAGATTACTCCAGCTTTGCGATGTAACTGGCGGGCTGGGTAACAAATGGGTGGCGAAGTAAATGACCTGATTAAGAGAATTTTATCTGTTTACCTTCTTGACAATTCTCAAGAGAATCCAACCCTGCGACGTAAAGCTAAGCGGCTCCTTTGAAACGAAACCTGTGAGAAACCCTACCATTGTGATTGAATGGCGCACACGCAACGAAAATGGCATATTTTTGTGAAGCTGCAAAATATAACTCAGGCAACAGTGCCCGCAGGAACAAGGACAGCGTTAACGCCAGAAACCGTGTGTTGGAAAGAGAGAGTGAATGTGTATTACATCGCACACTGCAATCTGAGAGCGAGAAGCTTTATCTATACCTGCATATATTTTAACAGGTGCACTGAGAGACGTGTACCCGGTATAGTTGGTGGCGATTGAGAGAAAGTAGTTCCATATCTTAACGTCGAATAAAAAGTGTTCAGTAACCATTTCTGATAACCTAAATTATTTCTTTCGCGTCGTGTTTTTTTTAATGCGGCGGAGTGTCAAAATGAGCAGATTTGTAAAATACCTATTTATTTTTGTAATAATTTCACAGTTTCACTTGACCAACGCATGAATATAGTGATGAGGCACATTGCAATGCTAATTTTACATATGGCGGAAGAATACACAACGTGCATACAAGTAGATCTTAAGTAGGGCTTTCAAAAGTGCTCAGTTCACCGTGAACTCTGATGACTACATTAGGTGCGAACCACCGTCGATACTCAACCGTTACAAATCACAGCAGGCTGCGTCTGTGTAAACACTGGGTGACTGTATCATCCCGGGGCTAGAATTGGGAGGTTCCCTTACCGAAATGTTTACGTAACCCGATCTATAAAAACAGTCTTAACAAAACTTAAAACCAACGTATTGCCAAGTACTAAATGTTCATATCATGTACTGGTATTTCTACTTTTAAAAATACATGCAAATGTAATAAACTTTTCTTAGAATAAAATTGTTTTATAGTCATCGTAAATTTGTGAAGTCGTAGGTAATTGAAAATCTATATAAAGTGCATTTATTATTTCTTAGAAAAGTATTAATGACAACAATGTTTAATTCTCAAACATCGCATCTAGGGCATTTCGGAAATTAATAGCCTATGTACAAATTTGCACTTTATTCGGATAAATAATGTGTTTAAATTTAGGTTTCTTCAAATATTCAGTTCAATGTAAGTGATTGTCGCGAATTAAAAAGGTATTAAATCGCATGTTACATAATGGCGAATTGACGGGTTCAAGCACGGCCTTAACTTTCGAGTTAACCTATCTGGCCGCCGTTTAACCGCAGAGATGCAGCGGCAGTTGTAGGCAGCCACGCTTGATTAAACACAACAGGGACGCAGATATAAACGTGTCACGATGATGAATGTGTTTACAGTTTAAGGGTACTGCGTACCGGCTGACAGCTGCACAATTTTAATAGGAAATCGCATGTTAAAATTTCACCTCAGTGCGTTAATTTTAAAGATAGACGTTTCAAACAAAATGTATTCTTCCCGAATTTTTTAGAAGTTCCCTACAGCTAATTTGTTTCCGAGACACGCGAAGCCTGTTTGCAAAGATTTTTTTTTTAAGTACATACTGATTATTTGTATTGAAAATATACGCTGGTAGGGATCTTCACCCAAAAATTCTTGAAGAATACATTTTGTTTGAAACGCCTATCTTTAAAATTAACGCACTGAGGCGAAATGTCCTTGACACGGGATTTCCTATTAAAATTTCGCAGCTGCCAGCCGATAGGTAGAGACCCTAACAAATAATACGTCATGAGAAATAGGTTAATCGCGGTCTAGTGTTTACTCTTATAAGGATGCAGAACGTCCGTTCGTGCTTGTGTCTTCCAAACATTTGGTTGAAGAATGTATACGTCGACATACAGCACGTGTAAATTTGCAAAATAAAGCATTCTCCGAAAAGGAAAAAAAAAAAAAAATTGTCATACAAATTTCACCTGCGCCGTATGGTATCGATTTAAACCAATGCTGAGCAAACAACCACTGTGAATAAATACTTACCAGTGTCCAGAAGTGTAAACAAAAGAACGTGCCGTTTTCGTAATAAAATGTATTTTCTATAAAAATATTTCTACTTGGCATGCTGTCTTCGCTAGCAAACATTGGGTTCGTGTTAAGGCTCCCGCCTTCCTGGTACTTGAACTAAGTTGCAGGGTGTTCGAAATACACGGTTTTTCCACGACAGTATTAAACGTGCGTCCAATACGCTGGTCGACAGATAGAACACACACTTCAGACGAGACTTTTGAGCGTTTTCAAAATGTCATGCACATTTGAAACACCATTGCAAGAGTACTCCAAAATGGCTTAAAACGGCTTTTTCAAAGCGCTGTATCTTAAAATATACGTGTCAGAAATATACAAAACTGCTCGAGGGTCCTGCNTTAAAACGGCTTTTTCAAAGCGCTGTATCTTAAAATATACGTGTCAGAAATATACAAAACTGCTCGAGGGTCCTGCATTGAATCTTGCAGATTTACCACCAATCAAATAATACCGTCACCGCTGAAAGTCCCATAGGCACGTGCAGCGCGATGAAAACATCCGCACGCCAGTTGAGAGCCTTGCGCGTAGAGGCGATGGCACACTTGGTTCGCGTGGCAGAGTCGCCCTTATCGCTTTCGCGCTTCTCGGCCTCAAACGCGGACAAAATCTCCAGGTAGGCGAAGCAAAATTCTACGCTAGCTGCGTGAGGAAATATTTGTACTCCTACAACGCTTTCTTTTCTTATTGTGCCCCAATTCCTACATTCCTTAGCTAATGTTTAAGCAAGGAAATCGAGCCAGAAGTTTCCTTCGACCCAACCGCCGCTGGATATACGTATTCCGCTTTCTCAACTCCGCCATTCTGCCTGTCTTGCAGGCCCAGTTTATTTTGAGCCTCCAGACAGTTCGAATTACTTCCCTTCGGGCCCATCGTTAAAAGTTTCGACGTAGT
Organism: Clitarchus hookeri; assembly: GCA_002778355.1. NCBI lineage: Eukaryota > Metazoa > Arthropoda > Insecta > Phasmatodea > Phasmatidae > Clitarchus > Clitarchus hookeri. The sequence continues at coordinate 55,262 of NQII01002739.1, forward strand.
ATTGTTTATTTTCTTCTCCCCACCCATTCCTTGCGCCGGTTGCTGTTTCCAGTTGCCATTCGTAAAACCCAATGGGATGTACTGTATTTCACCTCTTGCGATAGCGTCATTGTTCGCAGGACGCGGTAAAACTTCGAGGCATTTATTTCAAGCTGTGTTACAGATGGCGTACTGCACACGTTTGCACCAGTACTTGACGTTTGCCACTGGAGATTTGAAGGGAAATTATTATTATACACTTATTAGTAGTTTTATCTAGTAGGCTAAAGAATGCGCTTGACTTAAATAGCTACCTAATTAGATTAAAAAACTGGCCCTATNAGTAGTTTTATCTAGTAGGCTAAAGAATGCGCTTGACTTAAATAGCTACCTAATTAGATTAAAAAACTGGCCCTATTTTTTATATTCATTCTCATTATGTAATGTGTTTATTTGATACCGCTTGCTAGTTCCAATAGTCTAGGCCCGCTTCACAGAGAAACATAACCTTGGTTTTTAGGCCTATTCAGAGAATTACTCTTGATGCCATAACATTAATATTAATAACTGCAATATGGAAAAATGAAGACAATGAGTTTCGCCATTGTTTACTTCCCTGTTTTATATTGTAAATNAGTAGTTTTATCTAGTAGGCTAAAGAATGCGCTTGACTTAAATAGCTACCTAATTAGATTAAAAAACTGGCCCTAATTTTTATATTCATTCTCATTATGTAATGTGTTTATTTGATACCGCTTGCTAGTTCCAATAGTCTAGGCCCGCTTCACAGAGAAATATAACCTTGGTTTTTAGGCCTATTCAGAGAATTACTCTTGATGCCATAACATTACTATTAATAACTGCAATATGGAAAAATGAAGACAATGAGTTTCGCCATTGTTTACTTCCCTGTTTTATATTGTAAATACTTCGTAAGAAAGTACGTACGATTAGAATTTCCTTTTCGAAGGATGTTTCCCACTGGCGTGAAGCCAGGAAAAAGCGTGTCGGCTGACAGGAAGGATCCAATGTTTGAATCGCATCCCAGACATGGGTTTTAGTTTGTACCTTGTGATATAATACCGGATTGGCTGCCCTAAATTAACTATCGCGTAGTTCAGGGATGGCGAACCAATGGCACGCGTGCCATTGATGGCACGCGAAACAATATTTTGGGCACGCCACGCCACGGATCAAAAGGTTTGCATTTTAGTTTAAAATAACAAAGTTCACTATGACGTATTGATGCATTCTGCATCCCGAGATATATTTTTCCGTCAGCAGGCACACACTGTCGAAACTCGCAACGACAAGGAAACGCGAACAGCCGCCATAAACCAGCTAAGGGTTCGGCGAGCGTGCCAGAAGAATGACGCCAGGATTCCGCCGCGACGAGAAGGCACAGCCTCTCGCAGCTGC
>NQII01002739.1:58690-73657 GCA_002778355.1 Clitarchus hookeri
TCTATGGCCTCATCGAACATTTCTTTAGAAAAAATGGCACGCTGATACATAAAGGTTCGCCACCCCTGCCGTAGTTTAACTGCTGCGAAAATAAATATCTCAGAACCCAGGAAACAGTTTAAACGCTGCCTGGTATCAGGTGCATTGTACCAATTTCCAACACTGTACATTTGTACATGGTATAAAATTAATCACGGAGTTACCAAATAATGCGACCCTCCATCAACTAGCCTGTGTTTGCTTTTAGTACTTTAAATATTTGCACAATTTTAGTTTACTGTTAATTCTCACAGTCTAGAACGAAAACATGCCTGAATTAACACTAGCAGCCAATTTTTCACCACCTTTCCGTAGGCAGTATTACTTCGTATTTACAACTCTTACCAGAGAAAAATAATTTTACCCACAGCGAAGTGCGAACGATCGAGAACTTCTTTGGTTAGAAAGTAGGGCGCAGTCGTAAAATGCCATGTTCTATAAGACGTAACGTTTCAGAAAGTTACTCAGTAGGCCTGTGAGTCAACTTACGATGTAATCTGCACATCAATGATAAAAAAATCCCTCCCTCCCTCTCTTAATGTATCACGCAGCGTACTTTTCAGCTAACTAAATAAATTAACTATCATTTTATTTTAATAGTGTACTTTCACTTAGAGCCTGGTCATACTATATATGCAATCTTTGCACATTTCGTGTTGNTCATTTTATTTTAATAGTGTACTTTCACTTAGAGCCTGGTCATACTATATATGCAATCTTTGCACATTTCGTGTTGTTTCCACCATTCCGCAGTTGTCACCACTCTCCAATTTAATCCGTCAACATAATATCCCAAACACACTAATTTCTTTTTTATGGCAAGCTCAAAATAGGTAAAATTATGATCGATACTGTACGCGACCAGAAACCAGCACCGATACCGACATATATTTTCTATGGGTAATGCTAATTGCCTCTGCTGACACATCAGAACATTGTAAATGGTTGCTTCTAGTGCAATAAGGATAAATAATCCTTATACGCTTCTCCCGTGCTAAATGAGATCGCTGTCGACGAGACGTTAAGCCCTACCTACCTAAATTATGGCCTGATTTGTTTAAGTTGCAGTTAGGTTTATAAATACTCTAAACATTTCCTATGTTGCATTAGTGGAAATGAAAAGATAATGTCGTAAGTTCAGGGGATAAACATGAATAACTCGGCGCGTGAAATAAGTTCTGTAGGCATATGCGAACTATAAGTACGATATATACATGTATAAATGGAACTACTTAATATATTCCGAATTTTTGTACGAAGATACACACACTTCAAACATGTAGAGATGTCGCACACAGCACGATCATTAGTGGCNTATTCCGAATTTTTGTACGAAGATACACACACTTCAAACATGTAGAGATGTCGCACACAGCACGATCATTAGTGGGGCCCGCAGCGACTGGCGACGATTTTGGGCGTGAACGAAAATTACCAGGATGTACAGGATGAGTATGAAAGAATACCCCAAATTTGAAGGTCTATAATATCAAAACCAAACAATCTACATCCTTGATTGACCAATAAAATGAACCGTGGAACCGTGAAGTTAGTTTGCCATTCGTTCATAAATGTTCAATGTGACCACCACGAGCAGCCCGAACGACATCTACGCGATAATTAAACTCGTTCAACACTCTTGTCAGCACGTCCGGTGTTACGGTTAGGATGGCGTCCGTAATTATCGTTTTGAAGTCGTCAATGTTAGCTGGCAATGGTGGACGAAACACTTTATCCTTTATGAACCTCCATAGAAAAAAAAACTTACGGGGTAAGATCTGGGCTTCTTGGGGGCCAGTGATGAAGAGCCTGGTCACCAGCTGCTCCTCGATCAATCCAGCGTTGCGGCAACGTCTCGTTTAGGTATCCGCGAATAGGTAGGTGCCAATGGGGTGGAGCACCATCCTGCTGGAAAATGAAGTCCCCCGCCGCCTCTCCTAACTGAGGAATCAACCTCTCTGTAAGCATGTCGAAATAAGGGATTCCAGTAACAGTGGGCTCGTGAAAAAAGAAAGGGCCGAAAACATTGTCTTAGGATACAGCGCAAAACACGTTCACTTTGGGGGGAGCGCGCTCGTGTTCGAAGGTTTCATGTGGAGGCTCGTGACCCATATCCGCACGTTGTACCGGTTCACCTTACCATTTGTATAGAACGTTGCTTCATCGCTAAAAACCAGCTTAGACATGAAGCATCGTCTACCTCGTTTTGGGCAAGAACGAACACGCAGAAATCACGTCTCAGTTCTTTATCTCTTTCGATAAGAGCCTGTACAATCTGTAACCTGTTTGGTTTGTACAGTAATCGCTTTCGCAACACTGTCCATACCGTTGATTGAGGAATTTGCATTTCCCGGCTAGCTTGTTGAGTTGATTTTCTCGGATAGCGAACGAACGCTTATTGAATCCGTTGCACATTCTCTTCGGACACACGCGGCCGCCCAGAACTTTTGTCTTTGCAAAGGCTCCCTGTGTCACGGAACTGACGAAACCAACGTACGACTCCACCTATCGGGAGGACAACGTCCGTATTTGTAATGGAATTCACGTTGAACAGTCGTAAGCGATTCACATTTAGCAAACTGAGTAATNTATTTGTGATGGAATTCACGTTGAACAGTCGTAAGCGATTCACATTTAGCAAACTGAGTAATACAGAAAGCCTTCTGTTGTTCAGCCGCCAGCGTGATGCGGACTAACACACAACACACGCTCATAGTGCGACGACAGACGCTCCCAGTGTCATCTCTCAGCACATAAAGGAAACATCAGACCGTCCCCTTCACATTGACATGTCGAATGCGAACTGGCTACCCCCTCACCACCTCAAACTGAGAGTTACGAACGCCATCCAAACCGTAACACCGGACATGCTGACAAGAGCGTGAAACGAGTTTGATTATCGCGTAGACGTCGTTTGGGCCGCTCATGGTGGTCACATTGAACATTTATGAATGTATGGTAAACAAACTTCATATTTCCACGGTTCATTTGGTTGGTCAATCAAGGTTGTAGGTTGTTCGGTTTTTATTTTATAGACTTTCAAATTTGGGGTATTCTTTTATACTCATCGTGTTTATCTCGCGTCTCCGATATGCTAGCGTGCTGATTTTGGTGCCAAACGAAATATCTCGTTTAGGGCTGTCGATTTATTCCATAAAAACCAAGTATCCATTTCGTTACTTTCGTTTTGTCCCCATATCCAAAAGTGGTACTACACAGACGTATTTTCACGTACAACCCACGCCCACGTACCCGACAGATCCAATTTAATTTCTTTTTTGTAATTAACGTTTTGTATTCTGTAAAGTTTCAATTGGATCATGACACTCANGACAGATCCAATTTAATTTCTTTTTTGTAATTAACGTTTTGTATTCTGTAAAGTTTCAATTGGATCATGACACTCTACATTTCAGAATTAATAGTTGCTATTTGATGTAAGAAATTCACTGATGCCAGATAAACATTAAATTATTATTTTAAAAACCAGGAGCTCAAAATAAGCCGTATTTATTTATAATGATACCTGCCCAATGCTGTGGTTTATAAGTAGTTATTGAATTGTCTCTCGGCGTGAGGCGCTAGCGATTGATGCTGGCCCTCCGTGTTAGGGCGTAGGAATACGTTGACACTATTGTCTCTAGGTCCAATTTACTAATAAATTCACCTCGTTTTTAGGTTACCAATAAATCAGTTTTATTAACGCTTAACAGGGCCACTCATACATGTACACGCGAGACAACACTCCCCTTCCCTTTTATACGTAGGCTCCATATTGTTTGGCGCGGCGCTCCGCGTCAGGGAAGGGGGGGTGGAGGCAAGATTCTTCACACTCGCTGGATCACTCTACTTATCTGGATGGAGGCGCTGTCTTCTCTCGGCTGGCGACTTGGGACTGCTCCGGCACTTGGTGGGCGTCNCTGACTGCCTGACTGCTCGATCCTCGACTGACTGATCCGTTCCTCCCGCTCTCCCGTCGTTTTGTAGGCTCCATTGCCATATTCAACTAGCACCGTCCCTGCACGTGGCCGGGGTTCTTGCCGCGTCCCCCCTGAGTCGTAAAACACGTGGCCGCTGCTCCTGTGGTCCGCAGTTGGCCTGGCGTCACCCCTTGACTCTGGTATGGCCGTTTATTGTTCTGCTCTGCACGTGCGGGAACTCTTGGGTGGCCCCTTTGGTTCAGTGCACATGTTGTTGTTATGCCTCCGGATATCGTGTCGTTATTCTCCCCAGCACACCCGCTAAAAGCTCTCAATGTTTATTTCTGAAACTAACCCGGGACAGACTCAGTTGCTGGTGTGGGCTCAACGTCCCTTGGCAGCTGCGAGATGCAGCTGCATCCGCCTTCCTCCGCACGTGGTCGTTACACCGGGCCATCCTGGCGCCATTCTCCTCATCACGTCCGCAAAACCCTTAATCCTTATTGCGGTCGTTCGCCTGCGAGCTTCGCCAGAGCGTGTGTTCTGACGAATAAAATATAGGGACGCAGAATGCGTCAATAATATAAAACTTCTTACAGCATTTAGGACTTTAAAATAGCTCTACGTAATAATTATTAAGTAAAAAAGTGGGCATGCTTTTCAGTAAATGTTTTAGTGACTTACTTCCTGAAATAGTTAACTATTACGAATGTGGCAAACATATAGCCTTAAAATTAATTTAGTGTTGACTGGTAACTTTTACTCTATTTCGTAATTGTAAGCTTCTAAGTAGATGGAATGCAAAACGCAAATTCCAGTCATGTCATAAATTTTGCAGACAAAATATATGATGTGATCAACGAAAAGTGCCAGTTGCAACATGGCCAAAGAAACCTCAGTTATGCTGGTGCCGTAAAATCCTCGTGTTTGGATAGCACAATTGTATCCATTCGAGAAGTTTAGGGCAGACAACATACGTCAAACCGTAAGGGCCTGTCTTACTCTTTACAGATTCTGTAAAGCAGGGATGTCGTACATATTAAATCCTCGGTTGGAAAGTTCGATCGTGAAAGGCTCCCAGGAGTTAGACGAATACAAAATGTAATGAAGCGGTTTGCATGTGTACAATTGGTAGTTGAAAGTACAAAGTCTTGTTGGTTGTCGACAGTTGCAGTACACAGTACTCCCAAAATAACATGAAAACAAAGAGCCAAAAATAGCTTCGACTAAATGCAAAATAACCATTAACTTCAACTGAAACTATATGAAATAAGATTTAATAATTTAGAAATCCGTCATCACATTACGGAACGTGATGGAATTATAAATTGTGGCGCTTTAAAAAGTGCACAAATTTATTGACTGTTCCAATTACTTAAATTTTTACATTTCTATTTAAACCAGGAAAATTACTCTTTACTCAAGCGAAGGTCATATGTTATTTGTTAAGACGTATTTTTTCTATCTCCAAAAATACTGAATAAATTTTAAGATCTGCTAAGCTCCCTCGAGGTTAATTTCATGAGTATCGACATTTAAGAATGTGGTAAGCGTTTGATGTCTCAAACCGTAACGGACAGTAGGCAACGAAATTCGGCTAAGCTGCGTTTCTGTAAGGGGACCGGTTTTTCGCGGCCTAAATTCTTCGTCGACTGCTTCGGGACATCCTCCTTCCTGTCTTTCTTTCTTGAGATTTAGAGCTCGTGCCAAGAAAAAAAAAAAGTAATTCATAAAACTCACTCTCGAAGATGGACTACATAATTCCGATATAAATGACACAAAATGACAAGCGATTAGGACCCTTCTTGTTCTCTCTCTGCAGCCCATCTTCTGTGTCTTTCCGTCCTTCCTGATTACAAANTAAGGAATTCATAAAACTCACTCTCGAAGATGGACTACATAATTCCGATATAAATGACACAAAATGACAAGCGATTAGGACCCTTCTTGTTCTCTCTCTGCAGCCCATCTTCTGTGTCTTTCCGTCCTTCCTGATTACAAAACACTGCTATAGTTAATCCTTTAATGATTTCTAACACGACCGTACTCATTCTTTATGAGGTAAGGCTGGCAATTTGATATCGTCAGTTAAAGTTTGATAATAATTAGGGGGGGGGGACAATTCTATCCTAACTAAATTTTAANTGGGGAATTGAATGGCTGGCGACCATCTATGCCTGTCCTGGTCAGGCTGATGTAATAAACTGAAAATCGTCTTTCACACTACGTTTTTCCCAAGCAGTGAAGAGTTTCACTCGGTGTGAAGAATTCGCTGCCTTCTTTGCTGACGTCATCAGGTTTGGACGCGCATGCAAAAATAAAATTTACGTTTAATCAATAAATTGATAATTCTGGAAAATTAGTGAGCAAATTAAAAAACAGTAAGTTACTGAAGAGATTAGTTAAACAGTAAGTGTATGTAGCCACAAGCGTCGTTAACAGATGGGGTGAGATGCGTCCCATCCCCTCCCGCAGTAATTTACCTTCCGTGGCCTAGTGTTATACGGTATTTACTTTGGTTAGGTGGTCGTTGCGCTGTCTTGGCTGCCAGTGGTTATGCCAGCGTTTATGCTTTTAATATATAAGAAAACACATAAAATAAACTGTAGATTTTCCTTGAAGTACTAAGCTCACAACGACATTTTGAACTCAGTTGAGTTAAGCAAATTTGATGATTTTGGGACAATTCTATCCTAACTAAATTTTAATTTTTTTATTGGATAAAAAGGCTACAATAAAATATATTTATTGACTATTATTCGAAATGTGAGGGCTTCAAGAAGTGCTCACTTTACCGTGAATGGCCTATACCGGCGCATCGCTTAAATGTACACTAAACGAGAGTGTAGTATTTCTCTTTAGATAGGCCCTATTATAGAAACCCGTGCTGGGTTACAGATTTTAATTTTGATGGTAATAGCTCAGTATTCTTTTTGTGTGGCTTTCTCGAGTGTTATATCATACCATTTGTGTTTTCGTTAAAATTCTCATGAAACTGTTTATACAGTAGTCTTTCGTCTCAGTGATTGCTATTCTTGTTCTCTGGAATGCATTTGTGGTATGAACATAAAGTAACCACGAATAAACGACGCAATCAAACATATTTGCCCAAAAAATGTAGGCCAGTGTTTAAAAAAAATACAGGTTGGCGAATTTATGCGCATGTCTGCCAACATAACAAAGAGGAGCATATGTAGTTTACTCTGTTTTCGAACGTTGCCGTACTGTAGAACCTGCTTCGGCAAACAGATGAATTAGATAATGTTTTCTCGTTGTGCTGTTGAGTTGCAACTCTTACCTCGTATGCTCCTTGCCTCATACGTCATTAATTTTCTTTTAGTATTTCACATCAATTGCACGTTTGGAGGAAAAAATTTCATACGTTGGCGTAGTTCAGGCTCACATCTAGAAGTGTGTATTTTGTGGAGCCTGCAGTACGGTTAAGCTTTGCTTCTTGCATGCATTAACATTAAAATTACGTANTAGAAGTGTGTATTTTGTGGAGCCTGCAGTACGGTTAAGCTTTGCTTCTTGCATGCATTAACATTAAAATTACGTAAAGTAAGATTCAAATACTGTGCATCCATCTTTGCTTTCAAACAACATGGTGAAAGAAGCGCACGAATGTTGTTCTGTTCTTGCAGTGTAATAAAGCAATTACTTGGTAACGATATACCGTACACCGTACGGCATTCGGCGGGTTTTCTAGTAACCACACTCATACAGGAAACGAGCACAGTAATTGCAGACTGCCACTTCGTCTCCAGACGGAAGGCACTGACTCAGGAGCGACGTATGCCGTAGGTAGCTGACGATTGTCTAGTTTTAAGGCTCCCGCATACCTAGAGCTTTTTTCGGCGTTTGAGGTCGAGAAGAGCGGGAGCGATAAGGGCGACACTGCCGCGCGCATCAAGTGCTCCATCGCCGCTAAGCGCAAGGCTCTGAACTGGCGTACGGTATTCTTGTCGTGCTGCGTATACCTATAATAAAAATAATAAATTCTCTTTATTTGGCACAGTTAAGGCAAACCCACCTTCTCATACACTAAACCATTTTTATAATTTACACTTGCTTATTACGGTTTAGAAGAAAGAAAATAATAGTGCTTATAAATTAACAAACACTGCAGAAAATTAATAGTTCTTACTAGACATTAATGGAACAGGTAATAAATACTAAATAGTGACATGCATATTTAAGTACTGAAAAATATTTAAACACGAGTGGTGATTATTAAGTCCAAACAAGTCCATCAAACAGTGATGAACTGGCAGGTATTAGGTGTATATATGCACCATATACTTGCAAGAATATAGTACATTTGCACAAGCGCATAAATGCACAGCAGGCCCACATGCATATACATGTAGCAATAGCTCCCTGAAAATAAATTGATAAAATAGAACACTAGTTGGTTACAACAAAATTGCAAGTACTTACGCCCTTATAATTCAAATGCCTATTACAAACTCTGACAGTTATAATAATCAATACACAGACATCTTAAGTGCATTATGCCTATCTCGGACAGCTACGAACTTAGAGACACAGTTGGACATCATTCGACGACTGCCGGAGTTAGGCACATGGAAATTTGAAAGCATCAGACCAATGCAAGTCTATCCGAGACGAAAAAGTAATTATGCCTTAAGCCTTTTTTTATGAGTATAAATGGCCGCCATTTTCCAACCCTGGAAGTTATAGTCACAATTTAATATCATAGTTTTTACCCATGACCTAGATCAAAGCCACATAGTCAATTTGTTCGAATACGATGTTGGATACCAAAAAAAAATATATATATATANCATGACCTAGATCAAAGCCACATAGTCAATTTGTTCGAATACGATGTTGGATACCAAAAAAAAATATATATATATAATATACAGTTTTAAACTTAGACACGTAATATAATGTGTTGCATATCTACAGGCGTCTATTGTANATATATATATATAATATACAGTTTTAAACTTAGACACGTAATATAATGTGTTGCATATCTACAGGCGTGTATTGTAAAGGCGAATTCAACTGTGATATTAGAAACGCCTATTGTATGTCTCTATCCCCCGACGCCATACTGGATCTCATAGGAATACCTTTGACTGAAGGATCTCAAAGTATGTTGGCAAGCAGCTTATGTATGGACTCGTGTAGTACCAAAAACTATTTGGACGTGATTGTAAAAAACTTCACTTAAGTTGCATACTTTATAATAACCAATAGGTATTTTTACAAACGTACTATGAAATGTGTGTGAGAGCACTAAACATTTCACAGTAAATACTTAAAGGAAAAATAGTAGTCCTGAACGTTTCTGTCAATGCATAAATGTTTGCATTCGGGCGACCAGCATCTCGGCCAACGTTACATTCACGCACACGCACACATACACACCGATATATAAGAACCAAAATTCAATAAATAAATGTATTTATCTATCCGTGCATAATTGAGGATAGTCTGGGTGTTTTTTTTAAATTTAGAATGAAGAGCAAAATTTTAAGATGTACCCAGACATAAGNATGTATTTATCTATCCGTGCATAATTGAGGATAGTCTGGGTGTTTTTTTTAAATTTAGAATGAAGAGCAAAATTTTAAGATGTACCCAGACATAAGTCTAAAATCAAATTAAAGGCATTTTAGAAGCATTTTTGACTTAAGGTGCATGGTTTTCCAGTAATTAGTACAAGAAAAAAATGGTTGCCTGTAAAGTCGGTTTTACGGGCGAAGATTTTACGTGACAACGTAGTGCTGCGCGCGCGGCAGACCGATCATAGTTGAGTGGGAGAGAGACGCAAGGCATTCGGCGGGCCTCTCTCTCGTTCGGTGACTCATCGTAACGTTACCGAGCGTTACACTTTTTCATAAGTGACTCCCAGCCGCAACCTAATTTAAGACGTTGTCACGTCAAAAAAAAAATATCTGTCACTGCAACGAATATTCATTAAACATATTTTTTTAGTAATGCGAGAGCGTCTTTATTTATCAAGCGCGTTATTAATTTCCTTGTGGTTCGTCTAATTACATTTATTAATTGTAAAACTGCGACGCTAGCTCCACCGCGTCGTTCGTCTTTGGAATTGCTTCCATGCAAGGTGGCTTTCTCCTTGGCCGGCTCGGCTCCCCTCCTGTTTCCTCCCCTCATTTCCCTCCCTTGATTACCCCTCCTCGGTGACTCATCGTAACGTTACCGAGCGTTACACTTTTTCATAAGTGACTCCCAGCCGCAACCTAATTTAAGACGTTGTCACGTCAAAAACTTGACTTTATGTACACAGACATAAAAGTAAAAATCCAATTAAAAAAATTATTATTCAGCTATACAGTATACAAGAATGAATAATTTTATTTTGATAACAATTGTTAGTATTTAAATTTTTTCTGAATATTGTTATGTATAGAGCTAAGCACATCAATGTTCTTATAAAAAATGCATAACTTCATACGCGTATCGATTAAATTAATATTTTTGTTTTACATAACATATCCAGACTTGATATATTACATGCAGCATACAAGCGGACATTTCTTTGAGAATAATTCTAATTTGGCATAAGAAAATATAAATACTCTTTCTAACGCCTGGCGCTTCAGTCATGCAATTTCCATATTCGATTTTACAGACGTAATACATAAAAAAATTTTCAAAGTAGGCATTTGAAGTACTATATGGCCATACTTGATGCTTCAAGATTTTTTCCACCATAACGTCACAACCTATGTTTATGTACGTATTTACAAACAAAAGTTGTGTATGTAATATCAATTAATTTTGTTAATTGTTTTAAAAGCTTGGAAACGCAAGTATAGCGTATGATATACGCACATACGCTTTTTTTTTAAGGTAACTACGGATATGACGTCACAACAGTTCACTACGGATAATTTTATAAATAATAATTATACATTTAATAATTTAAGATGTTAAAATTTTAGTCAGATTTTGTACGAACAATGGGCAAATGAAGGAACCCGTGCACTGCTCACCAGTTCTGGACTATCTCAACAGACCACCAGGAGTGAGGACCATTTGACTGTCGCAGGCGTGACCAGAGCCAGTGACTTTCTTGTCTACCATCTAGCGACATAAGGCAGCTACACTAGAGCTAATGTGACAACACGAGCACTCGTTGTTCGACCATGTTCTGCACCAAAGTGAATTTCCTTAAGGCATAGGTGTGCTATTATTGTTTAATAAGTAATTATGAGCAGTATATGCAAGCAACTCGGTTTGAGAATACAGGAAAGTTGTCGCCCTACCTCAAATAATTTTTCAAGAGTAGTATGCTCATGTCATGCCCACCAACTTGGCATAGTTGGTCGTCTTTCAGCAACCGTTGGAGGTAGATAATGGTTTAACTTATACCATATCAGATCAATACGAAGCCCAACCAATGTTATATGATCCATTATGCATTTTGCCCTTTTATAAGCATAGTTACCCGTATTTTAAGCACTTATTGAGATGGAAACATCAAATTTACACTAGTCAACACTCACGACCTAAAACAAACTGCTATGTATACTATAAGCTATAAAACTATAAGTNTTTAAGCACTTATTGAGATGGAAACATCAAATTTACACTAGTCAACACTCACGACCTAAAACAAACTGCTATGTATCACTATACCTTAAGTCTTTTATAATCATAGTTGGCAGCCATTTTGGAAGCATTTTTATAAGGGGCACATGTTTTCAGAACTGATTCCCATATGTCATCACAAACTACGTAAACACCGTATTGAGTTTTATAGTTTTTATCATGCATTTATATTGGCTTCATATTTTACTACAATTAACTTTTAAATGTAATCTTCATCCCGAATATAACCAAATTCTTTACAACATATACTGCATTCAATATTTTGGCAATTAATTTCCTTACTTGTTTAAAAGTAAAATGACAAATATTTATTTATTTATTTACATGCGATGCTTATAGCATGCAAGTAGTAATTTTACACAGTGAAGACGTAGTTAGACGTAGTTAGTTTCAGTGCATTGCTAAACTCGCACATTGAAAATGTGTACACCATATTCAGGTTTTTATGTAAAACGAATGTGATCCAATCACTTAAACAATAACACGATAACTTTATTACAGCTTATCAATAAAAAGCCTTGTACCCACGGAACTTTTAGTTTACGCTTTGCCATTATTTTAAATAAACGATTTTTCAGTCGAGGATCGAACCTCCTTCATGCTATATTACGAAGCGCTGCTATCAATCATTACCTCCCGCCCTGCGTATATAAAAATGACTGACATAGTGCATATAGGAACATAAATTGTTTATGAACTAATACTCTGTACCGAGGCTAATGAACAGCTGGGGAATAAAAATGCGTGTCACAACACCTCGGCATACGCTAAATGCAGTCCTACAAATCTAGAGACGGTTAAATTAAATAGTCACACAGCACTCACAGAGTATTCAAGTATCGGTAGCAGAACACTCAACTCTCCCCAACATAGGTCAAACAATTGGTTGATTGTGAGGAGGTTACTGCTAGAGCGTTATTTTTTACTTCCAGCACGATCAAAACACACTCCTTTGTCAATAGCACCAAGCAATAGCCACAGAGTAGATAAGTATACAAAAACGAAATGTGATGGTTCCTTTGATGTGAGTGAACTCATTCGCCAATTGACTTCGCAAAGCCCTGTTCCAGCCCATGTGCGAGATTGGTTATCGTGTGCTGCGAATGATTCTCTACTGGCTGTGATGTCAGCTGGTGAATAAGTTACCAGGCGCTGATTGGTTAACCGCCTCTGGCATGTTACTAGTTAGTGACGACATTTTTCTGCCATGTACAGCTAGAGTTCGTTGTATACACGTCAGTATTTTTTTTTTAGTGTGTCCTGCTTTCCATTACCTACGCATCCAATCCGAATGACATTTTTAGAAAAAATTCATCTCCACACTCATATTTTTATACATACCATATTTATTAAACCCATCCTGATACAATTGTTATTTTTATACATACATCATTTATACCTGTACTGACACCCATGACTGGTGGCTCAGTCGGGAAATGGTCAACTATGCTTATAAGAGGGCTTATGGCATAATTGACGCTAGACCTTGATCGTTGTCGGGAGCAATGTCTGTGATATGTATTTGGTGGCTTTATCCTAAACAGTTCAAAAATGGTGGCCAACTATGCTTATTCGATGGTTTAGGGCATACTTACTGTACCACCCTATTCGTCATCAGGAGTGATGCCTATGTTATAAATTTGACGAGTATACCTTAAACAGTTCGGAAATGACAGCCAACTATGCTTATTAGTGGGCCTAAGGCATACTAAACTCTTTGGCCATTTTCGTCTTTGGGGGTGTTGCCTATGTTATGAATTTGTTGACTATAGCTTCGGTGGAGGGGGAATGGGTGCCAACTATGCTGAGTAGAGGGCTTAATGAATACTTAGCCATATCACTCTGTTCGTCGTCAGGGGTGATGCTTATGGTATGAATTTGATGGGTATATCTTCAACAGTTCGGAAATTATGGCTAACTATACTTGTAAGAGGGTTTAAGGCATAATTGCGCCAACCACCCTCATCAACAACAGGGGCGATGCCAATGATATGAATTTGGTGACTATATCTTTAACAGTTCGAAAAGCATGGCTAACTATGCTTATAATATTTCTTAAGCATAATTTGCCTACCACCCTGATCGACATCAGGGGCGATGCCTATGATATTAATTTGGCAACTAAACAGTTCAGGAATTATTGCTAACTATGCCTATAAGTTTGTGGTAGTTGGATGAAGACATACTGTAGGCCTACTTGGTGTAATTAACAGGGGTGTGTTAGCACAGGCTTACTTCGCATAGGTCGGAGAATATACTTGTAACAAGGTGGAGTAACAGTATGAAGTAGCATGAGAGGGCGATGAACTAGAAGATTCCTGAGACATAATGGTTGGTGTTGACATGAATGACAGAGCATAAACTGGAACATTCTTGAAACAATATGGCCTATGTTGACTTAGAATGAAAGAGCACGAACTGGAAAATTCTAGAAACAAGATGGCTGTATGGAATGACAATGAAGTATCAAGGTAGAATGACAGAGCATGAACTGAAACATTCTGGAATCAATATCACGCTATTTTTAGACTAAGTGACTCATAAAATTGTGGGTAAGGAAACTTTTGGCCAAAAATTAGCAGATTTGGAGGAAAACTGGGCAATTTTGAGGGAAATACTATAAAATTTGAGTGTTTTCCATTGAAAATGGGAAATTTGAGGTCAATGTCAAGGTCAAATGGCAAAGGTCATTCCACTGGTCCACTGCTAGAATCCACTACTGGTCCACTGTCAGATGCCACTGCCCTCCTACCCTCATAAGCCCCAAGCCCCTGTACCAGCTCCCCCATTATCTATCTACTCACTGCAATGCAGTTCAAGCGCCAGGTAGGTGGGAAATTTAATGGGTTTTGAAATCTAGTGTGTCGTCGCTGGCGTCTGGTGAAACGAGTAAACGAGTTATTTGCTTATTCATACTGTACTCTATTTCTCTTTAGAAAGTTGAACCACAGGAGGACGAGATAGCCGATCTATTTTTGACGCAATCGTGTACAGTTAATTTTTAACTTTGACGCATTCTGCGTCCCTATATTTTATTCGTCAGAACACACGCTCTGGCGAAGCTCGCAGGCGGACGACCGCAATAAGGATTAAGGGTTTTGCGGATGTGATGGGAGAATGGCGCCAGGACGGCCCGGCGGAACGACCACGTGCGGAGGAAGACGGATGCAGCTGCATCTCGCTGCTGCCAAGGGATGCTGAGCCCACACCAGCGGCTGAGTCTGTCCCGGGCTAGTTTCAGCAATAAACATTGAGAGCTTTTAGCGGGCGTGCTGGGAGAATAACGACACGATATCCGGAGGCATAAAAACAACACGTGCGCTGAACCAAAGGGGCCACCCAAGAGTTCCCGCACGTGCAGAACAGAACAATAAACGGCCATACCAGAGTC
>NQII01002739.1:73818-101064 GCA_002778355.1 Clitarchus hookeri
CAGTCAGTTGAGAGACGTGAACGAGTCAGTCAGTCGGAGGACCTGAAGTGAGGCATCCGGATCGAGAATGCATCACGACGTCGACCTCAGTCGGAGGCCATCAAACGGGACGTGCGACGGGAAGAGTCCGAGAAAACGCGGCAGTCGGCCGACGGGAATCCAGGAAGACGGAGCGAATCCGGGAGAAGACGACAACGGCAGCCGGCCGTCGTCAGACGAAGAGTGCTGAATGGACCCGAGAGGAGGAGGAGCTTCGAGACCAGGCGTCGCGACGGCCACCAAGCGCCGGAGCAGTGCCAAATCGCCAGCCGAGAGAAGACCGCGCCTCCATCCAGATAAGTAGAGTCATCCAGCGAGTGTGAAGAATCTTGCCTTTCCCCCCCCCCTCTCCCCCCAATGACGTGAAGCGCCGCGCCAAACAATACGGAGCCTACATATAAAAGGGAAGGGGAGTGTTGTCTCGTGTGTACATGTATAAGTGGCCCTGTTAAGCGTTAATAAAACTGATTTATTGGTAACCTGAAAACGAGGTGAATTTATTAGTAAATTGGACCTAGAGACAATAGTGTCAACGTATTCCTACGCCCTAACACTGAGGGCTAGCCTCAATTGCTGGTGCCTTACGCAGAGAGCAGATTCAATACCTACTTATAAACCATAGCATTGGGCAGATATCAATTTCCGAGTTTTAATTTCTGGTAGCTGGAAATTTGATATAGCCTATTTCATATGCAGTTTCACGCGGAACAGTATAATACGCACATGAATACGTCGGACTCGAGAGAAGAATATAACCATTTTTCTCCTAGTACATAGCTGTTTTTCGAATACAAGTATTTGAAATTGGTTGCATACATCTTAGTATGTTCCTACGTATGTAATTAAAATGTGTGGTGGTCCGTTTGTAATACGTTTTGAACGGGCATAGAACATACATCTGTATAATTACAATTCTTGTTTATTATGCCTCGCCTTCGTTTTGTAAAATGTTTTCAAGAATATTTCGAGATAAATAAATGTTCTGTCTGAGAACTAACAGTTGCAATTTCTCTGCAAAAATAATTGTTAACAATATTCTGCAATCATTTACGTTGAAAAATAATAGTAAGAACTCTTGAAGTAATTTTGTATTTACTGAAAGTATAGAGATTCTACACCACGCGAGGTAAGACTATGTGGTTGCTGTACGAAGTTCTCCGAATGACTGTGCTGTCGTAATCGAACTGACAACCCTGGTTTCAAACCGCGGTATTGAGACAAGCTATGACTGCCATTTCCACGGAATTATCTTATCAGTTCCCCCACCGTGCAGTAAAGGTCGGGTTGCCGCACAGTTATCTCCACGCAGCGCACTTGCGCAGTAGCAGGTAGCTCGGCCGAGGTGCCGAACTCTCGCTTCACGGATATTCCACACATTTCTTATATACGCCGCTGCTGAAGGCGTCCGTTCATGTGGCGATTGAACTGCCTTGCCGTCCGCCTGAAACTCGCGTTTTTTTTTAACAGCACTCCAAAACGCGTTCGGTGTGTGTTCATGTACAAAAATAATAAACTCTCCAGGCGACTTGAGAATGGCGCTTTCAAAACTTCGCCAATTCTATAACGCACTCGCAAAAGACATTTTCGACCATATCACGCGTCACGAGTACTCGTATTACAATAGCAACGTTTATTTTCAGCCAAAGTACGTGTCTGCTTTGTCCGCCATCTTGCGCAACGGTGGTTACTTGATACATATCTTCCCCAAAAACAAAATAACAAAATATATATATTTCCAATTTCCAATTAGGCCCTGGTTTTACTCTTGCGTATGCATAGAATATATTGATATTATAGGGCATCAAAGGACGTACGTAACTGACAATTTAAATTACCACGTTTGACCTTAAAAATTCGTACAAAAATTGTTACAACTATTTTATGGCGCAGTGATACTGTTCAATGACTAGTCAGCCAATGGCTTTGAGTTTGTCACAGGTAATTTTTATCTTCGTTGTGACATTGGAATGGATAGTATATATATATATATATGATTAATGCTTACGTGCAGTCTTCCCGTAGGTAAAATCGTATGATGGAACTCTCAGTGGTGATCTTATCTTTTTATTTGACATTATTAAACACAAAACTATGCTGCACACGCCCCCGTGCTACTTCAAATATCCTGTATCATAGTTTTCATACGTAAAAATGATTGTGAAAACGTATGTCTTAGCCACTTCTTATTTTCAAAGAATACACAATAAAACGGAAATGCGAAATTAGTCTTCGGCGTAAATTTCTTTATGCTACTGATGAACAGGCATCGCTCAGAAACGGTAAACAGCTTTGAATAAAACTCTGTTCACACAAGGAAAAAAAAAAAGTAAAATTGTGTAAACAAATATTATTGTTGGAATTATTTTTTAATAAATTAATTTTTTTTTTCTGTTTTTGTGGGTTAGTAAGAGGCAGGCAGTATTACGATCGATTGTTAGGTTTTTTACTCGCTACTATCGCTGGCAGAGTCTTATGCCATTATAATAAGGAAATTTATATACTATTCTTAGACAAGAGAGCCGCAAAGGTGCCACGCCACACGCCTTTATAGCACTGAGACGCCGCTACACTTCTTTTGGCAGGCTAGTGGTTCGACAGAGAGAGGGAGAGGGATCTTTGTATTGTAAAAAGGAAATGTGATAGCTGCATCGTTATCTCTCGGTACGCTGGCGTCCTACCCTACGCGTTTATACGGCGCGAAGAAATACTATTCTGCACAGATTGTACCTTACGCCGCTCCTGGAATCATGTTCAACATGGGCGGGCGTCTTACTTCTAACGTATGTTCACGATAAAATAAGCATTGTTGAAATCAACCTTAGAAACATGTAACTGCCCCTACCTGTATCTACACTGAAGAGCCAAAAAAAACTGGTATAGGCGTGCGTATGCAAATAACAGAGGTATGGAACCAATTAGAGTAACGCGATGCGGTCGGCAGCTAGATGGGGCACAGCATCTGCGAGGTAGCGATAACATTCTGATGTTCGCGTACGACCATTTCAAGAGTGTACCGGGAATATCGGGAATCCGGTAAAACATCACATCTTCGACATCGCTGCGGCCGGAAAAAGATCGTGAAAGAACGGGACAAACGACGACTGACGAGAATCATTAAACGTGACAGACGTGCAACCCTTCCTCAAATTGGCGCAGATTGGATTTGTGGACTGCCATGCAGGATTAATGGTGTGAATTGCCTCCTGCATACCTTCAGACATTAGTCGAGTCCATGGCACGTCGTCTTGCGGCACTTCTGCGTGCTCGGGGAGNCCACGATATTAGGCAGGAATACCAGTTTTTTTTGGCTCTTCGGTGTATTTTTCGGTCTCACTGAGTGGCATGCATCGTGTTTAGTTTGTAACGACGGAGGGAAGTAGTTCCCATTATCTTAACGATAAACTTAAAAGGTCAAAAATTTGTAAGAACTGAAATTATTTGACTTGCTTTCTGTGTTTTTTATGTATCTAAGTTAAAAATTGGCAGATTTGTAAAATATTTACTTTTCTAATAATTTCACAGTTTCAATTTACCGACGCAGGAACTAAGTGATCAGGCACATAACAGTAATAATATTGTATATAGCGGAAGAATACATATCATATCTGCAAAAAGATCTCAAGCAGGATTTTTGAAAATTCTCAGTTTACCGTGACTAGGCTATAATCAGGAGATACACGAATAGTAAAAATTCAGCTGCTAGCTTTCTGCACCGCACGTTATATGGCATATCACATATTACGCAGGCCATGTAAGTGAAATTTTACATTTATAAAATGTTTGATTGTATTTCGCAGTGAACGCGAGGCGTACCTGCTAATTACGAAGCTACGCCAAGTTCTCAGCGGCGAACCAACGGGAACTGCGACAACATGCACGACTCAGTTCCTGGTGTCGCCCACACTCATAATTAAGTTGGATTCATTATGCGCAGTAAACGGGCCGTAACTATAGAGAAAGATACAGTCTTCACTAGAATTTAATGAGCATTTGTAATGCATGAGTTCAAAATTTCGTGTGTACATTTAGAGTTCCAGTGTAAACTACAAGACTTGAATAACTGGTAGTTTGGCACCGCCCACTTCGCGACGAGGAACTGGCGAAGTAAAGGGGCCCGGTTCACTAGTTCACTGCTATCTTCGTCAGTTCCACGTGATAGTATCTGCTCTAGCAGGAGCGAAGGTTAGTTCCACGATAGCGTGCCCACAGCATGTAGCCAAACACAAAATTAACACGTGATGTGTACAAGAAAGTTTCAACTTCCAGCACGCTTTAACATAAAACCTAACAAAGTCACCATGTTTTATTTTCTGTAAAATATTCATTGCCTCAAGTTGCTGGGGCGCTGTTGACATAGCGGATTGAATTACTCGTACGCTTGGTCCGTATTTTTTTTTTTTGCCCGTATCGACCAAAGTGTCAAAAAATATCAATCTAAGTGTTCGTTTTGATTTTTTAATTTTTCTTTACGTTTCCGTTGTGTTTTAGTGGAACTGAACAAGATGGTGGTGCATTGATTACACAGAATTGGGTTTAGGGAGAACCATAGTTCTTGATAGCGAACTGTCAGAATGTAGCCTGATATGGGGCGTTCTGTGAATTCTGCTGCTTTTCCCAGTATTAGGTGTGTTAGATGAACGAAGCTAACAAGGAAAATGAGAGTAGTTCTGTAGCCGTGTCCGAATTAGTTGTTTGGTAATTTAGGGTTTTGGGAAATTTAGGGTGGGAATCGAACGACGCTGAACAGCGTTCCTAGTGTTCAGTCAAGGAACTGCATTACCGAATGTTTCGATGTATTTTTCCTTAGTTTCTTTGTTTTTAGGCAACGTGACAATTGTAATTATTAGTACTTTGCCTTTGAAAATTATTTCATTTCCTCGCTCCTTTATGGAAAATCATTTTTAAAAATAATTTTACAATGTTATGACGGCTCCCCCCCAACCCCCAAAATAAAATTTCCTTATTTATAGTGGGTTTGAATTCGCATAATTTGCTTTTCAATAGACGTGAAATATAACGTTAACAATAGCATACGTTTTTGCGGATGTATCTGGATATTTAGTGTGCTTCTCCAGCTTAGTAATTTTCGACCCTAAATCCTAAATATTTTGGGCTTCAATTTTGTCACGGGGTCTATTTAGTAACCTCGAAGCAGTTTCGGACGCGGCTTGAGTGAGTCCCTCGCAAAAGCAGACATCGTTATCAGATTCGCTTCTTGTTATCTTGTAAGGGATAACAGCCGTGTCGTTAGCTTCGTGTTTACCATATGTCGCGCACGGGCTCAGCTGCTTGTTCGAAGGGGGAAGTAGAGGCAATAAATCTTTCTCCCCCTACCTGACTGTTGCAGTTGTTTGCATTCCAGTAAATGCATTTGAGTCACGAGCCTCGGGAACTGTATCACGACCTCGCCCACGGCGGCCCGATGAATTCCGCGAAGAGGCGCTGAGAGTGGCTTCCCGCCAAATCCTCGCAGTCAGCTCGCGCCCACGTCTACCAGTCGCCTTTTTCGACGACAATACGCTGCGACTGTCGCCATTGTTTCCTTCTTCCGGCTGCGTTTTGTGAGCGAGCGAGGTGAGCGCTGATTCATTTCCCCACCGTCTTCCACTGCCTTCCTCTTCGACGCTTACTAATGCCGGGCCAGCGCTTTTACCTGTCACTTGTACATGGTAAATGAATTACTTACAGCTGATTAGCTTAGCTAAGTAATTTTAAAATCAGTTTTATAAACATTCTTTCCATAACTGTATAGACATCTGCATAAATACTGCTGTTGGTATGTACAGTGTTAGTGGTAGGAAATTATTAAAAATTACTTTTATTGTTAAAGTATTTTATATTATATACGATATAAATATTATTACAATTTCTCAAACTCAATTAGCATAAACAGGTTCTTTAAGGGATGGAGGTCTTAATTTAACAAAATATTTAATAATAATTTCTTAATTTATTTACAAATGCTACCAAGAAAATAATTTCACTTAATATCTCATAAAAAATGGCTATCACTTGCTATTTACAATTAATATTTAAATAATCGTCCATCACTTCACAGAAATTAATGCAATCAAATAACTAAAATCAGTCCGGATAAAAGAGTGTCAAAACCTATTGAAGTATTTTACAAATTAGATGTCCATATTTGACAGTTCCAATATTTGCAAAAAAATGACCGTATCACATTATCAAACAGTCCCTCCTTAATTCAGTCCAGGTTCCACCAGTCCGGAAGGTTCTAGACCACTCCGAGCGCCCCCATGCACAGCAGGTCTTTNGAATAACTGGTAGTTTGGCACCGCCCACTTCGCGACGAGGAACTGGCGAAGTAAAGGGGCCCGGTTCACTAGTTCTCTGCTATCTTCGTCAGTTCCACGTGATAGTATCTGCTCTAGCAGGAGCGAAGGTTAGTTCCACGATAGCGTGCCCACAGCATGTAGCCAAACACAAAATTGACACGTGATGTGTACAAGAAAGTTTCAACTTCCAGCACGCTTTTACATAAAACCTAATAAAGTCACCATGTTTTATTTTCTGTAAAATATTCATTGCCTCAAGTTGCTGGGGCGCTGTTGACATAGCGGATTGAATTACTCGTACGCTTGGTCCGTTTTTTTTTTTTTGCCCGTATCGACCAAAGTGTCAAAAATTATCAATCTAAGTGTTCGTTTTGATTTTTTAATTTTTCTTTACGTTTCCGTTTTGTTTTAGTGGAACTGAACAAGATGGTGGTGCATTGATTACACAGAATTGGGTTTAGGGAGAACCATAGTTCTTGATAGCGAACTGTCAGAATGTAGCCTGATATGGGGCGTTCTGTGAATTCTGCTGCTTTTCCCAGTATTAGGTGTTTTAGATGAACGAAACTAACAAGCAAAATGAGAGTAGTTCTGTAGCCGTGTCCGAATTAGTTGTTTGGTAATTTAGGGTTTTGGGAATTTAGGGTGGGAATCGAACGACGCTGAACAGCGCTCCTAGTGTTCAGTAAAGGAACTGCATTACCGAATGTTTCGATGTATTTTTCCTTTATTTCTTTGTTTTTTAGGCAACGTGACAATTGTAATTATTAGTACTCTGCCTTTCAAAATTATTTTATTTACTCGCTCCTTTATGCAAATTTCTTTTTAAAAATAATTTTATGTTATAACCCCCTCCCCCCGCCTTTTTTTTTTCTAAATGTGTTTCAAATATAATTTCCTTATTTTTAGTGTGTTTGAATTTGCATAATTTGCTTTTCAAAATACGTTAAATATAACGTAAACAATAACAGACGTTTTTGCTGATGTATCTGGATATTTAGCGTGCTTCTCCAGCTCAGTAATTTTCTACCCTAAATCCTAAATATTTTGGGCCTCAACTTTGTCACGTGGTCGATTTAGTAACCTCGAAGCAGTTTCGGACGCGGCTTGAGTGAGTCCCTCGCAAAAGCAGACATCGTTATCAGATTCGCTTCTTGTTATCTTGTAAGGGATAACAGCCGTGTCTTTAGCTTCGTGTTTACCATATGTCGCGCACGGGCTCAGCTGCTTGTTCGAAGGGGGAAGTAGAGGCAATAAATCTTTCTCCCCCTACCTGACTGTTGCAGTTGTTTGCATTCCAGTAAATGCATTTGAGTCACGAGCCTCGGGAACTGTATCACGACCTCGCCCACGGCGGCCCGATGAATTCCGCGAAGAGGCGCTGAGAGTGGCTTCCCGCGAAATCCTCGCAGTCAGCTCGCGCCCACGTATTACCAGTCTCCGTTGTCGACGACAATACGCTGCGACTGTCGCCATTGTTTCCTTCTTCTGGCTGCGTTTTGTGAGCGAGCGAGGTGAGCGCTGATTCATTTCCCCACTGCCTTCCTCTTCGCCGCTTACTAATGCCGGGCCAGCGCTTTTTTTTTTCCTGTCACTTGTACATGGTAAATGAATTACTTACAGCTGATTAACTTAGCTAAGTAATTTTAAAATCAGTTTTATAAACATACTTTCCATAACTGTATAGACATCTGCATAAATGCTGCTGTTGGTATGTACAGTGTTAGTGGTAGGAAATTATTAAAAATTACTTTTATTATTAAAGTATTTTATATTATATACGATATAAATATTATTACAATTTCTCAAACTCAACTAGCATAAACAGGTTCTTTAAGGGATGGAAGTCTTAATTTAACAAAATATTTAATAATAATTTCTTTATTTGTTTACAAATGCTACAAAGAAAATACTTTCACTTAATATCTCATAAAAAATGGTTATCACATGCTATTTAAAATTAATATTTAAATAATCGTCAATCCCTTTACAGAAATTAATGCAATCAAATAACTAAAATCAGTCCCAATAAAAGAGTGTCAAAACCTATTGAAGTGTTTTACAAATTAGATGTCCATATTTGACAGTTCCAATATTTACAAAAAAAGACCGTATCACATTATCAAAAAGTCCCTCCTTAATTCAGTCCAGGTTCCACCAGTCCGGAAGGTTCTAGACCGCTCCGAGCGCCCCCATGCACAGTAGGCTTTTACTCGTCAGGTACCACGCCCTCTCGTCCGTCTAGGCCACACACACAGACACACTCTTCTTCCGTCATCTCACTCTCTCCGTCGTCGTCCGTCCTCTTCGCTGATGTCCCTCGCTGCACCAGAGTTTTCCCGAGTGCCGCATTTCAGGCAGATGGCTAACGCAAAAACTGCCTTCTCTCCGGTTACGGGGGTGTTTGTAGTGTCGTCGTCTCTGGTCCAGAATCTTGTCAACATGTCGGGTTGCGCCGAGGACGGAGATTACCAGAAAATTCTTGTATCCCCTCAAGTCGTTGACTCCTCCAGCAGAGAAAGGAGTGGCTGTAACGCCAGCCAGGGTGGCTGTCAATCATTCTCCTGGTCGCCGGGAGACGTAGCGGAGCGCGGGTCTGCCTGAGGGGAGGGGAGAGTCGTGATGGGCCTGCCTGTGTATAGAGCAGGGTTCAGATGGTTCACTTCCCACAGCGCAGTGACCGCGCGTAACCATATAAAACGGTGCCTGCTCCCAGTGCGGGAGTCGACGCATAACAATATGTAAAATAATAATACTTTACTGCTAGTGTAATACCTTATCTTTGTAATTATCTACAGTAATTTTTGTTATCCGTAGTTTTCGTTTTTTGCTTATTTCTCCTGTTTACAGAAAACTGCTTTACAGAATAAAATGTTTATCTCTTTTAAAAATTGTTTTTGTCCCTGTTGGCCAAGTTTGGTCCATATTGTCTGTTTGTCTAACACTATAATTTTCTAAAATTAATTAATTAAATTTAATAATCATTATTATTATTTGTTCCTGGGCTACAGGCTACCAACGCCTTCACAGTGACGCACCTCTCCAGAAAATGAAAATACAGCAGAATAACAGACGTAAGCGCTACGCTGACACATTGATTTATGATTTGAGCTGTTGCAACGTATAAGTCGTTAATTAGTGTGCGTTTTGTTTGTGTCGTGCTACCTACTCGCAATTGGTAATTTACTCAGCCATCCCTAAACTGGAAGTGTCAACACTTCCAAAAAGAAATCAAATTATGTGTAATATTCAACATCAAATGAAATAAACTTTTTTTTTTTGTTTTACAGACGATGGGTTAAGAACTAGCGTTAAAGTAGCGTATTATTATTTCTAACAGTTGTACAGTATCGCATCGTCGGCGCATGAACAAAACGCCTTATCCACACAACGGTTGACTTTTATAAGAGCCAAGAAAATTTAATGTGTTCGTAAACACGTACTCAACACTAATATGCTCAGTGTTTCCAGTGCGCTTTGAGTTTAAAAATCCTAAGTTGAGATCATGAATATGTTACAGTTAGCTGCAAAATGTCCCCGAGTTAAAAATATTATATGAAGTCGGCCTTCGCGATGTATTATTCAACATTGACCTTTTTCTAGATCACTTTTGTCATAGCTATTTACCACAAATTGCTATTTACACTGCGTTTTTTATTTGTAACAAAAATAATTTGTGGAGGGCATGTTTTCCTGATGTGCACCACAGCCTGAACTGCATATCACGAGAACTGAATATACTATTCCTGAAACAAAAGAGTAATGTGGCATCGTATATTCATTGTGTTTTTTATAAGCCACATATATTGCACAACTTTTATATTTTGCTAACTGAATAAAGAGGGAAACTTAAAACTGATCACTAAAAATGTATTCAAGAAACAATTTTTTTAAAGCATAAGAATAAAGCTCTATGCCAGAAAAAAAATATTTATTATTTTAGTGACCAAATTTAGTATTTAGATTGTGAATACGTTCCTATTGAAATGTCTCATATTATAAGTATTTAAAGCAAAAAGTCCCTTTAACCCATTTCAATTTTTTTGTTAGAAAAAATATCATGAACTGGGAAAAATCCCATGACCTGGCAACACTGGATATTCTTACTCAAACATCAGCTTCTTATTCCCTGCTGCCCCAGTGAGTGGCTGATTCTACCCTGAAAAGCGGCCCACTCTTGCATTGCAGTTCCAGCATGAATGACGCGTACTGTTGCCAGATTAATTCAGCTTTGCGACGTAATTGGCAGGCTGAGTAACAGATTGGCGGTGAAGGAAACGGCCTGATTAAGAGAATTTATCAGTTTACGTCCCTAAAAACTCGCGAGAGAATCCAATCTCTGGCCAGAAAATTTAAACGGCTCCTTTAAAGCTGAAACCTGTGAGACTCCCGCTTGTTCTGATTACATGGCGCGCACGCAACGATAAGAGGCGTATTTTTTTGGAGGCCACATGATAGTAACTAATCAGGCAAGCGCACCCTGGAACAAGGACAGCGCTCACGATGGAAACCGCGTATTGGAAAGAGAGGGCGAATGTCCATTACTCCTCACACTGCAATCTAAGAGCGAGAGACACTATAGTGTAAATAGCACACAAGATTCGGGGTTTATTTTCTTGAATTGAATTGGAAAGGACTTATTCACGTCCCTCGGTGTTATGCCTGAAGGCTTATCAGGAGACGACTTACAAACTAACGTGTGACCTTACTCAAACTAACACCCGCGCCTTACCTAGGANTCGTCTTCCGTAGTTTCCCTCACTCTCTCCGTCGTCATCCGTCCTATTCGCTGATGTCCTTCGATGCACCAGACTTTTCCCGAGTGCCGAATTTCAGGCAGATGGCTAACGCAAAAACCGCCTTCTCTCCGGTTACGGGGGGTGTTTGTAGTGTCGTCTCTGGTCCAGAATCTTGCCAACATGTCGGGTTGCGCCGAGGACGGAGATTACCAGAAAATTATTGCGTCCCCTCAAGTCCTTGACTCCTCCAGCAGAGAAAGGAGGGGCTGTAACGCCAGCCAGGTTGGCTGTCAGTCATTCTCCTGGCCGCTGGGAGACGTAGAGGAGCGCGGGTCTGCCTGAGGGGAGGGGAGAGTTGTGGTGGGCCTGCCTGTGTGGAGAGCAGGGTTCAGATGGTTCACTTCCCACAGCGCAGGGACCGCGCATAACCATATAAAACGGCGCCTGCTCCCAGTGCGGTAGTTGGCGCACAACAATATGTAAAATAATAATACTTTACTGCTAGTGTAATATCTTATCTTTGTAATTATTTACAGTAATGTTTGTTATCCGTAGTTTTAGTTTTGCTTATTTCTCCAGTTTACAGAAAACTGTTTTACAGAGTAAAATTTTTATCTCTTTTAAAAATTGTATTAGTCCCTGTTGGTCAAGTTTGGTCCATATTGTCTGTTTGTCTAACACTATAATTTTCTAAAATTAATTAATTAAATTTAATAATCATTATTATTATTTGTTCCTGGGCTACAGGCTACCAACGCCTTCACAGTGACGCACCTCTCCAGAAAGTGAAAATACAGCAGAATAACAGACGTAAGCGCTACGCTGACACATTGATTTATGATTTGAGCTGTTGCAACGTATAAGTCGTTAATTAGTGTGCGTTTTGTTTGTGTCGCGCTACCTACTTGCAATTGGTAATTTTCTCAGCCATCCCTAAACTGGAAGTGTCAACACTTCCAAAAAGAAATCAAATTATGTGTAATATTCAAAATCAAATGAAATATACTTTTTTTATTTGTTTTACAGACGATGGGTTAAGAACTAAAGTTGTATTTCTAACAATTTTACAATATTTCATCGTCGGCGCATAGATAAAACGCCTTATCCATGCAACTGTTGACTTTTATTAGAACCAAGAAAATTTCGTGGGTTCATTAACACGGACTCAACAGTAATATGCTCAGTGTTTCCAGTGCTTTGAGTTTAAAAATCCTAAGTTGAGATTATGAATATGTTACAGTTAGCTGCAAAATATCCCAGAGTTAAAGATATTATATGAAGTCGGCCTTTGCGATGTATTGTTCAACATTGACCTTTTTCAAGATCACTTTTGTCATAGCTATTTACCACAAATTGCTATTTACACTGCGTTTTTTATTTGTAACAGAAACAATTTGTGGAGGGAATGTTTTCCTGATGTGCACGACAACCTGAACTGCATAACACGAGAACTGAGTAGACAATTCCTGAAACAAAAGAGTGATGTGGCATCGCATATGAATTGTGTTTTTTATAAGCCACATATATTGCACAACTTTTATATTTTGCTAACTGAATAAAGAGGGAAACTTAAAACTGATCACTAAAAATGTATTCAAGAAACAATTTTTTTAAAGCATAAGAATAAAGCTCTATGCCAGAAAAATTTTTTTTTTATTTTAGTGACCAAATTTAGTATTTAGATTGTGAATACGTTCCTATTGAAATGTCTCATATTATAAGTATTTAAAGCAAAAAGTCCCTTTAACCCATTTCAATTTTTTTGTCAGAAAAATACCACGAACTGGAAAAAATCCCATGACCTGGCAACACTGGATATTCTTACTCTAACATCAGCTTCTTATTCCCTGCTGCTTCAGTGAGTGGCTGATTCTACCCTGAAAAGCGGCCCGCTCTTGCATTGCAGTTCCAGCATGAATGACGCGTACTGTTGCCAGATAAATTCAGCTTTGCGACGTAACTGGCAGGCTGAGTAACAGATTAGCGGTGAAGGAAACGGCCTGATTATAAGAGAATTTATATGTTTACGTCCCTGAAAACTCGCGAGAGAATCCAATCTCTGGCCAGAACATTTAAACGGCTCCTTTAAAGCTGAAACCTGTGAGACTCCCGCTTGTTCTGATTACATGGCGCGCACGCAACGATAAGAGGCGTATTTTTTTGGAGGCCACATGATAGTAACTAATCAGGCAAGCGCGCCCTGGAACAAGGACAGCGCTCACGATTGAAACCGCGTATTGGAAAGAGAGGGCGAACGTCCATTACACCTCACACTGCAGTCTAAGAGCGAGAGACACTATAGCGTAAGTAGCACACAAGAATCGGGGTTTCTTTTCTTGAATTGAATTAGAAAGGACTTATTCACGTCCCTCGGTGTTATATCTGAAGGCTTATCAGGAGACGACTTACAAACTAACGTGTGACCTTACTCAAACTAACACCCGCGCCTTACCCAGGATTCGAACCCAGAACCTCCCGCACCCCAGAGTGGCGGTGCACCAACCGACTGCGCCACGGGAAGTCAGTTATTTTCGTGAAGGTAAAATATAAATATTAAACACACGAAGAGATTAATTGTGCACACAACTTAAGACATCATCACTTTTAACATTTATTTCACATGTACTCGTCTGCGGAACAGTAAACACGAAATACCCAAAATTGCCTTACTTACTTTTCTTAGATCCAATTGTTGAGTTGTGGGGTGGGGACGGTGAAGGGGCGGAGTATTAGAAAACATATCACGTCTTGCAGACGTACGAACCGATACTTTATAACAGTTTGAAANGTAAAATATAAATATTAAACACACGAAGAGATTAATTGTGCACACAACTTAAGACATCATCACTTTTAACATTTAATTCACATGTACTCGTCTGCGGAACAGTAAACACGAAATACCCAACATTTCTTAACTTACTTTTCTTAGACCCTGTTGGGGGGTAGAGTGGGGGCGGTGAAGGGGCGGAGTATTAGAAAACATATCACGTCTTGCAGACGTACGAACCGATACTTTATAACAGTTTGAAATTTTGCACATGAAAATTACGTAGTTTTTAGCGCTGCGTTTGAAAGGAAGCACAACCCGTATTATTTCAGTCTTAAAAAAATTGGGGACGGGATGTATGCAACGAGGTTTTCAAGATTTCTATTAAATTTTCTGTATACAGAATTTTATTATTGCTGGACGAACGGATGTAGAAGTAGATAACACTCATTGAGCCAAAAAAATATGTACTTAAAAAATCGTGAGCCTATACATAAAACTCAGTAGAATGAAACTCTCTTCTGCTGTAGTAACTTGCTTCACAAACACACTATCATCCTTANTAAAACTCAGTAGAATGAAACTCTCTTCTGCTGTAGTAACTTGCTTCACAAACACACTATCATCCTTAGCAACATAGCAATCAAAAGAACCAATATTCCTGAAAACAGGTCTTGAAATATATCTCTTCTTATGACCACGTGCTCGCCTCATGCCTCAGGGCGTCGGAAGAAATTGCTGTTGGGAGGGCTCCACATTACTTACTGTATGTATAATCATGAATATGGATGTGCAATAAATAAAATTGTCTAAAACTTAATAGGATAAGTGGAATAATAACCCTTCCTCAAAGTGTAGAAAGAGTAGCAAGATATTTACAGCCATTCAGTCCGAACTAGGATTTTGCGCAATCCGTGTAGTTACACGTGAAAAACGTGAAGTTGGACGACTTCATTTTGACCGGTTTATAGTTACTCGACAGCAATTTTTTCTTCGCCCCTAAAGAGAGAAAGGCGCTTTTCGTGTAATAAATTTTAACAGGCCTATTGATATTTAAGAGGCCCAGTTAACTTGATCTTGGTCAGGAGTATCAAGGTGTCCAAATGGTATCTTCGTTGTCGTGTGTAATAATGAGGTATTATTATGCATGGTGCACATCGCGTGGAAAAAATGTGGCTGTCGTCATCTGGCATTCGTGTAGCTGAGATAGTAAGGTCTAAAGCTAACAACAGCAGTGTTGAAAACGTTGTTAAAAAAGTTGTCCAGAGCCAAATTAACCTTTTTACTTCAAACAAAACCGCAGCAAATAAAAAGACAGAAAAAAAATTTCCAAAGGGGGTGTGAGTAATGACATGCCGGCAGATGAATAAGCATCGTTGAGAAAACACCATACTGCCCAGATAAATTGCAGCTCACGCCCATGCGATTATCTGTGGTCAATTTCAAACTGGTTTTTAATACCAGATAACTGGCTAGTTTCTGCTGGGTTATTGAAAGGCGTCCCTGCGCCCCTCGGCGTGACTACGACGTCATCAAATTGCCGTGACCATCTCGAGAAATTTTGTGTGCTGCCCTCAAGACATACCCCCATTCTTCAATGACAACGACTTACCTCCTCCCCTTAGTTTCCTCTTCGAGATCGAATTACGTGTTTTACTTCTGATTGTTGAAAGTGCACTCGTGGTCAATAAAACATCCACGCCTCCATACCTTGTCTGCCGTTTTATGTATAACCAGCGAACCGGCCCGACTTCGCTCGGGTACAAATGGGAAAAGACAATGCATTTGTGTGAAAACAGAATTATAAAATTATACTATGTTGGCCTAGGTTTTTAGTTGATTACGGCAACCCAAAAGGAAGGAAATATTTTTTACCCGATAGCCAAGAAGAAGGGTAATGTTTTTGGAGTGTATCTGTGCAACTATAGCGTAGTTATNTGACAACGACTTACCTCCTCCCCTTAGTTTCCTCTTCGAGATCGAATTACGTGTTTTACTTCTGATTGTTGAAAGTGCACTCGTGGTCAATAAAACATCCACGCCTCCATACCTTGTCTGCCGTTTTATGTATAACCAGCGAACCGGCCCGACTTCGCTCGGGTACAAATGGGAAAAGACAATGCATTTGTGTGAAAACAGAATTATAAAATTATACTATGTTGGCCTAGGTTTTTAGTTGATTACGGCAACCCAAAAGGAAGGAATTATTTTTTACCCGATAGCCAAGAAGAAGGGTAATGTTTTTGGAGTGTATCTGTGCAACTATAGCGTAGTTATAGTTATAGCAGAATTACGTTTTGTTGTTATTACACAGGAACCGTACAATTTTCCGGGATAAAAAGTATCCTATGTCCTATTCCANGTACCTAGGTACTACATTTTGTGCTTGGCTGAGGAATCTTAATCGATCACCAAAGTTAAACAACGTTCCCAGCGGCACACATTTGGATGGGTGAACGTTTAGTGGAATAATATCTGAGCGCTTCCGGGCTTCGGAGGGCAGGTTAAATATTAGGTCCCGGTTGTTATCGATTGATAGCAGTCGTTAAGCCATTTCAGAGGTCCTTGGGCGGCCTATAAATTCTGACACCAGAGGAAAAAAATATTTCGGTCACGTTCTCAGCCGTTGCAGAATTACGTTTTGTTGTTATTACTCAGGAACCGTACAATTTTCCGGGATAAAAAGTATCCTATGTCCTATTCCAGGACCTAAAGTACCTACATACCAAATTTCATCAAAATGTGTTCAGCCGTTATGGAGCTGAGTGGTAACAAACATACACAAAGACTTTCGGATTTATAATATTAGTAAGATTTGTAGGTGAACAGGTAGGACTCCAACGCTTCGTGATGCTGCGTCTTTAATATTATCAACGATGTTGGTGGATTGGCGACACTACATACATGTTTTCTTTAATTAATTATAAACAAAAAAAAAAGAGAACATGCAGATAATTTGGAACATACCTGTCTTTGACAGCCAAAATCACTTGACATTCCTCGTCGGAGTGTAGTTTCGGCTCATATCGGACTAATACTGAAATATGCTCTAAAGAGAGACAGTAAAGAGAGTTTGCATCCAATATCACTGGTTGTGTGTTTGCCTACTTTGCACTTACCAACTTGCTCTTGGTAGTCGCTACAGATCTCCCTACGAGGTAGACGAAGTATGCAATCGTATCGATCTTACTAACAAGCAGAAGGGCATATTAATGGAAGAACGAAAAACAAAAGTCCGACTGTNCAGTAAAGAGAGTTTGCATCCAATATCACTGGTTGTGTGATTGCCTACTTTGCACTTACCAACTTGCTCTTGGTAGTCGCTACAGATCTCCCTACGAGGTAGACGAAGTATGCAATCGTATCGATCTTACTAACAAGCAGAAGGGCATATTAATGGAAGAACGAAAAACAAAAGTCCGACTGTAAAATTCAAGGTGAAAGGAAAAAGGAACCTGCATACATAAGTTATTTGTAGCATTCCGGACCCATCACTGTCCCGGGCCTTTCAGAGTCGCGATCGGTTCAATTGGGCTCGTTTAAGAAAGAATTTTTCTTTAATGACGGACGTTTTCGCGTAATCGACGCACCACAAAACTGGTTCAGTGTTTGCAAACGGTGAGCTGTTACTTAATGGGTATTCAGTTAATGAGCTTCTACTTAACGAACTAGCCATTGGAATATAGTGAGAATCAGTGCCTGGAAACAGTATAATTGACTGTGAATCATAACTCATTTAATTCAGTGAAATTCTGTAATGCAATTAACTACACTTGGATTACAGTGATTATTGGTTTACTGTTGCAACAGAATTTCACAAATTCGGATCCATTTCCAGTCTATCAGCTTCACAGTGTAGAGGTTGCTGGGCGGTTTTCCCATTTATTTAGTTCATGTCATTTTATCGCTTCTTTATTATAGATTTAGTATAAGACATTGGTGGATTTCAGGAGTCCCAGTTCTGTAATGTCATCCGACCAGGGCCTCAATAGTGTAGGACGATTTTTTTGGCTGACACAGCGGCGGTGGAAAAGGTTTCCTCATTGTAGCATATTCAACTTTCTCGTACAGAGTTGATGCTATTGCTTGTCCATAGTCAAAGTAGCCTCAAACTTCATTCTGCTTTTGGAGAATGTAATATACCAGTGAGACTGTTTTGCATAGTCCATTCATGGTTGTTTCAGCTTTTCTGAAGCCCTGCTGAAGTTCTTCTTTCAGACTATTCCTCCGCCTCGTGCAAACAAAGCTTAACTAGACTAGAAAATTACACCACAGGAACAACACGCTGTATCTGTGCGCACTCGGTCTAGTAATATTGTTTATGATGACTATAATTCTTATTATTTATTACTAACGCGCCTATTTCTCCCTCTTAATTAATTTTCAAATGAAATATTAATATTCATAAACAAAGTACAAGTAGAAGATAATTTTAATCTAAAATAAGATACTTAAACGTTATCAGAAGTATAAAACGTTTGTGATACACGACATATTTAGGAAACAACCAAACACGTCTCGCATGGTGGGTATTCAGAACAGAAAGGTGTAAATGACTGATCCCGTACCCGACCTAGCCCCACGCCTTGAAGACAGCATCTTCTAATTTCTGATATACATATATTAATTAANACTGATCCCGTACCCGACCTAGCCCCACGCCTTGAAGACAGCATCTTCTAATTTCTGATATACATATATTAATTAACACCGCCCAGTGGTTTCGTGTTATCTTCCACACCGAGACAGTTACCAGCCAGGGCGATTCCGACCTCCAGCACCGCGCTTTTGGAGATCGTTCTCACTTCTCCATGGGAGGGGTCCTCTTTCCGTAAGATTCAGTTGGTAACCAGCTTGCATCCTTCGGTCCAGCTTCATCCCTAATCCCCAGGATAATGAGACGCGAAAAGTTGTAATGTAATGTATGATGGGAGAATCCAGAATAGAACCACGACGGAAACGTCCGCGCACGTTTCCCCACATTTCAAAATCCTGCCGAGAATTGAAGATTGTTTGCCGTGGTGGGATTCGAGCCTTCTGATCATTACACCACCATGCCCCCGTGGCGTTAACTAAATCTTTGTGAACAGAGCACACGAGTTCTATCATACTTTTATGTAGGCATATGAAAATGTTGCGTTAAGTGCACATGAAATTTACACGTAATTTTATATTATATTTTTGTGTGGTTTAAATGTCTAGTCGACAGTGATGTCTTGAGAAACGAGTTGCGCAGTAAATCATGAGCAGAGAAGGAACCGTCCATATTTTAGCCTGTTATGATTTCGGAAGGAAAAAAAATTGATAACTGAAATCACGAGGGTGGATTGATAGGGAAGCGAACACAGTTATTGCCGATTGAGAAACCTGTGTTTTTTTGTTTACTCTAGGCTACATCGCTTGGTTGTCCCATTCGTACTCGCTGTACACAAGTGTGTACCGAATGTAGGAGGAATATTATATTTGCATGATCGGTACTGTACACTGCAATACTTAAGTTTCCAACGGAATTCCCTGTGTGTTTTCAGTCCCTATTNTATTTGCATGATCGGTACTGTACACTGCAATACTTAAGTTTCCAACGGAATTCCCTGTGTGTTTTCAGTCCCTATTATTTCGCATTTTAATCCAGTACCAAGGAAGACTGCACGCTAGTATACGCACGCAGTTTAGTTTCGCGTTTGTCGTTAGACCTCCGCTCATCCGGTACAACCTGCAGAATCAGAACTAATTGTGAACGCTCAGCACTCTGGTGATTTTATTCCGTGTGGCCGGGTCAATCAGGAGAATGAGTACTGCCTGTGACGGCTACCTATGAGCAAGTTACTTCTGCTCAAGTATGCGGAGTCTAGCTTGGTGCATTTTCATAACGTGAAAATTTAGTGTCTTAGTTGTAGCCGANTATTTGCATGATCGGTACTGTACACTGCAATACTTAAGTTTCCAACGGAATTCCCTGTGTGTTTTCAGTCCCTATAATTTCGCATTTTAATCCAGTACCAAGGAAGACTGCACGCTAGCANTCGCATTTTAATCCAGTACCAAGGAAGACTGCACGCTAGCATACGCACGCAGTTTAGTTTCGCGTTTGTCGTTAGACCTCCGCTCATCCGGTACAACCTGCAGAATCAGAACTAATTGTGAACGCTCAGCACTCTGGTGATTTTATTCCGTGTGGCCGGGTCAATCAGGAGAATTGAGTACTGCCTGTGACGGCTACCTATGAACAAGTGACTTCTGCTCAAGTATGCGGAGTCTAGCTTGGTGCATTTTCATAACGTGAAAATTTAGTGTCTTAGTTGTAGCCGATTTATATTTTTTGGAGTCGAAAAACTCTTGAGTTCATTGGCTGTGGTAACGAAACCGTTTGCTGTGTCAGCTTTAAGTACATCCCCGCATCAGAAAATATATTGTTTGCAACTCCTGAAACCCTAACACGACGATGTGCAATGCTGTTAGTAGTTCATAGAACACCTACGTATTGCCGAGTGAATAAAAATTCAAACGCGACTGTGTTTTCATCACTCGCGCCAGTGGGAACCAGGCGGAAACGAATGTTGGTCCCATAATAAAACATTTCCGGGTTGAAAGTCCAGATCGTTTATCTTTTCGTCCCTCCTTCGTGGCCATCTGACAAACAAACACAGCGATTCAATTTCCTTTTCCCGTAGTTACTCTGGTGTTCCCCGGAGTATGGTTGGCAGTGAAACTGCTACCACAGAGAACATGTTAATAAACTAGTGGAAACCCGTTTAAGAACATGCTGTAGGAATATATGCATCTGCCCCAAATTTGGTGCACAAGAATGATGATATGGCATGTGGTACTGATAAAAATATCAAGTCTGGCTCCGGATGTAGCAGTTTTCGCAATCATGAGCATGCCCGAAACACTAATAGAACATGTACTAAAGCCTTGTCTCATTTGTCCCAGATAGCACTCTCTCGTGCTATCGCTCTCCCGACCACGTCATTATCAGCTCTCAAGACCTCGTTGTTACCTGCCGCCCAAATCTCTTCACTCACTTTATCGCCACATAATTATTATCTCAGATAGAACGCTCTCTTCTGCTATAGAAACGTTTATGCCGTCTGTTGTGCCAGTGGGCATAACAGAAGGTATACCTAGCATAAATTAGATATCGTGTAGGGTCGGCTTTAAGAATACATGGGTGGAATAGCCTTTTATTTCGCGAACCCCAGCGGCACACGTCAGCAAAATGACGTCACTGGACAGCAAAAATATTGGAACGACTTTTCGTTAATCAGGGCAAGGCAACTTACTCGCCCTCCGGCAGCCCAGCCAATACATAACCTTTCGCAGCACGAAGTAGCCAGTCAGTCACAAGGCCTGTTCCCAGAGCCTCGCCGGAGCCAATCGGATAATGGGTACGCACACAGCAAAGGAACCACCACGCCATTGCGCCTCTGTGAACTTGTCTATTCTATAGTGCTACTGGCCGCCTGGGCAGACCTGTGCAGAGCTCCAGCAGAAAACGTTTTATTTAAAAACCTTCCAACCTGTCTGAGTGAGGTCTGCTTATGTTATGATTAGTGTATGAGAAACTTTACGCGTCTGTATGCGTTTCCGAGTTCCTCCATTTCTCTCTAAAGCATGTTTTTTGTGATAGTGAAAATGGCTCAAACGGGTGTTTTCACGGGTCATTTCTAGATATGAACTTTCCAGTAAAANTAACTAGAGAGTAGTGACTGCCAAGAACGAAAAAAAAAACTGTTTCTTGCAGGTGATTTCAGAAATGATACTATTAACAGTACACGATTAAAACAGAATTTATAAAATGTACAAATAAATTTTCCTATGTCCTGTAGATCAGTAAAAACCAGTACATCTCTATTGCAGACAGTGGCGATAATTCCATAAATCCAAGATAGCGGGAAATGATTCCCTTTAAGTCCATGTACTACTGCTAATTTTATTTCTAAGGGAGCCACTGCGATTTGCCAGTGGGAAAAGCGGAAGAGTAGGAGCGATGACTAAGTAAGCTGTTTGGCTCTTCTAACGATGGTGAAACGATTATAGAGCTAATGAATGACAAACATGAGATTAAAAAAAAAAAAAAAAAAAGGGTGTGGAGAATTTAAAAGGTTGAAGGAATGTTGCACGTATGAGGCATAAAAGCGTGGGAGCGCTAGGGGCGACCGAGACATGCGCATCAACTCTCTCGTCGCCTCTACGTGCAAAGCACAGAATTGGCGTCACTACTTCAGTTTGTAATAAGCAGAGAGACGGAAATTTCGCGTATTCATTTGGCAACAAGCGAGACTCCGCAATCCTTCGTGTACTCGAGCCTCGGGAAGTCGTTCATTGGCTGATGCTCCAACTTAACTCCAGGCCAGGTAGCACGGGACTCGGTCGTTTTTTAGTGCTAATTAGATATTGGCTCAAATTCATCCAGGGCGTGGCTAACAAACTGCGATCCAATTGAAAAGGAAGTCAAATGTACATGTGTTTGAAGTAGAGCTTGTCCTCAAATGAATTTGCGAAATTTCCGGGTCTCTCGTAATGAGTTTTCGTATTTTACGGCTTGCCTTATTGTTTTTAAGTGTTACATTCGTGCATAACCGCACTCGCACGTACAAACATACAGTGCAGAGTAAGAGGGAGAGAGAGAACATATAAACAAGGAGGTAATCTCTGATGGTTTGCCTTCAGGAGGGGATCCAAGCCTGCAGAACACGCTAACTCGTCTTCGAGGGGGTCAACGTACAGATTATTGTCGGAGTTGCAGTGGAGAGTGCACGAATGCCCGAGGACACTTGGTAACTCATCATGGTAGGATGCTCAGCCGAGCCATCCCCGCGGGTTCACGGCTGCACAACTGGTTTGGGAGGCAAGTTCACTGCGCCAATCAAGTGCATCGATATTCCCCGGCGGCCAATTACAGCCGGAGCGTGGCAGCGCCTTAACGGGTCAACAGCGCTTCATCGGAATAACAAGAGCCTTTTTTATTTCGATCAATTTTAGGCGCTCCCCGTGGGCTGGATCGTTATGACGCCGTCAGGACACTGGGTTCTGCGTTAAGAATCAGGAGTGAATCACAGATGTGTTTGTCAAATTTAACAATTTATATATATATATATATATTTTTTTTTGGGATCCCGCCTGTTTGGCACTTGAATTACGTTGCAAATTATTTCAAACACACGTTTCCCCACGAAACTATTTAATGTGCGTCCAGTGCACTCATCTACGAAGAGAACGCTCTCTCTTCAGACGAGGACTGTTGAGTGCTTTCAAGACGTCACGCACGTTAGATACGTCTATTCGGGGCACTCAAACATATCTAAAAACGAGTTACTTCAAAACGCTGTATGTGAGAATACACGCGTCAGAAACACACGAAAACACTCAATGGCTCTGTATTGAATCTTGCTACTGACTTCTCACCAATAGAACGATATGCTCCACCGCCTAAAGTCCCATAGGCACACAACAGCACGACAATCACACTGCACTGCAGTTCAGAGCCTTGCGCTTAGTGGCGATGTCGCACTTGCAGCGCGGGGCAATGTAGCTCTTATCGCTCCCGGTTCTTCCATCACAACCAGTGAGCGTCAGGTGTTGCGTTCTAACTTCTAAGCTATGAGCCATTTATGAATTAGAATAGTGGCAGGATTAACGAATCAGTTACTCACAGATAGAGTCTTGGGGCACTGAAGCCTTGTAGTGTACAACACTNCAGATAGAGTCTTGGGGCACTGAAGCCTTGTAGTGTACAACACTGTCCAAAAGTAACTTTACTGTGCGTCGTGCACATAGAAATGTAAACTGGGCCCGAATGGGCTAAGTTAATATAATATAATATAATATGTAATAACCGGACACAAATCCGTAATGATATAAACCGCGATTTAAAATAGTATCAATTTTCAGTGTCGAGATTATGTTTCATAAAATCGCTCATGCTGCAGTTTCGATTCCCACCTATTTGGTGGTAATTAAAAAGG
Source organism: Clitarchus hookeri (assembly GCA_002778355.1). Taxonomy (NCBI): domain Eukaryota; kingdom Metazoa; phylum Arthropoda; class Insecta; order Phasmatodea; family Phasmatidae; genus Clitarchus; species Clitarchus hookeri. The sequence continues at coordinate 97,634 of NQII01002739.1, forward strand.
ATGTGATTATTTCTTCCCTTTAGTTACAAGTAGAGACCAGGGGAATTTCTACGAGTTTAAGCGCTGCTACGTCAGACTTTAAACACATGTACTCTCTGGTTGCGTTTGTGATTGAGTCACTCGTTTCCTGGAGGACTGAACTACAGAGCGTCCCACTCTTAGATTGCAGTACAGTGTGAATGGCGCTCACTGTTGCCATATTTCTCCAGCTTTGCGACGTAACTGGCGGGCTGAGTAACAAATGAGTGGCAAAGGAAATGGCCTTATTAAGAGAATCCAATCCTGCGACGCAAGGCTAAGCGGCTCCTTTGAAACTGAAACCCGTGAGAAACCCTATCATTGTGGAAATGGTATATTTTTGTGAGGCTGCAAAATGATAATTTATCAGGCAACAGGTACAAGGACAGCGTTATCGCTAGAAATCATGTATTGGAAAGAGAGAGCGAATGTCTATTACACCGCACACTGCAATCTAAGAGCGAGATGTTGTATAGAAATACACACAGCAGAAAGAGACCGAGTGAATCACGTACAAGCTAGTACATGATAAAGTGATCATCATGGTGACACCAGCTTGGGGTGTATGCGAAGCTGTCAAATCGAGCCTAGCATTCAAGTTAAGTCGTGAAATCCCCGTGTATCTAGTTACAAGCAGGAAAGTCAAGTTTAAGACATCTTATATTTCTTAGAGTTTTATGACGAGCCGTTTGTAAATTATTCATGACACTGCACGAATCGTCAGAAATTTTTTTGCAGTCCTCCTCATGCTAACGATACCATTACACTACCTTCAATTCGAGAATGTAACGGTTTGTCAAACACTTTTAAAAGCTCTTCTCGTTTACTTCTTTATTGTTTATTTCAGTTACATGTGAATATTATAAACTTGCTGCAAGTTAAGTGATACAGGTCGTCGATCAGATGACACTTCCTTACGCTTATTATTAATCTTATGTGTGTACATATACCAGAAGAAAAATAGTTTATTACTAACTAAAACAGCAAACTTTATATACGAAGTTAATATATATGTCTAAGTACAAGTTAATGGCTGCCAACATTGCATTATATATGTCAGTTGGTGTTTACGTCAAAATCTATGCAGTATGGCAGGAATATTTTTTTTTAAGGATTGATTTCAGTGTGTTCAACTAACCGTGAACGTGATAGGAACTATATCCCAACAGTTTTTTTAAGCGCGTAAACGTTGGTATCGCGGGGTATTGGAAATGTAAATATATGTTACTGTTCTGTTCCGCACTGCAGGGTTTGACTTATTTGGATGCTGCGAGTGTCGCTTCGCCTTACCTCTGTCTTTCCTTCTATTTCTTTCCCTCTCTTGTCACTTCTCCGTCGCACACGTTCTTGGCTGTAGAGAGCTCTCGGGAACAGAAACACAACACAGCTCGGTCGACAGCCACTCTTTGGAGCCGTCAAGCACGGATGTTACGAGCCAGAAGAGGGTGGCAGTTGAAAAGACATGAAACTGAAGATGNTACTGTTCTGTTCCGCACTGCAGGGTTTGACTTATTTGGATGCTGCGAGTGTCGCTTCGCCTTACCTCTGTCTTTCTTTCTATTTCTTTCCCTCTCTTGTCACTTCTTCGTCGCACACGTTCTTGGCTGTAGAGAGCTCTCGGGAACAGAAACACAACACAGCTCGGTCGACAGCCACTCTTTGGAGCCGTCAAGCACGGATGTTACGAGCCAGAAGAGGGTGGCAGTTGAAAAGACATGAAACTGAAGATGAGAGAGAGAGAGAGAGAGAGATTGAGAAAGAGAGATGGAAGCGAACGGGCTCAACAGCGGAGTAAAGAGTCGAACCTCCTTGTAGGTGCAGTGGGACGAACATATCGTGGCTTCATCTCCACTGAAAATAAAACTACGTGTTGAACCACTTCTGCTCGGGGCCGCAACAGTTTATAAATATGTTTACGCTATTTTAAAACTATTAACGTCAAACCAACCCACGCCGTAAATACCTTATTTCTGTTTCTTCTTCAGCGCTGCGGGGCATAACGAACTGTAAGAATTTCGTTGCGGGAAGAATTTACGTGACAGCTCGAGCATCATGTATATACATATTTTTTTTTTCTGTGACAAAACTTTATGGTAATGAAAAGCTTTAGTCGCGTGCCAAGGACTTGAGTAACGCTTTAGTTGCCGAAAAACAAATTCCGAAGCTTAAAAATAATTGTATAGTGAAATGGAGTCCAGTTATAAACTGTTGTGGGAGACGATATGATTCTTGTATGCCAGATAGTTTTTGTAGTGTTGTAAGGCTATTTTTTACCAATGATTTTTTCTTTAATTACATAATATAATTTTACAGTCATATGGAATGTTATTAGCATAATACGCCTTACGTGTTATATCAGAAGCGTGCATATTGTATTTGTTTGGTTTTAAGTTGCAAGGTTATTCACATAGAGATTAAAATAGATGAGACCTGAATCTTGATTAGATTCTCTTCGTGAGAGGAGCCCTATTGATGCAGGCTTCTGTATTGAGGACACGTCGACTTTTGGGATTGACCTGTGCACCATCTTTAAAAGAAAAAAAAATCACTTTTGTTCTGGCACTCATACACACACGCGCGCACACCTAACGTTTATCATAGACTAAAATTAAGGTAGATTGGGTTTGTGGTCTCTTGTGCATGTTTCCAGCACTGACTCGCCCATTGCTATTATAAGTGTCTAAATCACGTGGTGTAACAGTGATACAGACATCGGTTTGCACCTCGTGTTCCATCTGATCCGTGCTTTTTTTTATGACTGTATGTGCATGTGTGTATACATACATAAATACATACATACTGGGTGTATCTCAACTGTTATAACAAACTTAGGGAGGTGATTCCTGGGATAAAAACAAGCATAAATGTTCNACATACTGGGTGTATCTCAACTGTTATAACAAACTTAGGGAGGTGATTCCTGGGATAAAAACAAGCATAAATGTTCCTGTGAACGTATGCCCTACGAAGCGTTGTTATTGAGTTACATGCGTTTCACATTGTGGCAACATGTACCACTACCGTCACTTACTTTGTTGTTACGTTTGGTTTGGAAACGGAATGTGCCACCCCACGAATGCGTTACAACACAAGAGTTTACATAGTTTTTGAAATTGTACGTCCGGGGCGAGATTTGCATCTCGTACATAGATGGCACTCGTGCACATTCACGCTATCAGCATGACGTGTACAGTACAGGAGTGAGGACACAGTTCCACGAGTGTAGCGAGTGGTGATCGGAGCAACAGGAGGTCGCGTGTGAAACATGGTTCGTTGCTGCCCATGGCGGATACTTCGAGCATCGCCTGTGATGTGGCCAATGCACGTCCGGTAACTTAATAACAACACGCTGTAGGACAAATGTCCATAGGCACATTTTTGCTTGTTTTGATCCCATGAATCACCCCCCCCCC
>NQII01002739.1:101109-133419 GCA_002778355.1 Clitarchus hookeri
TTCTTTGGGATGTAGGAAAGTAACGAAATACATACTAGGTTTGAATGGTTTAAATATACAGATCTTGACGAGGGCTTTCGTCTGGCACCAAAATCAGCTCGCCAGCGTGTAGGAATCGCGAGATATTCCGCCCGGAAGTTTTCGACCTCGCCCAAATTTCCCGCCAGTCGCCGCGGGATTCCACACACGTCTCGCGCATGCGCGGCGCCTGCCCTAGGTCGTGTTCGCATCGCAGTCGTATACGCCATCTAACGAGATGACATTTATTAAAATCGGGTCATTACACTGTAAATAAATTTCTGGTTAACTTCATAAGCTGTAATGGAAGTTTTTAACCTATGCAGTGTTTGGAATTAGTACTACGTATCAGGCTGAAAATATGGGAATGGTTACCATAGCTACTATACAAAGTTAAGAACTTCCCTACGCGTTTGATTCTTTCCTGAGCAACCGTAGGAACGTTACCATGGATGTATGGGAAAATACTTCCCCATTCACGCTTTGTAACTGTACGTATACGCTGATATGGTAAATTTACAAATAATTCCTTAAGAGTGTGGTCGGAATGGATCGCCGTGCAAACGTTAGACCGATGTTTCCGCCCTGGTACCACATCTGTCGGTCTCATTTCAGAGAAGTGTTACACGTCAAAAGTAGTCCGATGTGAAACACGACAGTGACGTAACAGGGGGGGGGGGGATCAGGGCATGTATGCATTGTCCCTCTCTAAATTTAGTGAAGTGTGCCGGAACGACAGTAAATGGGTACCCAAACTGGTTTAGTTCACCGAGATGCGTTTATATATTGTATTGAAACTCTAATGAATTGTTATAATATCTTTCTGATACTTTTATACATCATTGCTTCTGGGATATGGGATTTTATCTATATTTTATGCGGCATGTGATTTAGGGTTTGATTGCATCAAAATGAAATTTATGAGAGTAGCAAAAATATTTTAACCCATTCGGTCACGCATTAATTTCTTTCAAGTGTTGCAAATTGGTGATTTATTTTGGTACGCACTGTACTTGTATTCAGTATTTTTATTGCAGCCCATAAACTTCTTACTGCGTACTCGATGTCATCAACTATTGCAACGATGGCATCAACTATTCATGTCAAAAAGGTGAAGAAGATTCAAGAAATCAGATTAGCGGCAAAGGAGACTATCAAAGTACTTGGCCCTGGTGTCTTTTCTGTGTACAGTACCGATCATATGTTTCATTCACGTGCAACTTGTCCAAGATCATGGACACGGTGACTGGGCAGGTTAACAATGGCGTGTAAAGGCTTGTGCCCTCTCCAAAGAGGGAGAGGTTTTTTCGCCACTGCACGAGTAATTGTTACCGCGCATCTCGTATGCGCTGTCTTCCCCATATTCCCTGTATGTTCGTTCTGCAACTAGTGTTTGGTGTGGGTGCCAGCGTGATAGTACGCACGGACCACATATCAACTAATTAGAGATGCGACCCAACATGTATTGCGTCGAGCTAGCTTTTATTTTGAGCTGCAAATTGCAAACACGTCACACTTATATTGCCAATATAACAACATTCGTCAGATATCATCGGTACGATGAAAAAATATGGATTCAGGTATTGGCTACCCTGATGGCACAAAATGATCGAATCTAGGAAAAGGAATCCCATCTTTGCCAAGGAAAATGTTGTCTAGGTGACTTTGCTTTTTAGTATTTTTCACNCTAGGTGACTTTGCTTTTTAGTATTTTTCACATAATTTTGGGGGTAGGCTTCCAGTGTTTTTACAATTTCAGTTAGGCATTGAAGACTGGCGGATGTTGATATCGGAACAAAACATCTATATTGTTTATATTGGTTATTTATAAAAGTATCTTTTTACGAAACAATATATCGAAAGAAAAATATTGATTTTCGGTGCATTGTGTGACGGGTTGTCACATTTCCCCATACAGAGTTTCAACTGTCAAGAATGATCGCCGAAAATTACCATACCTAGTGACGAAATGGGGCCCTCATCGAAGCGGCGAGGGTCGCGTCTAGCTGCCTAGCGGGTCTGACAACAACAGATACTAGGGGGCGGGTTGTGGCGTGGTGCTCGCCCCCCTCTCATACCACTCATACGCCACCTGCACCTTACGACTTCGGCCACCAGGGGACGGCGATGGTTTGAACAGACCAATAAGAAGAGATCGAAGGAACAAGGGGTTCTAGAATCCAGGAATTTAATATAAAGGACATTTCGGGGCTTTGGGAAGCCAGTGAAAGAACCTGGATTTTGGGGACATACATTATGGGGGATGTATTTTGATATTGGTGTGTTTTAACTGTATTTTAAAAGGGGTTTTAAGAAAATTGTTAAAAAACAAATGTTAAATATTTTTAAACAATTTAAAGTCGTGTGATAACCTTGTTGGTTAAAGATAACAGTTTTTGTAGCATCAATGAAATATATTAAAATATGAAAAACAAATTTACTTGGAGCTCTCCTTCTTACACCACACTTATTTGGGGTTTGGTCACCGCCTCCTAACGGTTGTTTTTTTTTCTCTGCTAGAAGTAAAAATTATAAAGGTTCCGTTTATAAAAAAAAAACCAAAACCTGAAGGGAAGGAAGGGCGTATATCGCATGTCTCATTCTTCGGAGCCTATCCGTTGCATGTAGAAAATGGGAATTCGATAGTTTATGTATTGAAGGATTTGACAAATGTAAAATTACTTAGAATATTACGTATTGATGACGCGAGGCAGTGCAGGAAGATGTGGCGCCTGTTTTTGGTGCAAGTTGCCAAAGTAAACATAGTTAATCTTTTTATTCAATTTTTGTATTCAAAACAGAGCTTATTAAAAATTCAATTAAAAAATATCTATGACAAATAGCTGGTAAGTGATATTGATTTCGATAAAATATCGTTGAAATATTGACGAAATATATCGTTGATAAAATGTCGTCATTTCGATATATCGATATTTTTTCAACATCCCTACTAACGACTCCATATGTTCTTAAAATTCATTGTATTTTCAACGCCCTTCTAACAAACCTATTCGAAAATCAACGATCGCGGCTCACATAACGGCAGACAAGGCACAAAGCATCAAGTGGAACAGGGCAGCAAGTGTGCAACGATCCAGCGAAGTCATAAAATTGTCGGTGTGTAATTTGCTATGTGTTAAAAGTGAAATTATTTGTGTAACTACCTCGCAGTAAGAAAGTTAGCAAAAGTGAGTAGATAGTGAAGATATTCGGGCGGCTCTTAAACATCGACGTCTTGAGAGCCAGTGATGGTGAAGCGAAGTGGGTATGGAGCAAAGCCGGAATGAAGGGGCGGGGGGAAAACGGCAGATCCCAGAGGAAGCCCCCTCGACCAGCGGCATCGTAAGGCACGATTCCCACATGCGAAAATCCGGAAGCGACCCTCCGCCGGGAATCGAACCCGGTTCGCCCAGGTAGGAGGCGAATAGCTTAACCACTACACCACCCCTCCCCCCTTCCACGGTTATGAAAGTACGCACTGAGTATGCGGTGGCTCCTCCGCGTTCCGAGAAGCGCGCAGCGGTGAGACGCGGTGCACTGGCGCGCGCGAGGTACGGAGATAAAGAAAGGTACGCCGAACTGCAGCACCGAGGTGGGGTGACCACCTCGAGACAGCTGTCTCTAACCCGAGCCGGTGACGTCACGCTCTCCCCTTGCAGTCGTCACTTGTTTTTACCAGGTAGCGAGGCCTGGTGCATTGGCTTCTTGTGCCGCATTCCACTCGGTACTAACAGCGCTAATCAGTAACGTACCAAAAGGAACGCCGTCAGTACAAATCCGCACTCAGTAGCGCTGAGTAGTGGAACCAGGCGGATCACTCGTCAGCAGAGTTCTCAGCAGGAATAATGGCGTCTGCTGTGCGTGGTGAAGCAATGGCAGGCCTAAACATGCTGTCAACAGGGATGGATAATTTTTTCTATTCACTTTCGTCTGAATCATTCTCATCAATTGATGATGAGATCGAAGAATGTAAAAATAAGCTTTCCACCTTCATATTTTGCAGATAACAACGACTTAACATCCTCGTTATCCATCGCCGCCATGTTGCGTCGTCTGCTTTTACCGAGACTGCCTGAACTCCTGCGCGTCAGTAGCTTCAGCCCCGAAGTGTAGCCTCCAACCCAGACGTCACAACGCCAGTCGTCAGTTACTGCTCAGCAGAATCAGTATGTTAAGAAACGCTCGTCAGTTACTTTAGCTGCGGTCAGTACCAAGTGGAACGCGGACTTGGCGGGAAGCGTCCTTTCCACGCCGTGCAGTCCACGAACGTGATTCATCGCGGGGAAGAGATTCTGTTGAGGCGCCAGTCTGCCTGGCGCATGACCTGTGCTGCAGTCTGTTGCTCAAGGCGTTTCGCACCTTAAACCGCTGTGGATTATAACCTCCGAGACAGCTCGCGTACTACAAACATTGTTTCAGGGCTTTCCCTAGTGTGTGTATGCATATATATTGAGTACTTTTGAAAGCCTTTCTTAAGATCTACTTGTTTGCACACTGTGTATTCTTCCGCCGCATGTAAAATTTGCATTGTCATGGGGCTGATCGCTTTGTTCATGAGTCGGTCAATTGAAAGTGTGAAATTATTCTAAAAGTAAATATTTCACAAATTTGCTAATTCTCACACATATGCATAAAAAAAAAGAGAAAGCAAAAGAAATCATGCCAGTATTTTTAAATGTTTTACCTAACATTTTAAATTCAACGGTGAGACATGAAACTACTTTCCTTCCTCCATTGCCAACTTTACTGGGCACATGCCAGTCATTGTGCCCGTTGAAATTTCACTGTTCAAAGGTTGATTTCTAAAACGCTCCATTAACCGTGAATAGCTTTTACTGTAAATATAGCAGAGTTTAATTAAAAGTGGTTCTTTGTTTGAACCCATTTAGCCCCCGCGTCCACGATGAAGGAAATTTTGCACACGAAGGATAATTATGCCTGATATTGTGTTTTGAGCATTTCCGTTGTGAGTAAACAGATTTGCAAAAGTTGCTGCAACTCTCTTTTCTGATTGGTTTATGATGGTATAGGCTATTCACGGTAAAGTGAGCCCTTTTGAAAGCCGTCTCATTTGGAATAATAGTCTATAAATATATTTTATTTTTGCCTTTGACGTTAACTTCTAAGTGTGATTGAACATACACAGTAAGTTTATTACCTACATGGCAATATTTATTTTAAAATGTGGTTAATTTATAAACAATGTCTGAAAGGAAAAGTAACTACGCCCTCCAAAGTGCTCACTTTACCGTGAACAGCCTATAACATTGAGTATGCAGCACATCTTCACTAATAGCGAAAAGCACGTTCAACTGAAGTACAGTACACACCAAACTTTACACATTATTGCAACATTTTAACTTGTCAGCTTATTCTATACGAGTAGGTTACCTTCTTACGAAAAAAAATTCAGTATTTAGAACTGGTGGTTAATGTAACCAGCCTAGTTACTTATAATTTTATGAGTATTTCAAATCATATAGGTATAATAAATTATATCTAGTGTTTATAGTGTAGCGCATAAATACTGGTAATTAGGCTCATGGTGACGTTGATATTAAAATTAGGTGGGAGGATACACAAAACGGAGGAAAGAATATTCTAATAATGACTCTGAGAAGTGCTTAATTAGCAGTGAATCATTTTTGTCAAGAACGGCATTTTCACACTGCTATGCCTTAAACCACACGCAGGCAACCTCTGGAGACTGCTTTCGACACTTCAAAAAAATTCCAAATCAATTTAATTGTATGACCTCGGCTAAGTACAATATTTGTAGACAGCACGACGACCCAGTGTAGGCATATTCCTTGAGTAAGTACCCACGAAAGCAATTTTTTTTATTGTACATGTGGTTAATATATTCGCTTTTTTTTAGAAATATTTTTAATTAGTTATTGGTCTTCGTTTTGGAATTTTTTAAAAACTAAATAATGTATTTTGAAAATACCAAAAAAAAAAGTTGCAAAAACTGCTTTGTTTTAGTACATGTTGTTTATTCTCATTTAACAGACATCACAACACGTATTTTACAATTTCCGATAACATTCCAACATTCCAACTTTCGTCTGTCTTTAATGCAGTCTTTGTGGCCAGGGTAACGAAGTTGATTTCTCACAACAAAGTTACGTGTTCGAATCCGGTGTAAGATATGAATGAATGTACAATTTTTTGATGTATGTTTAAGTCCGTGCATAAGGTATGTAAACTAGCCCTCGAATAGTTTTTTTTTGGCACAATACGGGGACACTTAGGAATCAGTAATTTAAAAAAATATATGCCTTAAACTTTTTCTATTGCAGTTCTCATGCAAAAAAAAAACTTTTAAAAAAATTAGGGAAATAACAGTTTAATTTAAACGTTTGTGTTAATTTCCATAGATCATATTCGTAGGTACTACCATGGTCAACATGTTCAGTAATTTTTCAATGAAGAACAAATTTCTAAGCCACTAAAGGCTGTTCACGTTTGGTAAAATGACCACTTTTGAAATCAACGTATGAAAAACATCACTGTCCATAACTACATATATGCTACAAACAATTATACACACATGCATGTTCCCAGTTAAGTTGGCAGCGAATTATTAAAAAGCGTTATAAGACTTGACGTTCTATTAAGCGTGTAATATTTAAATGTATGGTTACATAAGTCAGTGTGTCTTATTTTATAAACATTATAGAGTTCCATAATGCATATTATCAACATATCTACTTTCCTAAAATAAAATAAAATCCACCCTTTCACTAGAATAACGTATGGCTAAAGTGAGAAGGTCCATTCCAATGTTAATTTTACATATGTTGGAATGATACAAAATGAGAAGTTAAAGTAGATCCTAAGCAGGCCTACCAAAATGCTCAATTAAACATAAACAGCGTACACTTGCCTTCACATGTAAATAATACTAAAACAATGAATATTAAACATGCATTTATTTCAACACGCACAGTTTGTTGTCTTCTTTGTTAATTCAGCGTGTAATATTTACCTTTTTATTTTTGTCTGTGGCATTGTGTGGCAGGAACCGTGTGTATAATCTGTGGTCACAGCGCGCGCCATTTAATTCGTGCCGCCGGCGCGGCAGACTCAAAAGGGACAAAAGGTGAGAGCCAGCCAGCCCTTTGAGCGCCAGACGGCACATAGCCTTTGATGTCTCGCCGATTGNAGCCCTTTGAGCGCCAGACGGCACATAGCCTTTGATGTCTCGCCGATTGTCGGAGTCTCTTGTGATCACGCGATTTCTTCTGGAGCTCGAAAGATGTGCTTCTTTGGTCTTCATTATGTGAGAAATATATTGAACCGTGAATGTTTTGTCATAAACCTCTTTTAAATACGCCACCGACGTTCTTTGAAGCTTGAATATGCTTATCAGAAAATTGGTGATCGAAATAATTTCTTCGTAATTATCTGCCATTCACTGTTAATAACAGCACCTTGTTCAGTTGACAAAACGTAATAATTAATAGCGGTAATCTTTAACAATGCCAATGGCTACGTCAAGATACGTAAACAGTTATTCGATATGTGAAAGTTANATTAATAGCGGTAATCTTTAACAATGCCAATGGCTACGTCAAGATACGTAAACAGTTATTCGATATGTGAAAGTTATTTTCTTCGAGTACTAAAAATGCTGGCATGTTTTTGATGCGATTATTACTCATTGCAGTTTTTTATGAAAATAAAATTATTTTATTAGTTTTTGAAGCAATATTTTAGAAAACAACGGCTTAATCATAAAATTGTGGATATTCTTATACTTTAAAACAGTCAAAACACCTTTTTTCTTTTCAATTTAAAATGTGTCAATATTATACACTGAAAAGCCAAAAAAACTTATACACCTGCCTAATATCGTGTAGGACCCCCGCGAGCACGTAGAAGTGCTGCAAGACGACGGGGCATGGACTCGACTAATGTCTGAAGGTATGCAGGAGGCAATTCACACCATGAATCCTGCAGGGCAGTCCACAAATCCATAGGTGTGCGAGGCGGTGGAGATATCTTCCGAGCAGCACGTTGCAAGGCATCACAGATATGCTCAAAAATGTTCATGTCTACTGATTTAGGTGGCCAATGGAAGTGTCTCTAGTCAGAAGAGTGTTCCTGAAGCCACTCTGTAGCAACTCTCGACGCGTAGGGTGTCGCATTGTCCTGCTGTAATTGTCCACGTCCGTCGGAATGCACAATGGCCCGAATGGGTGCAGGTGATCGGACAGGATGCTTTGTCACCTGTCAGAGTCGTATGTAGACGTATCAGGGGTCCCATTTCACGCCAACTGCACACGCCGCATACCATGACAGAGCCGCCAACAGCTTGAACAGTCCCCTGTTGACATGTAGAGTCCATGGANAACTGCACACGCCGCATACCATGACAGAGCCGCCAACAGCTTGAACAGTCCCCTGTTGACATGTAGAGTCCATGGAACCATGAGGATGTCTCCATACCCGTACACGTCCATCAGCCCGATACAATTGGAAACGAGACTCGTCAGACCAGGCAACGTGTTTGCAGTCGTGAACAGTCCAATGGCGGTGTTGGCGGGCCCAGACGAGGTGTAAAGCTTTGTGTCGTGCAGTCAACAACGGTACACGAGTGGGCTTTCGGCTCCGAAAGCCCATATCAATGATGGTCCGTTGAATAGTTCGCAAGTTGGCACTTGTTGATGCCCAGCATTGAAATCTGCGCCAATTTGAGAAAGGTTTGCACGTATGTCACGTTTAATGATTCTCGTCAGTCGTCGTTTGTCCCGTTCGTTCACGATCTTGTTCCGGCAGCAGCGATGTCGAAGATTTGATGTTTTACCGGATTCCCGATATTCACGGTACACTCGTGAAATGGTCGTACGCGAACATCCAAATTTTATCGCTACCTCGGAGATGCTATGTCCCATATCTCGTGCGCCAACTATAACACCACGTTCAAACTCATTTAAATCTTGATAAACTGGCATTGTAGCAGCAGTAACCGATCTAGCAACTTCGCCAGACGCTTTTTGTCTTATATAGGCGCTGCCGACTGCATCGCGTTACTCTGATTGGTTCCATACCTCTGTTGTTTTCATACGCACTCCTATACCAGTTTTTTTGGCTCTCTAGTGTACTATATAAATTCCTAATTTAATATTTTCGAAAGGAAAAAGTGCACACTCAATCTTCTTTTTTCTATAGTGTGAACCCGTATCCGGGACCAGCTAATTAAAGAAAATAATGATGGGGGAAACAATGCTAATTAGGGTACTTGCAAGGGAATCAGGTGTTAATTGGCATCCAAGCCCATCAAAACAAAAACAATTGTAACTGTCAAAAAAATCTCTTTTTATATTTTCCCTCTGCAGGTAAAAGGTACGAGGGACATACCAATTAACAACACTATGTTTACGAACTTGTTACATATCATCGACGAATTATGACTATTTTAAAGATTAAAAATAATAACACTTGCGGTATGATTTGGCATTTCCTGATTTAGTATCACCATTGTTTAGGGGTCGTTATGTAATCTGCAAACATTTTATGGCATATTAGTTTGGACCAACAAATTTTCAACAAAATTTAAACCGTTGGGCCAACGTAGATTCCTATTGTGGACCGTAGTCTCTTCAAATTAATAACATGTATTTCCTTTTTATACCTTTAGGTCAAAGCAAGATCGCAGACCAACGGGTGAACAATTGCGAAGGATCGTATTAAGTGCGTTCAAATGCTAATTTTTCTCTATGTTTTTAGGAAACTTAAAAATTTTTCGAATATGATATTAACAACAGCAAACATGGATATAGGTTGTTCGCGGTAGAATGAGCACTTTCGAAACCTTGCGTATAATTTACATATCACAGTTACTCTCCTTCAGCCATATTTAAAAAAANGTAGAATGAGCACTTTCGAAACCTTGCGTATAATTTACATATCACAGTTACTCTCCTTCAGCCATATTTAAAAAAATTTATTTCTCAGTCTCTATCTTTTCGCTATATTTAAAATTTACATCTCCCAGTTTTTATCTTTCCGACATATATAAAACTTACATTTCTCAGTTTCTATCTTTCCGCAGTATTTAAAATTTACATATCTCAGTTTATATCTTTCCGCCATTGTTAAAATATACATTTCACATTTTCTAACTTTCCGCCATATTTAATATTTACACTGCCATTGGCCTGATTACTGTATCCATGCGCCAGACGAGTGAAAACAGTAAAATGTTAGGAATGTGATTGTTTTACTAATATGTCAGTTGGCACTCTATTGAGTATAAATAAAATATACAGCAACACGATATGCCGTAAATGTAAACATTACACTCGCAATACGTCACGACTTGGTAACAATTTTACTTAATTCGTTGCCAACTTGACTGGGAGCAAGCGCGTAAGTGTGTAAGGTAGCATACATGCTGTTAACGGGCATTTATTATTTTTATTTAGTTTACTTTTATAAGTGCTCACTTCACCGTGAATAGCCTTAAATCATTCCGTTCTCGTGAACAGCGTCAAGGAATCGCTTAGGCATTTGACCTTTGTGCTGCGGCCAACACCGAATCTCCGACCTTTTGCATGCAGTTCAGACAAAACTGAGCACTTTTGAAAGCCCTGCTTTAGATCTCTTGTGTAAACATTGTGTATTTTTCCGCCATATGTAAATGTAAAATTAACATTGCCGTGGGCCTATTACATGTGATACTAAAATTATTGTAAAAATAAGTGAATATTTTGCAAATTTGCCTGTTATTACACTTCCTTGTATGAAAAAAAAAAGAGCAACAGAAATCATTTTAGTATTCACAGATGTTTACATAGCACTTTAAATTCGACGCTAAGACACGTAACTACTTTGCATCCGTCGTTACCAACTTTACTGGGCGCATGCACGGGCAGTGACATTCGTGAAAGGTTGATTTCAGAAGTTCTCAAGTAACCGTGAACAACCTGTATCTCGGGTTTGGAGGGAAAAGGAACCTCCCAAAGCAGCATGTTTGCGTGTCGCTTGTCGGGAGCTCACAAGCGGACAAACGGTGACTAATTTCCGTCCCCAATCGCTGTGCGAATGGAAGGCGGACAGTGCAGCCGCGCTGGGTCGTATCTGAGTTGGTCTGCTGGTCGTTTTTTTGTTATTCGCGATTTTGAACGAACGTTTCGATCCGCATACAGCGGACGGTCACTCTTGTTTGACTCTTGTGACAACACGTTGATTCAGCAAGCCACGTATCTATGAATAAATGTATGTGTATGTGTATGTACAGTATACACGCGTTCGTACATGCACGCATGTGACATTCTCCATTGAACATAATCTGAGATTAAACGCTACTGATACAAAATTCAGATATCGCCCAGACATATGACTCGATATATATTGAAGTGTGAGAGCAAATGTTTACATAATTTAAAAGTATCACTAGCGGCAGCTTATATCGCCGGACAGTCATTGAAATGTCGCTGACATAGCAATCTGTTATACGTGCTTTGTTATTGAAAGTTTTATTTACTACGTTGTATGGTATAAAATATTATATCCAATGTACGTTATATATCGAAATAACGCAAATCCTTACTTTGACGGTATTTCGCCTAGTTCCACATGTACGAAACATTAGCAGACTTATCCATGCAGACACGTAGGGCCTACCATATCTACAGTATATATGAAACTGGGCATTTTAACCACCCCGCCATTATTATGAATGCTCAGTAATCATTTAAATTACACGCATTATATTTTATTAACAAAGGCGTACAGTATCGTAAAAACCCTGAGGCTCTTTATTATTATTTTTTTTTTTTGTTCACCAGAATTTCAGTGGTTATTTGGTCCTGTGTTTCGTGGACTGCATTTTTCATTTGCTTTTCCAGTTGGATTGTTAAACTGTGTTCACTATAAAAACAAAATGAACAAAAATGCGACCGTAAGTCGGGCCAGTAACGCAGTGCAAGATTTTGATTTGGTAAGTCTGATGGCGTAGGTTCTTGGCTTAACTCGTAAAATGCAACTTCAAGGGTTTTCTCAGAAAAAAAAATTAAAACTTTCAACCTTGTTAAGCTTACTGTTCAACCGTTTGTTCTCCCCTACCATGCTTCCCGAAACATACCCAGCAGAGCATGTATGTGTGTGTTTTATATATATTATATATTTGTATATATATAATTATGTATGTAGCAAATGCTATCACGCCGCTTAGTTTAGAAATTCAGAGTTGTAATTTTTCGTACAGTGAAATGCCAGCCGTCTCGGCGTCCTACGACGCTATACCACGAATAGGGACACGAAAATTTCGCGAATTCATTTTAGGGCAAGCTAGACTTCAAACACATGTTACATTTCTTTTACGTTTGCAGTTGGACAGGGTGGCTGGCATCAGGGAAAACCTGGAAAAGTCAGGGAATTTTACATTAGATAAAATAATTTAAAATGTATTTAATAAGAGAATAAATATTGAATTCTAGCACTTTTGGTACATGCCATCTTATGAATTCTAATGTTACTTTAAATTATTCAACCTTAATAGTAAGATTTATGAGCCGGGCGACAATTTTTTGTCGTATGTTTAATTGCAACTATTATTAAACATATTTTCTTGCCTGATGTTTTTTGTTGATTCAGTAAGCATTGGCATTGTGGAAGATATATTTATAAATGAAAGTGTAAGATTTTGCAATTACATATTTCAAAATTTCCAAAATAATTCAAAACACTTTCAGCGGTTCTCGCTGAATTGATACATTGCATTTGTCTTGTTTTTGTATCGTGACTTTTTTCTGGGTTTAAGAACGCTAGTATTTAACTTCTGTGTCGCCTTTTTCCGTTTACCATCTTTGTACCTACGTATTATTATTATTATTTTTTAAATATTTGTTTTTGCATATGAAATCATCCACAAATGAAGGCTAAGTTATTGTCGCCCAAAAAAAGTGTAATTTATTTTAGCCAAAAACATTAAAATATTTTTAATATTTGCCGCGTAAGTTGGTCCGGGAAGTGTAACAGGATACCTGGAAGAGTCAGGAATATGTCAGGGAATTTGCTATACGGGTACGTACTGCTAGCCACCCTGTTGGATCGCAGTTTATTAGACACGTCCAGGTGAACTGTCAGTCAATAACAGACCGGTATGGAGACAAGCTCTGAATCCCGTCTTAATTACCTGAGGTAAAACTGGCTACACGTTGGGGCAGCAGTCTGCAAACAGAAAGCTGAAGTTCGAAAATGCATTGGCCAATGAAGTGTAGCTAATATACAAAACTTTTAAAAGTGGAAATTCTCGTGTCCTCAACCATGAGTTGGACGATGGCTAGCGGGAAATTCTGTCTCTTTGTTGAAATAACAGCCGCGCTGTTTTGAGCCAGCCCTCGCGGCGGGCCCGCTGCCAGTTGACGAGTTGCCAGAGCAACCTCATCTGCTCGCTGCCATCTGGCGAGCAGCGGTGGAGCCTCAAGAAGTTTTCGCGCGGAAGTGGGCGGGGCAAAGAAAGCCCCGTCGTCCTCGCGTGCGCGCGCGTCGTTAACGGACCTCGAACCTGCGACCTTGGGGAGGCGCGACCCGCCGCGCGCAACAGGTGCCGGGAACCTGCCCCCCTACCACTTTCCGAGCCCACTTTTACGATAGCTGTGTCGCGGACGTAGAGTGAATGCTGGGTAGAGCGATCCCGCTGGCTGCGCAGAACCTGTCTCCTCGTCCTAACATTGAACTCTTTTTCTGCCGTTGCGGCTATCATAAACGACGTGGATAGTATTTGAGGTTAGAACACTGTTAAATAATCAAGTGCTTTGAGATGTTTGTATAATTCCTCTGGCCAATTTGTATTGCAATTTGATACTCGTATAAGAATGTTTGTCTTTAGAAAATTAAGATATACAAACAAACACGTCCATCACTGCTGGCCGTGTGACTTTGGCGGTTGTTTTCCTTTGGGGTAGGTCAATGTTGGGTACATGCGCAGAACACGAAGAGTCTACCTGCCACATCTTTCGTCTATGACAGCCGTCGGCGACTGTTGGAGACGTCCCCGGGGCGCGCATGGCGCCGGGGCGTGCGTCGCCTTAAGAGGACAATTTTAATCTCCTCAAGGTCACGTCCTGCCGTAAGGAAGCATTACGGCGGCGATGGAAAATAGCATAAACAAGCTTCGCGCGCATTCTGTTTCCTCAGAATTTTAAGTAGTTTCTTCATAGTTTCAATACAGCGTTCTGTTCAAAAAAGGTATATTGTCTCTCTCATATAAGTTGGCGAGATTTTGAGAGTCAGTGAGTGGCAACTTGATGTATACAAAACAAACAACGCGCCATTTACAAAATCCTGTATCAGCTGATGCATGAACGAACAAAAATTAATATTACGTTGACTATTCTGAGTGCACTGCCGACGCACATCAGACAAGCATAAAATACGCGGATAGAAAGGGTTCTGAGATTAATTAATAGATTTTATTTTACGTGGTCATAAAACCGCAATTTTTAGTTTTAGAAAATAAACTTCGTGCTAAAGTAGTAATGTATAGATGTTCAAAATGAAATGCACATTAAAACGATCCGAATTAAAATGAAACAACTTCAAACCTTGGGAGATCTTTTCACGTCGCATCCCCTCTCCTTCCATGCTTTCCATACACTCTTGATGTTAATTCCAAAAGCCTACAAAAATATCGCTGGGTATCGTTGTAATATTTTTTCAAATAATTTGATGAAATATATTTCAAACTCGTGTCGTTTCAAGCCAGTAATAGGAGAAAAATCGACTTTTGAAAAGACGGTATCAGGAGGCAGGTCAACATGCTGCCACCTGTTGAGAAACGCATATGGCTCACAAAAGTGCTACCTGCCATGCCATGAGCGCCATCTGTCATGCCATGCGCGCCATCTGTCTATCTTCCGAAGCACTAACTAGCCAGAAAAATATAGCTTGTACGTGTAAAATAACAAATTTACGAACATATAGGAACAGTTTTATTTTTCCGTGAGCTCTGTATGATTTTTAAAGTAGCATGTATTTCCGTGTGCAGCGATTTTGTTTACTAGTAATTTCCTTTGGGCCGGTAATCGTTACGTCTACGTCCATTACACGCCATGTTGTTTGTTGTTCTGCCGCCCGCTTTGCAAAGTCGTTGGTGAGTTGGTGAATGAAAGTGCGTTGTCAAGCAAGTTCCCAAANTGTTGTTCTGCCGCCCGCTTTGCAAAGTCGTTGGTGAGTTGGTGAATGAAAGTGCGTTGTCAAGCAAGTTCCCAAAATTATTTTTATTTCAATTCCTAACATATTAGCTGTAACGTCCAAAGTGTGATAAGAACTGCAATTACCGCCTCGCAAATGTTAACCCAAATTCTCTATCTCGGATAAATTAAAAAAGAGTTAGCTAATATTTAATTTTTTGCAAGGTTTTATATTTTCACTTTTATAACCTAAGAATTTTTTAGACAGATGTCAGTCTATCGATACCTTAAAGTTTGTTTAGCATTACAGTACAATGGCAAGTGGATTAGCTGACAGCGTGTTGATAAAAATACTGCCTCCACTTGACGCACCAGCTGATGGCGAAAGTATACAGAAACGAAAAGTTAACATTTGGCGCTACTTTCGTTGAACTGTCAAAATCTCGCGAACTTATATGAGACAGGCAATATCATTGTCGCTAAAACACTGTTTTACGGAATGATACATATCGTTATCTTACTTGCAGCTATATTTACTGACTTTGACATTTCCCAACGACCACATTTATGTTTTAATAACCAAATTTTTGAATTGGCAACAAAATATAGAATTTTATTTCCGGTTTTAAAAAAAATATTTATGTTCAAATATTTTNCCAAATTTTTGAATTGGCAACAAAATATAGAATTTTATTTCCGGTTTTAAAAAAAATATTTATGTTCAAATATTTCGTATTTTTTTTATAATTATAATAGACATAGCTGCTACAACGAGGCCCATGTGACAACTAGGGAGTTGGTAGTCCAGACATATTTTCTGTACACTCGTTGTTTGCGTGTTTACGTGTATCTTAGCCAATAAATATCATGAAAATACAAATGTTTGTCAGAAAAGATACAAACCAATTATGTATATGCCCCCGTCGGTTTTGTTTTTATCGCACTGAATTTATTAAGCACGATCGTGAAAATTGCAAACATTCGCATTTTTAGAGTTTCCCTGCGGAATTTCTTTCAGACGTAGGAGATACGTAAAACAGTACAGTCATAGCTATGGGCTATTCGCGGTAAATTGAGCACTTTTTGAAGCCCTCTCATTTGAAATAATAGTCAATAAATATTTTCTATTGTAGCCTTAGACGTTAACTTTCGAGTCCAGTGAAATATGTATAGTATGTTTATTACGTGCATGGCAACATTTATTTTAAAAACCGGTTGAAGAATAAAAAATGGCAGATGGGGAAAAAAAAACTACATCTTCAAAAGTGCTCGCTTTACCGTGAACAGCCTATACATATGTTGGCTTTCATCGCGTGCAATGAAGTCTCATTGTCACAGATATGATTTGCACAGGAAAGCGTGAAGACGGAAGCACTGCGCGTCGATTCAGCGTCTTGCGCGTAAGGGCGTTGGGGCACTGGGCGAGCGTTCCATTGTCGTACGTAAAGCTGTACTTCGAACGCGAAAAAAAAAAAAAAATCGGGCCCATGCATTTTTAAGAGCGTTCTAGAGACTATTGGATGTTTACGGTATATTCAAGAAACAATATATTTAGGCCATACCCATAATTTCGATGCAGCTACGTTATGGTGGAATTAGGACGTAAACAAAATAAATTTGGTCTTAGTCGTTGAGAAAACTGGCGGGACTGCTTAAACCCAACGAATTCGATGGCTACTCCCGCTGCCCGAAGGTAATAGTACCCAGCCTACTGTGAGTGAAGAGATTTGGGCGGATATTAACATCGAGGTCTTGAGAGCCAACGATGGTGAAGCGAGGTGAGTGTGGAGCAGCACCGGAATGCAAGGGCGGGGGAAACGGGAGATCCCTGAGAAAACCCACTGACCTGCGGCACGGTTCCCATATGCGAAAATCGGGGGGCGACTCCGCCGGAAATCGAAACAGGTTCGCCATGGTGGGAGGCGAGTAGTCTAACCACTACACCCACCGTGGCTCCCCGACTGTAGGCCTTACCAATACGACCCTTCGTCTAAACGCGACGTATGAGTACAAATTCCAACTACCACTATCCGGCAGTGCAGATTTAGGACGTAAATTCTTGTTATAATTATATCACAAGTAACATAATGCAAAGTTAATATATTTTTTTGTTATTTAGAATTATTAAATAAACACTTTACAACTATGCGGAACATAATATGCAACAATACGTTAAATGTGACGCATCTAAAACAAGAAATCGTAATTAACCACACTGGTTCGGAAGTGAAATATTTCTGTTCAAGTGGCGAGACATGCTCTGAATTTTCAGAGGGCAGTATTTCACAGATTGAAGTCGTCGATGAAGGCTTTAGGGTCTGCCATGGAGGGACTGGCAGCGAAGGAAATCCAGACGGTATACACAATCGGAACAGTTCGTCTCTCCTCCTTCGGCAGGTGGCTGTTTGTCGGCCGTCCCCAATTTAGGCGAACTGGCACACCGGCTCAGCCGGTATATCTAGTTTTATTTTGGTAGCCTTCTTTTTATCGGCGCAACGGAACACGAAATGAGGTCGACGTGTCCCATATCAGCTGTGAGTTAGGGCATTTTGTCCCCGTGGGAACGTGTCAGGCTGATTAGTAGAAGACCCGTCTGATTAAGGGGTCTCTCCCTACTTGAAATACGAGTTTCATTCTAAAATATTGGTTCCCCTATTTTAATTTTGAGAATTCTTTGGAATATTTCAGTGTAAAACCTTTTCCCTGACAAATGAAAGGCGCTATTTTGTTGCACATTCATAAATTTGTTATTGAAAACATAAATGTGGTCGTTGAAAAATCACAAAATCGGCAACAATCTCTGTCAGTAGCCCTACGTTTACGATATTTATTGATTCCGTAAAACAGTGTTTTAAACTATATAGACAATACTTGTCTCTTTCCTGAACAGACTGCTGTTTTAAAACCCTACAGTCATCGCTCAAAATTCTGAGGAAACACAATACACGCTAAACTTGTTTATTTTTCCTTCGCCTTAGAGTGCTTCTTTATGTAGCCTATTCGCGGTTACTTCAAACTTTTCTGAAGCCCTGCTTAAGTTCTACTTTCAGANAAAAAAAAAAAATCGGGCCCATGCACTCTTAAGAGCATACAAGAGACTATTGGATGTTTACGGTATATTCAAGAAACAATATATTTAGGACATACTGATAATTTCGATGCAGCTACGTGATGGTGAAATTAGGACGTAAACAAGAGAAATTTGGTCTTAGTCGTTGAGAAAACTGGCGGGACCGTTTAAATCCAACGAATTCGATGGCTACTCCCGCTGCCCGAAGGTATTAGTACCCAGCCTACTGTAAGTGAAGAGATTTGGGCAGATATTAACATCGAGGTCTTGAGAGCCGACGATGGCGAAGCGAGGTGAGTGTGGAGCAGCACCGGAATGCAAAAGCGGGGGTAACGGGAAATCCCTGAGAAAACCCACTGACCAGCGGCACGATTCCCACATGCTAAAATCTGGGGGTGACTCCGCCGGAAATCGAAGCAGGTTCGCCATGGTGGGAGGCGAGTAGTCTAACCACTACACCCACCGTGGCTCCCCGATTGTAAGCCTTACCAAGACGACCCTTCGTCTAAACGCGACGTACGAGTACAAATTCCAACTACCACTATCCGGCAGTGCAGATTTAGGACGTAAATTCTTGTTATAATTATATTACAAGTAACATTATGCAAAGTTAATATATTTTTTTGTTATTTAGAATTATTAAATAAACACTTTACAATAATGCGGAACATAATATGCAACAATGCATCTAAAACAAGAAATCGTAATTAACCACACTGGTTCGGAAGTGAAATATTTCTGTTCAAGTGGCGAGACATGCTCTGAATTTTCAGAGGGCAGTATTTCACAGATTGAAGTCGCCGATGAAGGCTTTAGGGTCTGCCGTGGAGGGACTGGCAGCGAAGAAAATCTAGATGGTATACACAATCGGAACAGTTCGTCTCTCCTCCTTCGGCAGGTGGCTGTTTGTCGGCCGTCCCCAATTTAGGCGAACTGGCACACCGGCTCAGCCGGTATATCTAGTTTTATTTTGGTAGCCTTCATTTTATCGGCGCAACGGAACACGAAATGAGGTCGGCGTGTCCCATATCAGCTGTGAGTTAGGGCATTTTGTCCCCGTGGGAACGTGTCAGTCTGATTAGTAGAAGACACGTCTGATTAAGGGGTCTCCCTACTTGGCATACGAGTTTCATTCAAAAAAATTGGTTCCCCTATTTTAATTTTCAAAATTCTTTGGAATAATTCAGTGTAAAACCTTTTTCGTGGCAGAAACGAAAGGCGCTATTTTGTTGCCCATTCATAAATTTGTTATTGAAAACATAAATGTGGTCGTTGAAAAATCACAAAATCGGCAACAATCTCTGTCAGTAGCCCTACGTTTACGATATTTATTGATTCCGTAAAACAGTGTTTTAAACTATATAGACAATACTTGTCTCTTTCCTGAACAGACTGATGTTTTAAAACCCTACAGTCATCGCTCAAAATTCTGAGGAAACACAATACACGCTAAACTTCTTTATTTTTCCTTCGCCGTAGAGTGCTTCTTTATGTAGCCTATTCGCGGTTACTTCAAACTTTTCTGAAGCCCTGCTTAAGTTCTACTTTCAGANTAGAGTGCTTCTTTATGTAGCCTATTCGCGGTTACTTCAAACTTTTCTGAAGCCCTGCTTAAGTTCTACTTTCAGACTATTCCTCCGCCTCATTAAAACCAAGCGCAACTAAGTCTAGAAAAATACACAAAAGGGACAGCGCACCATATCCTTGCGCACTCAGTTTAGTAATATTTTGCATAAGAACTATTTCTTACTAGGCATTACCTACACACATACTTTCTCTCAGTTTTTATTCATATTAATTACAAAAGTAATATTATTATTTGTGGATTTAATGTATGTAAAAATTCAATTTAATAAAAAATAAGCTTCTTTTATGTATAAAACGCTTGTGATATGCGAAACAACCTAACACGTCATTCATGGGGTGATTTTTCAAAGATTTGATTCAATAAGTGTGATTATACTGCGAATCGATTATATCGAACGGAGCTCTTTGTCATGAAGTGATGATCACAAATATTTTCACACGTACGCTTTAATCGTTCCGACTCCATAAATATGTACAGAGTAAACATTTTAACAAACGGTATTAATTGGGTATGAAATTAAATTAAATTTTCAGTATTCATTGCATTTTCTGCTGCTTTATCTGTCGAGTTAAGGGAAATCAGTATCCGCCGTTTTGAATTTATAAATTTATGGCCATAAGTTCTACTTAAGAATGTTTAACAACAATTGTTACATGTCACAGACTAAATATGTTATCAAACTTTATTAAATTATTACAACTTCACTGCCTTTATTAATGTTTGACCAGTGGCTGCCGGCAAGAAATATATATTTTTTTTTGCTTGCCGATGTTTACAGAAACAATACTAGCAACAGTGGTTTAGCAATACATGTTTTAGAGCACGTGTGAAGTAATGCCCTATGCCTTTAAGATGGCTGAAATAAAATAACAAAATCTATGATGCAGGTCGTGGCGAAAATTCCGTAAACCCAAGTTGGCGGGCACTGTTGTCTCTTTACCGAGACTGCATGAAGCCTTAAGCTTTGTTCACAATTGAAAGCATAACGTTAACCACAGAACATGGGTCGCGTGCACAAGAATTAATCGCCATGTTTTCTAACCTATCGGTTCACAACTATATTCTATCCGCAGTTTCTTCACACGTTTTGAATCAAAACTTTGAAAAATCACCCCACGTTTCACGTGTTTGGTTCTCTCCTAAATATGCCGTGTATCACAGGCGTTTTATACTTGTGTTAACATAAAAGTACCTTAATTTTTATTAAATTAAACATTTATTTATATTTTACCTGTAAATTATATTTCCATTTATCATTTATATAAATTAAAACAGTGGGAAGATAGGTGTTGGAAAATTCCTAGTAAAAAATTGTTCTTATGCAGAACATTATTAAACTGAGTGCTCACCAATGCGGTGGGTTGTTCCTCTGGTGTAATTTTCTAAACTCGGTCAAGCTTTGTTTGCACAAGGCGGAGGAATACCCTGCAAGTAGAACTCAACCAAGGCTTCTGAAAATTTGGAAGTAACCGTGAATGGACTATACGCATAACAGGTCGTGTGCGTGAAAGCTCCTGACATAGTACACGGGCGCATGGTGCAACAGCCAATCATAGCAGAGTAGAAAATTTTCAACAAACTTGCTTGTTTAAATTTTAATAATAATTTTGCTGTAGAAACGAATAAATGTCGCAATATATCAGTTTAAAGAAAAGAACAGGTGACAGTTTACTAAAATAAATTAAGATTCCGAAAATAAATACTTCAAGGAAAAGCAAAAACGCTAAATATTTTAAATCACTAAATTTTCAACACATCACAATCTGTTACGAAAATCCATTATTTGCTAACTCTGCCAAATGACGTAAAACTTGTAGCAAAATTTCATTGGATAGAAATAATACCTATAATTCAATTGTGAATCAATTTTGCACAATAATTCTGGCCGTGTGAATGTTCTACTGTTAGGTCCTACGCTCTGTGCCTATGTATTTTGATTGTGAACCAACCCTTATGATGCGTGCTGCGTAGTACGCTAGCTGGGTGACTACCCGGCCGTGTGGACCGAAGCTTGCAGTCGTCGGTGAAGCTGTTTTCAATGATGCCCGATAAAAAGACACGCGTTTTTATTTCACGCTTCGGGGATTTGTCTGGGTCCCCTCCTTCCACACTCACTCCTGCACATCATCTGTCAGACCCTCTCCTCCCTGGAGGACGTCTTTGTTGTGAGGGGGAAGGGTCGCCAAGGGAGCGGGTGGGACGTCATCGCGAACCCTCCTCCCCTTCACGATAAAGGACATGGGCCGACTTGTCTGAAGAGGATCATCGCTACTGCTGCGAGATTGAAGTAGCAGACGCAGCGAGGCCAGGCATACGAGGATTCCCGCGCGTGCACGATAATTTCGTACAGTTGCATGCGAGAATTTTGCGTTTCATATGAACGGTACCTCGTATTGGATTTACACTGAAGAGCCAAAAAAAACTGGTATAGGCGTGCGTACGCAAATAATAAAGGTATGGAACCAATCGGAGTAACGCGATGCGGTCGGCAGCTAGATCGGTTACTGCTGCTACAATGGCAGGTTATCAAGATTTAAGTGAGTTTGAACGTGGTCTTATAGTCGGTGCACGAGAGATGGGACATAGCATCTCCGAGGTAGCGATAACATTTGGATGTTCGCGTACGACCATCTCACGAGTGTACCGTGAATATCGGGAATCCGGTAAAACGTCATATCTTCGACATTGCTGTGGCCGGAAAAAGATCATGAAAGAACGGGACAAACGACGACTGACGAGAATCATTAAACGTGACAGATGTGCAACCCTTTCTGAAATTTGCGCTAATTGGATTTGTGGATTGCCCTGCAGGATTCATGGTGTGGATTGCCCTGCAGGATTCATGGTGTGAATTGCCTCCTGCATACCTTCAGACATTAGTCGAGTCCATGCCACGTCATCTTGCGGCACTTCTGCGAGCTCGGGGGGTGGGGGGATACACGATATTAGGCAGGTGTACCACTTTTTTTGGTTCTTCAGTGTACATTTGCTGCGGAAATCTGAAAGCTCCCACCTACTTGGAGTTTTTTTCCCCCCTCGTTTGAGGCCGAGAGGCGCAGGAGCGATAAGGGCGACACTGCCTCGCGCATAAAGTACGCTAGCGCCATTAAGCGCAAGGCTATGAACTGACGTGCAGTTTTCTCGTCGCACTGCGACCCTGCTAATTCATTGGTGGAAAGTCTGTAGGAAGGTTCGATGCAGGACCCTTGAGTAGTTTTGTATGTGTCTGACGCGTATCTTTTGAGATACAACGATCTGAAAAAAGCCATTTTTAGCTGGAGTGCTCTTAAATGGTGTTTCTAATATGCGTGACTTTCTGGTAGCACTCAACAGGCCTCGTCTGTAGTGTGTGTTCTTTTCGTAGATCTGCGTGTTGGACGCACGTTTAATTACTAACACACTGTAACACATTTCAAGCTAGGCCTTGAAACTACCCCCATGCAACAATTTAACTGAACGAAGGTTGCGGAATTCCCCTCTAATTAATTACAGCGGCGGTTTTGTGTTTCTGGTAAACAGATACTAAGCTGGTCATCTATTGTGTCGCCAGAATTTGAAAGTCTTCAGCACCGGTACGGTAGATACAGACGTCGGCTTCATTCCTCGGGTTTCCCTCCGACGTGTTTACACTGTGGCTTGCGATAAGGGCAACTTCCCCGAACGGCGCGTCAAGTCACTGGGATTTACTGATGTTTACACGAAGCCGTCGTCGATGACGTTATCACTCCCCAGCAATTTCTGTTAACTCGCGACCTCTTCAGTTCTGCCTATCGCAACTTCCCCGCTGTTATTCATCTTTGGTTAATTGTCCGTGTATGTACACGCAATGACTTCAGTTTGTATATGATTTTTTTTCCCCTTTCCAACTAGCTACGAGTAGAATTGTATTGCTGGCGAAGTCAAACGACACCAAGTCTAGACAAGTTGAAAGCGTCTTTCTCGCCGCCAATCTTTTAGATATACGGAGAAAACCCTCCAAGTTTCAGAGACCTTTACGGAAATCCCTGATAAACAATAGTAAACTCCTCAAGGTCACATCCGGCAACAGTATATGAAAGTATTGCGACGGCGATGAAGAATATCATAAATAGGTTTCGTGTATGTTCTCCTCCCTCAGAATTTTATGCGGTGACTACGCTTCAGAGTTTCAATACAGCAGTCTGCCCAGAAAAGTCGCAGCATTGTCGCCGTAGTTTTAAAAACACAGTTTTACAGATGAATAAATATCGAAAACACAGGACCACCTACAGCTCTTTTCAGCGACCACATTTATGTTTCAATAACTCAATTTATGAATGTTCAACAAAATACTGTACCGACTTTCATTTTTGCCCTGAAAAAAAAGAATTACATTTAAATATACCATAGTTTTTAAAAAGTTATAATATACACAAGTGCTTACAAAGAGACTCATATGGCTGAAGAGTCCAGGTGTGTTAGATACTCAAAATTATAAGTTTTTTTTCTAATATCTGTGCTGTTTAATTTCCTGTTAGTAAGTATTTGTGTTGTTTCACACTGGATTGATTGTACGTCAGTCATAATTTAAGTCTGATTTGAACTCGCGCAATAAATATTTGACCATATCAGCAGTGTCAATAATTAATGTGTTAATTAAAATTAATGTATTTTATTTATTATTCTATTTCTATTATTGTTTTATTGTTTATTTTATTAATTGATAAAACAGTAATGTATTTCACACATTACTGTTACGGTAGCAAATTTAATTGAATATGGTTAGGAAAACATATATATATATATATATACATGTGCAGATATTTTCGTATTTAAGGATTTCAGTAGTATAAAAATAAACAAGATTTTATATAGCAAAGTACGAAAAGTTCTCCACGAAGTTGACTTGGAGTCAGCCACGCTAAATTATGATGCTGCGTGAATTCAGAGTTGTTGCTCCTTGCACCTTTAAACGGAGAAGGGTGGGACGTATGGGGTTTAAGAGAAGGCACTCATTCAACACACAGCAAAAACCAACAATGACATTCCGCGGAACTCCCATCACCATTTCTCCCACTTCCACCGCACACACAATGGCGGCGTGCAATAGCAGAGCGGCGTTGCACTGTTGGCTGTCAACATTCGGTCCCGCACGCCTGCGGAAACGTCAGCTATGCACATTGTGTGTGCTGGGGAGCGACGTGTATTCGGCGCGGCGGGGCGGCTTCTGTGCGCAGAGAGAAGTACAAACAGACGCAATCATCGCCGCGGAATGTTCGCTGCTGCGGTGCTGACGGCTGGGCGAGGCGGGTACGTTCGCGATGAACAACCGTGCTAGACGCGGGCACGCCGCAGCGCGACGCTTGGAGTTTGATGAGGAAACTGTGAAACACATCGCCACACAAGAGGAACTACCGCGGGGCGAGTGATAGATTTTCTACTGTCTGCGCCAGACGTGTTGGCACTNCTGTGAGTAGCGTCCGACCTAAAAACGTTGTATGCCGGTGTATTTTATTTTTTTAAAAAGCACTTTTCAGACAATACAATGCTAGGAAACCAATATTTCTAACGTGGACAGCCACAAAGGTGTTGGTAGACGTATTTCTTAAAATAAATGGGAAAAAT
The DNA here is from genome assembly GCA_002778355.1 of Clitarchus hookeri. NCBI lineage: Eukaryota > Metazoa > Arthropoda > Insecta > Phasmatodea > Phasmatidae > Clitarchus > Clitarchus hookeri. Next base: position 126,515 of record NQII01002739.1, read on the forward strand.
CTAAAGCTAAAAAAATGTTCATGATGGTGTGAGGAAGAGGATTAAGGGGATTGAGGATTATTCTCCTGGTGTAAATCGATAATTACAGTCGAGGAGAACCTCGCGGCCCAGAACTAGTGCCACGGCCCGGCATAGGGTCGTGACCCGGCTGTTGAGAAACACTGATCCAATGGAAACCTTGGAAAGTGTTTTTGTTAAAGACTGTAGATGACAGAACCGTTACAAACACTGCTCTTGCAGCTACGCCCGTCGCTCTAGGACTAGGAATTTCAAGTGCCACGAAGTCTAGCGCTGACAGTGGAAATATAGCGTGTCCCAACGACGAAAAATCAGTTAAATTGTGATTCCCCGGTAAGATAGTGATTCATGAAAAAAATCGGGTAATTCACATGTTTGTCAGCGATGGAGTGAACTGATACCGATGCACTTATTACGGAGTAACTAATCGAGCGAGGTGGCGCACTGGTAAGACTCGCATTCGCGAGGAGCTTGGTCCGGTCCGACCATCCTGAAATCGATTTTCCAAGGTTTTCCGACATTACTTCAGACAAAAGCTGGCATGTTTCGTTGATGCAGGCCATTGTCTATTTCTTCCCGTTGCTGACTACCATATCAGCTGGTTCCTTCTTTTTTTAACCTCACAATCATAATAAGATTAAAAATATATCAATAACAGTTTAATTAAATTCTAATAAAATAAAAAAAATACAAATTTGTAGTTAAATTAAACGTATATTTAAAATAACGTTACTATAATCATTAATTAATTAAAATTAATAACTGAATCAGAATATGTGTTAAAATTTAATGAATTAATACTTATTAATATTTTATTATATAATTGTATTGTGTAAATATGTTATTATATGATTAATATTATATTTTATGTCATTTTACATACAATATAATAATATTGTGTTATATTATATTGTATACATAGTTATTGTTATCAATATTTTATAATCATGTTATACTTTATAATTTTCTTTTATATATTATATACAACATTAAAAAGAAAAGAAATGAGACATCACTGCATGCAACCTTATAAGTGCACGCGATGTCAGCAGTTGATTTCCTCTGCTCCAATTGGTTTCGCTCCTAGTTTTTTTTTGCACTGCTGTNTAAGTGCACGCGATGTCAGCAGTTGATTTCCTCTGCTCCAATTGGTTTCGCTCCTAGTTTTTTTTTGCACTGCTGCGTAATTGAGGGTGACTTCCCTCGCATCGATTTCGGGCCAGGGATTTTCTTTATTGGAGTTGTATTGTTCCACGCGTNACTTCCCTCGCATCGATTTCGGGCCAGGGATTTTCTTTATTGGAGTTGTATTGTTCCACGCGTCTTGTTGTGAAATGGTTCTGTGGGTGGGGGAGGAGGTAGGAGTCATCATCCCGGGCTACCGTACGAAAAGTCCTGCTCTGGTTTTAATTNGGTTCTGTGGGTGGGGGAGGAGGTAGGAGTCATCATCCCGGGCTACCGTACGAAAAGTCCTGCTCTGGTTTTAATTGATTGCCGATGCTTCAGGAAGCAATTTCTCCTCGTGTGGGGTGATGCCGCAGTAAGCGGCAACAAAATCTCCCGAAGTATAATAAGCGGTGCTAGGTCCGTCTGTCAGGATGGAAATAATTTTATACGACTTCCAAGTCGTGTTGGTTTTATTACAATTTGCATTACAATATGCTAGTGTGGTCAAACTAAAAATGTGAGTTGTTTTTATTTCCTTCAGTGGCTCTAGGTTCGTAAAAATGAGTGCTAGGGGAACAGTCTTAACTATTAACAAGATCAGGAAGTACGTGGATGTAATTTTATGCTCTTTGTCTAGTTAATCGCACTTGACAACTTTGGACCTTGAGTGTAACTGCGACCTCGAAGAACCGACTTGCATGATATCAGGCTTTCTCAAACATATTTTTCGTAATTTGCGTAGGATGTGGGTCGAGTATATTCTATATACTTTAGAGTCCTCCTGTTGCTTTTGGCGAGGATGAGTGGCGTCCCAGTCCAAATAATAAATTTTACAGATTATAATATTATTGATTTAACATTGTATTTATTATTTCCAATATCATGTTTGCAGATTCCATAGGCGAGCAGCACACTATTGTTATTTTGGTGTACATTACACATTACATTCGTTAGCGGNCATGTTTGCAGATTCCATAGGCGAGCAGCACACTATTGTTATTTTGGTGTACATTACACATTACATTCGTTAGCGAATTTGTACTCAAAGATGGAGTAAATCAGGTAGTCTTGATATTCGGTGTGTTAATAAAGGAACAAGTTACATCTCGTTACAATAATGGTTTAGTTAAATCGGAAAGGTTTAATGAGATATTAAAATGGTTTTGTAATTATTGTTCTCATAGAATATAAGGTACGATAAGTTTAATGAGTTGTTACATTTGGATACTGTAAGGGAAGTTTTCATCTTGGTCATGACTCTGAAGACTAATGTCAGTAGACGCATTACGACGGTTTGCTTACCCCACATCTCTGGACGTCTTCATGGTGTAGTGTCTCGAGGAAAAATACGCCATCCGCCACGCCTTCCCGCCTTCAAATGAGCCTCCTTAGACGCCTCAAGGTCACGTACGGATGTAGGGAAGCATTACGACGGCGATGAAAACTAGTATAAACAATCTTCGCGTGTGTTCTGTTTCCTCAGAATTTTTAGCGGCGACTGTAGGGTTTTTATATGGAAATCAGTTCAGAAAAGACACAGCACTGTCGCTTTGGTTTAAAACACAGTTTTATGTAAGAATTAATATCGTAAACAGAGGGTTACTTGCAGCAAATTTTTGCTGACTTCGACATTTTTCAACAACCACATTTATGTTTCAGTAGCATAATTTATAAATTGGCACAAAATACCTACTTTTATTTTGTGTTGTACCTAATGCACTGTAATATAGGAAATGTGCCCTGCTTTGGGGAGAACCGAAATATTTCTTATGTAATGTTTTACACATACAGGATAAGCAACAACGAGGCAAGTTACTACGTACCTCCTCACCAATGTAGAATACTTATGCAGGAGCACTGGACCATACATCTCCACAACAGACCAATTCACAAAAGCACTAGATGGAATAACTGCAGAAGCTGCCACACTATTACTGAAATTATAAAACCATAGAGACTTTTGATCAAATAAATTATTTTATTTAATATAATTCATTGGCATCGGAATTCAGAACGGAAAATATTTGTGCGAATAGACGAAAATAAATCTTAACTTCATTGAATAAGATGGCTCTTAAATGCAATAGTACATTTATTTGCCTTTCGAATATACGGTAGTAAGCAACATTGTCCTCTCTCATGATACGTTTGCAATTTTAATTTTAAGGCTCTGTTACGGCAAAAATTATTCTTGAGGAATAAACTGGAAATGTTTAAGTCCAAGGTAGCTTAATCTAGAAAAAAATATCTCCTTGTTAGAGTATCCGTGGTTAGAACTATGCGAAAAATCAGTTCTCACTTGATTTAAAAAAGGCGACCGAAAATGTTAAACGAATCAAAATTAATTCGTCATTGGGCTAAGGGCTTCCCTGTTCAGGCTCACAAGCCTACCGCGCATGGAAGAAGTTCGTATAGCACGTACATGACGCGGTCGTTCAAATTAAACCATCTGTAGACACGCGGGTGTCGACCGTGCACCGACCTACTTCTCACTTGGGAACACCGTCGCGTCGTTCTCTCCGNCATGTTTGCAGATTCCATAGGCGAGCAGCACACTATTGTTATTTTGGTGTACATTACACATTACATTCGTTAGCGGATTTGTACTCAAAGATAAAATAAATCACGTAGTCTTGTTATTCGGTGTGTTAATAAAGGAACAAGTTACATCTTGTTACAATAATTATTTAGTTAAATCGGAAGGGTTTAAGGAGATATTAAAATGGAACTGTAGTTATTATTCTCATGGAATATAAGCTACGATACGTTTAATGAGTTCTTACATTTGGAAACTGTAAGGAAAATTTTCACCTTGGTCACGGCTCCAAAGGTTNCATCTTGGTCATGACTCTGAAGACTAATGTCAGTAGACGCATTACGACGGTTTGCTTACCCCACATCTCTGGACGTCTTCATGGTGTAGTGTCTCGAGGAAAAATACGCCATCCGCCACGCCTTCCCGCCTTCAAATGAGCCTCCTTAGACGCCTCAAGGTCACGTACGGATGTAGGGAAGCATTACGACGGTTTGCTTACCCCACATCTCTGGACGTCTTCATGGTGTAGTGTCTCGAGGAAAAATACGCCATCCGCCACGCCTTCCCGCCTTCAAATGAGCCTCCTTAGACGCCTCAAGGTCACGTACGGATGCAGGGAAGCATCACGACGGCGATGGAAAATAGTATAAACAATCTTCGCGTGTGTTCTGTTTCCTCAGAATTTTAAGCTGTGATTCTAGGGTTTTTATATGGAAATCAGTTCAGAAAAGACACAGCACTGTCGCTTTGGTTTAAAACACAGTTTTATGTAAGAATTAATATCGTAAACAGAGGGTTACTTGCAGCAAATTTTTGCTGACTTCGACATTTTTCAAAAACCACATTTATGTTTCAGTAGCATAATTTATAAATTGGCACAAAATACCTACTTTTATTTTGTGTTGTACTTAATGCACTGTAATATAGGAAATGTGCCCTGCTTTGGGGAGAACCGAAATATTTCTTATGTAATGTTTTACACATACAGGATAAGCAACAACGAGGCAAGTTACTACGTACCTCCTCACCAATGTAGAATACTTATGCAGGAGCACTGGACCATACATCTCCACAACAGACCAATTCACAAAAGCACTAGATGGAATAACTGCAGAAGCTGCCACACTATTACTGAAATTATAAAACCATAGAGACTTTTGATCAAATAAATTATTTTATATGATTCATTGGCATCGGAATTCAGAACGGAAAATATTTTTTCAAATAGACAAAAAGATGGCTCTCAAGTGCAATAGTACGGTAGTAAGCAGTATTGTCCTCTCTCGTGATACGTTTTAAATTTTAAATTTAAGGCTCTGTTACTGCAAAAATTATTCTTGAGGAATAAACTGGAAATGTTGAAGTCCAAGGTAACTTAATCTAGAAAAAAGATCTCCTTGTTAGGGTATCCGTGATTAGAACTATGCGAAAAATCAGTTCTCACTTGATTTCAAAAAGGCGACCGAAAGTGTTTAACGAATCAAAATTAATTCGTCATTGGGCTGAGGGCTTCCCTGTTCAGGCTCACAAGCCTACCGCGCATGGAAGAAGTTCATATAGCACGTACATGACGCGGTCGTTCAAATTAAACTATATGTAGACACGCGGGTGTCGACCGTGCACCGACCTATACTTCTCACTGGGAACACCGTCGCGTCGTCGTCCCCGTCGGTTCGGGACGACATGTTTACAGATGCGAACTCGACCAACAATACAAATTATTAATTAAAAGTCTACTAATCCCGCCTGGGCCAGCATCCTGCTTAGCGAAATCCAGATGGCTAAAAAAAAAAATCCTGGTAAACATACTAACCGAAACGCATTCAAAATTACCGCAAATCACCATAGGGCTATGTCAAAAACCATACATCATGCCACACGTTGCTATAGCAACTTTCAACAAACGTCTCCTAGGCTACGTACGGCCTTCGTAAACATAATAAATATTCAAAAGTTTATTATATATATATATATATAGTGTCCGTTTGTTCGGACGCGTATAACTCCCGAAAAAATCAACCAATTTTCGTTTTTTTTTTTTTAACCTTCCTTTCGTTCCCACGAGTGTTTGTGCGCCTTTCTTTTTTATCTGTATTACCTGCAAAGGCACTAAAATCTGCAAAAAGCTCATTTTTACCATGCTTTCGCGTCAGGAAGCGCCTTTGTTGACAGCTGTCTGTTTGAACATTTCAGTTTGTTGTTCTCAATGTTTTTTTTTTTTTTTCGATTGTTTAAAGATTTTGGAAATGCATATACTTCTTTCAATTAATTTCACAGAAATTAATAGACTCAAGATATTTTATGCCACAGCAACGCGTGGCCGGGTAAGCTAGTGACTTATAAATACAGTCCAAAAATAAAGTAATATTTGGACTGAAACTATCTAAACCGTTCATAACACAAGAAATAAAATTATGACTGCTGATGCCAACTACAGCCTTGATAAGTAATAAATAAATATTGTGTATCGAACCCGCACATATGACAACTTGGGAGGCCCCTTAATAACGGGCGCGTGTTGAACAAGAAACGAACCATTGGAAGGGATTCCTTCTGTTGTGGCTTTGGCAATCGCAGCTCGTGTCCCAATTACCGGCGATATATTTGAGAATGTGATCAGGCTGGCAAGGCCTGATTACATGATTATAGCATGTTGACCTTGTGCATATCATGCTGTCTGTTTGCGGTCTTTCATCCATGAGTAGGGCACAATATATTTACGACAAAATGTTTTCTACTTTGCTCCTTTGTAGCAGGATATTTTTGGTCGCGATGGCAAACTTCGTATTTTTATGCCGAATACGGTCTCCAAGCGAGCGTATTATGAAGGTCTGCGTCTCACAGCTGGTCTTAGCGCGTGTAGCCCACTGGTCGTGTATGACTCTCTTTGATCTTCCCGAATCGTACTACTATAACGGTCACCCACTGTTAGCTGGTGAGCAAGTCTGTAATAAATGCTTATAAAGTTGATACCCTGCCAAATGCTGAAGTTTGGAAGTAGGTATTGAATCTGCTCTGCGGCGTGAGGCGCCAGCACTTGATGCTAGCCCTCAGTGATAGGGCGTATAAATACGTCGACACTGTTGTCTCTAGGTCCAATTTACTAATAAATTACACTTTATTTGCGAGTTCACGTAATAGAGTTTTATTGTTGCTTGAACAGGTTAACTGGTACATGAACTCA
>NQII01002739.1:135827-173967 GCA_002778355.1 Clitarchus hookeri
TCTCTCCCCCTCGCGCCATTAGCATTATGACAATGAGTGGGAGGGCTGACGTTGGCAGATTTACCGGCGGTGATATCCATTGGAGGGGGGAAGGGATCCAGGTTTCGACGCACCTCGCCGAAGCCCTCCTGGGCGCCGGCGCATCACCGCGCGCGAAAGCCGACACGCGCTGCTGATGCGCGCTGCAAAGAGGTCTCGCCTCGCCGCCACAGACGATTTATCGCGGTATTATACCGGCGGGGCTGTAAATCTCACCGCATTGCGCCCACGTGCACTCCGAAGCTATCGAATATCCATTTACACGGCGTTGAAGACGCCATGGAGTGCTGTTTTGTGGCTGAATCTCCTTACATATAGAGTGATTTTGAGTCATGTAGTAAAAACTGTCCTGAAGAAAAAATTAATTTTTTTTTTTAGGGAAATGCGTGGCAGATGTGTTTATTTTCGAGAACTGAATACGCAGATTTCAAGTAAACTTAAAAAAAAAAAAATATGCTGTTTACATGCCTAGCAGTTCGTTGTTTCTAACAATTATATGTAGTCTTAGAAAATCATTAAGTGTATTCAGTTGGGAGTTATTTTAAGTTTCTCTTCCAGTACTTCATCCGTACTGCCATGGCTGGGTTTTATTAGAGCTCTCAAAATAATTTTATTAAAATTAGTTTTGCAGAAATTTGGTAGTTTTCAGTTTAGGAGTATAACATTTGTATTGTATTTCCAGGGAGGTTTTGACTGCTTGCGTGTAGTTCCGAGCTGCTATTCTTAATTTTTTTTACAATTTCCTTTTTTTTCTGTTTTAGTGTGGAAATTGTCTGTGGTTTTTCTTATCACTTCCATATATTTCCTTCAAAATAAATAGTTTTACTTTTTTTTTTCGCGTGCCTACGTTGTAAAAGTTAGACGATAACTGTGAATTTTTTTGTAAAGAATTATCTTTACGCTTAGAAGAAATTTTTTAAATTTGAATGTATTCTAATGGTGTTTTTTTTTTTTGCGTTGTGATAGGAAACGGTATATTGGTTACGCGACAAATCTATAATTTAACCTTTGTGCGTATAAATTTGTCAGGAACAATTTAAAATTTAAGACTCTTCTACCGGATCCACTCTGTTACTCGGTTTAGTGATTACAACGTATTTTACTACAGCGAGAAGCGAGATTAGTCCGGTTTTATACTTTGTTGAGTTCTTTCATCACGAAGCATTTTTCAATCGGAAATGTGACCTTCGTTGAGTTGAGTTGAGATATTTGGGGGTCTCTTAACAACGAGGTATTGAGAGCCGATGAGGGTGAAACGAGGTGAGAAAGGAGCAGCGCCGGAATGCATGGGCGGAGGAAACGGGAGATCCCCTGAGAAAACCCGCCACCCAACGTCATCGTCCGGCACGATTCCCACTTGCGAAAATCCGGGAGTGGCCCTGCCGGGGATTGAACCCGTTTTGCCTTAGTGAGATGCGAGTAGTTCGATTGCTGAGGCACTGCGACCTCTGTTACCTTTGTGTGATTTAATTTATACTGAAAGAGAAAAATATTTTTATGTAATAATTTTTCTAAACGAAGCTTTTAGGTGTTATTTTTATTCAGCAACTACTAAATAACTACGTGTTCTGCAGGACTGCGTGTTCTGTCGCACTTCACCTGTTCTTNAGCAACTACCAAATAACTACGTGTTCTGCAGGACTGCGTGTTCTGTCGCACTTCACCTGTTCTTTTCTTTATCGTGTTTTGGTTTTTATCATCACTTAGTATTTACTGATCGGCCACACGCAGCTGATAAGAGCTGGCGTTGAATATACCCAGGCGAAGGTGAAGACTATCTGTCAGCCAACACCGTGGTTACCCTTCTTTGTAAGCCGCGGACAAAGTCTCTGTTTCTAACGACGCGTTCCACAATGCTCGTCAACAACCTCCCTGCACACGTCCCGTAGTGGAAATGCCTTTAGGCGGCCGTTTGTTACGTGTTCCACGGCACAATGCTCTACTGCTTCGCAAACGTGGCACAACACATCGACAGCTGATTTTATGATGTCCGCTCCATAGTGTCTACCTCTGCGTGCTCAGAACTTTCAGCCGGGAACTGTTCCGGTGAAATTGCAGGCCATTTCACTGCGGCCTCATGATTCACAGTTTACATTCGTTGCCACGAAAAAAAAGAAGCATTTTTACTATTTGTAAATAACTGCTCTTGATTACTATAAAAGCTCTGTAATCTTGTGAATGCTTGGCAATTGCCAAAGTACATGGCAAACCGGTTCGATAGCTATTTGTTACTGGTCATGACCAACGCACTTATTTTCTGACTGTTTTTGTTCGTATTGTTTTTAAATTAAATATTATAATTTATAAATAAAATATAAGTCAAAGTTCCATACAACCAAAAATATGATACTTTTATGTTAACAGAAGTATAAAAGGCTTGTGATATGGCATATTTAGGAAACAAGCAAACATGCCGTGGGGTGATTTTTTAACGGTTTTATTCAAAACATGCGAAGAAACTGCGAATAGACCATAGCCTAGCTAAAAAGAGATTTTTTTTTGTTGGAGGAGTGGCTTATTTTGCCCAGTGAATTGTGCGCTACCTTGAAATCAACGTATGAGACGACGAACCGATTTGTTGCGGAAAATTGCAACATTAAGGGTGTTGTATACCAAAAAATGATTTGTGTATCAAACCTTGTTCAACTTGTACGCATGGCAGGTATGTGATGACATTTTCCTCGAATAAAAAAATTTTACACTTCATATTTTTTTTATGATTTGATGTCAATTCCAAAATTTTTCTGTTCTGCTACAGCATTAATAAGCGCGTAACAAATACTAATTAAGCTGTACAAATTAAAAATAATACAACATAAACGAATGCACGCGGGCTACTAGTTGACATACACATCATCACCAAATAACATTTCATGCATTTTTTTTTAATATGCAAAATGTTGTTATATTTGACTTTTTTTTTTTCATGTATATGGCTTGTTATTTGGTAATAACATATGTATCACGCAGAAGTCCCTGGCATTAGTTTACATTGTAATTTTTTTTTCTTAATTTTTACAACTTTTTAGTGCCTGTTATCAGCAAAACAGGAAAATTTTGTATTTCACATCAAATTATTCAAAAAAATATTAAGTGAAAAAAATTTTATTCTAATAAATTTGCATAACCTACAACGCATACAAGTTGAAAAATGTTTCGTACAAATATAAAATAATTAATCTTCCGGTATCCGACAGCCTTAATATTGTGCTGACTCGTTGAAGTTCGTCTAGCGCGGGCGCAACACCTGTCAATTGAGAGAGAACAGTTGTGTTGGTGAGTGCGCTCACGTAGTTGGAAAATAATCTCGTGATGCTATTTCGTTCCCTGTCATTACGCCGCTGCTCGACCCCATCATTCGCACATGCCGGAATACAGCAGGAAAAAGTCTCTATTTATAGCAAGCATTGTTCTGTAACGAAAGTTGCACCAAGTTACCTAGCTGTCTCACATCAACGAAGAACTGCACCTGCCAGATGATGCAGTGGTAATAGGTAAACTATTATTACTTATAAAGAACAGCATGGGTGTAATATTACCAGAACAGCTTTATATCATTATGTTAAAATTAATTTTCCATAGTGGGATTATAAACACCGAAGACAATTTAAAAAAAAATGCAACAGGCATGTGTTAAATTCTATCGTTATGTTATCAGGACCGAGGGCGGTATTATCTGTTTACTTGCACCACACACTACCCCGAGATAAAGATATGATGCTGCGCCCTTCCTGCACATTCGAGGTGATTTCAACGTCGTTTCCACTTCCATTTAAAATTTTTCTCGGTTTAATACCGTTGAAACGTTGCACGTTTCCATTACAAATTAGCAGAATTCTGCAGAACCTTCGCACACGACGCCTGGAAACTAAATGACGAGTTAGTTTACACGGGCCACGAGATACTTTCTTTACGAGACATATAAAAGTCACTACATTGACTCTCAATCTGTCACATAAATACTCTTCTCCTGATTACGGGAAAGATCTATCTTTATGATACATACACCGAAGAGCCAAAAAAACTGGTATAGGCGTGCGCATGCAACTAACAGAGGTATGGCATCAATCAGAGTAACGCGATGTGGTTGGCAGCTAGATCGGTTACTGCTGCTACAATGGCAGGTTATCAAGATTTAAGTGCGTTTGAACAGGCGTTATAGTCGGCGCACGAGAGATGGGACATAGCATCTCCGAGGTAGCGATAACATACGACACCCCACATGTCGAGAGTTGCTACTGAGTGGCTACAGGAACGCTCCTCTGACGTTAGATACTTCAATTGGCCACCTAAATCACCAGACATGAACATTATTGAACATATCTGGGATGTCTTGCAACGTGCTGTTCAGAAGAGNATTGGCCACCTAAATCACCAGACATGAACATTATTGAACATATCTGGGATGTCTTGCAACGTGCTGTTCAGAAGAGACCTCCACCGCCTCGCACTCCTATGGATTTGTGGACTGCCCTGCAGGATCAATGGTGTGAATTGCCTCCTACATACCTTCAGACATTAGTCGAGACCATGCCACGTCGTCTTGCGGCACTTCTGCGTGCTCGCGGGACCCTGCACGATAATACACGATATTAGGCAGGTGTACCAGTTTTTTTGGCGNTGCGGCACTTCTGCGTGCTCGCGGGACCCTGCACGATAATACACGATATTAGGCAGGTGTACCAGTTTTTTTGGCGCCTCGGTGTATAAAAGTCACTACATTGACTCTCAACCTGTCACATAATTACTCATCTCCTGATCACGGGAAAGATCTGTCTTTATGATACTTAGAAAAGTCACTACATTGACTCCCAACCTGTCACATAAATACACATCTCCTGATAACGGGAAAGATCTGCGATCTGTTCAACAAATTTCGAAATCAACCTAGTTTAAGACGGTCTGTCGGTTAGCTCGGGTATGGAAAAACTTTAAACGACTCAAGGTCAGTTCTGGTCATGAGCTAAGGAAGCATTCCAACGGCGATAAGAAAATAGCATACAAAAGCTTTGAGTGTATCCGTCTCCTCGAAATTTTAAGCAGTGACTATAGGGTTTTAATAATAAATTAATCTGTTCAGAAAAGATACAGGACTGTCGCAATAGTTGAAAACATTGTTTTACATAAGAATAGATATTTGTTAGCAGAAGGCTATTTACAGCGATTTTCGCATTTATGTTTCAGTAACCAAAATTCATAAAGTGGCAACAAAATATCGACTTTCATTTCCGTCTTGAAAAAATATTTACATTGCAATATTCCATGTAAAAAAAAACATTTTATTAGACACAGCTACTTACAATGAGGCGACCCATATAACAAGTAGGGAAGCTACTTAAGTATTATAGCTGATGTAGTAGTTATAGTGGGCGTAATATATTAATGCCTTGCGTTATGACGTTCGGTTTTGGACTCTGCCAGCATCTCCAACACTTCACATTTTTGTAAACATTCCTTTTTTTTTTTTTTTNCTGTTCTCTGGAGTCTCAGCTTTACCGGATTCCCACAAAACCCAAACCGTCACGCTCGCTAACACATTACGGCGCACTCGTACAAGCCCAGAAGTGCCGGGGGCATATATAATTCATCCGCGCAGAGGGAGGCAGAGGGGTGTTTACTCTTCAGTGGCATTTATCGGCGCGGCGAAGCCCTCGCCGTCATATATAAAACGAGTCCGTGGTTGACGGTTCTCCCCCCTCCACACACACACACACACACACAACACACGCATCTCCCAGCGTGATGTACGGTTATGAGCACGCCACCTCACGGCAGCTCCGAAACTATTTATATCTGCAGCGAGCTTTCCGAAAAAGCTCTTGCCCTAACCCCCCCCCCCCACAAACACGCTTTTAAAACTACCGCCGACATTAAGGAACAAAAGCACTTGCTGGCAGTGCATAAAATTCCGCTTTAAGAGAGTCTTGTGTTTTCCGCGGGGAGAAGGGATGGTGGGTGTAGGTGGGTGAAAGAGGGGTGGCACGTCTGCCGACGCTTTTCGCCAGGGGGAAGAAACCTTGGCATTGTTTTAAGGTCGTTCTTGGCTCCACTGGCGTTTAACCTTTAAAACTGGGGAAAGTGCGTGGGGTCGGTGAGCCACAACTGCCTTCTTCCACGTCCCATTTACAGGCTTGCCTTCGAGCAGGNGAAGGTGCGTGGGGTCGGTGAGCCACAACTGCCTTCTTCCACGTCCCATTTACAGGCTTGCCTTCGAGCAGGCTAGGTTCCCTGAACGTAAAGACTTCACAATAAAGTGTGCACTTTTGAAATCAACCTTAGAAAAAAGTTACTGCATATATTTTGGCGCACTGAGTGACTTGCGCCCAGTAATGTTGGTAACGATCGATGGAGGGAAAGTAGTTCCAACATGTCTTAATTTCGAATAAAAAGTGTTAGGCAACCATTTGTGATAANAACGATCGATGGAGGGAAAGTAGTTCCAACATGTCTTAATTTCGAATAAAAAGTGTTAGGCAACCATTTGTGATAACTTAAGTTATTTCTTTCGCTTTCTGTTTATTTTATATTAATGCATGTAAGTGTAAAAATGAGTAGATTTTTAAAATATGTACTTTTGTAATAATTTCACAGTTTCACTTGACCGACGCATGAATTAAGTGATGAGGCTCATGGCAATGCACATCTTACATAAGGCGGAAGAATTCACAACGTGCATACAAGTAGATCCTAAGCAGGGTTTTCACAAGTGCTCAGTTTACCGTGAACAGCCTATAACACTGAGGAAAGTCATTATATTTTTGTGAAGACAGATTCAAAATCCCCGCCACGAAACCATAGCATGTGCTACAGTGACGTGATTTTTTTTTNTATATTTTTGTGAAGACAGATTCAAAATCCCCGCCACGAAACCATAGCATGTGCTACAGTGACGTGATTTTTTTTTAAATACGTTGTAACATATTGTCTAACGTTTTTTTTTATCCCGTTTGTTTTTTCTGCATTGATATATAGTCAGCTATGATCGGGAATGGTTTTGAAGGTATATTTTTCAGAACTTCTGAGTTATCCCACCTGGTGCAGATGCATTATAGATAGTCATTTAACGATCCTAGTGACGTGAAGTTCTCACACTGCGTGATGATAAAGGCTGCATGCCTGGCTAACAGAGATATTAAAAATGGGAGCTCTGCCAATCATTAAACAACTCCCAGGTAAGCGTGCGCTCATTCCGTGGAATGCAGCATTACAATGGCGGCGATATTTTGGCNACAACTCCCAGGTAAGCGTGCGCTCATTCCGTGGAATGCAGCATTACAATGGCGGCGATATTTTGGCGTGAAAACAGTTTTTTTTTATCAATTTTTCATTATTATTTCGATCCATGATAACCAATGCAGTATATCCATAATATAAAGTATTGTTAGTAATATTAGTAATATATATCTATCAAGTATAGACAGGATCGATAATACAGATGATATAATCACAACAAACAAAATGGAGTCGCGAGTATCGTAATACTCCATAATGTACGATAATACTGCTAGAAACTTGTGTGCCACATTTCAGCTGCGGTAGGTTAGATATATCGTATCGTGGGCGATATATGTTGACGTATCTCGCAGCCTTAGTGCTCTGTAAGTATTTCCGGTGTTTCCGCCTTCCTTTCTCCACCCCAGCAGTCGGTGCAGCTATACAACCCGCACACCACCACCGCCAGTTNTGATGACTTCATCCCTGGCGACGGGGGGCGAAAGTGAGGATTGCGAGTGGAAGTGGTGTTGACAAGGATCATGTTACTGGGGCTCTCCTCTTCCGACGTACGTCCATTACGCTGCTATGGTCATTACCGCGCTGGGGACCTCTCGGGATTCGAGGCACATCCCTCCAAAAACTTTTTTTTTGCGGCAAATCACCTCGATTGCAGATATCCTCGTAGATGCACATCAATAAACGATGTTTCAGATTTCCACGCAGCCTGGACTTCAATTTACGATGTGCATATCTGCAGTATTCGTNTGATGACTTCATCCCTGGCGACGGGGGGCGAAAGTGAGGATTGCGAGTGGAAGTGGTGTTGACAAGGATCATGTTGCTGGGGCTCTCCTCTTCCGACGTACGTCCATTACGCTGCTATGGTCATTACCGCGCTGGGGACCTCTCGGGATTCGAGGCACATCCCTCCAAAAACTTTTTTTTTTGCGGCAAATCACCTCGATTGCAGATATCCTCGTAGATACACATCAATAAACGATGTTTCAGATTTCCACGCAGCCTGGACTTCAATTTACGATGTGCATATCTGCAGTATTCGTNCACATCAATAAACGATGTTTCAGATTTCCACGCAGCCTGGACTTCAATTTACGATGTGCATATCTGCAGTATTCGTTGGGTTATTGGTAGGGGTAGTGCAATTTCGGGACAAGTTACGTTTCGAAACACTGTACAGTCGTTTACCTATGTTGATTGGCTGAATTACTTTTTGACACGTGTTAACTGTCTGCACACGAATCCCTTAGGAGCCGTGCCGATGTTGCCGAATTCTGAATGGCCCGGTCAAGTATGAAAACGCCTTCTCAAGCAGGCAGCAACTAACGGCAATGGACAAACTGCGGTTGTGTGCTTATAGTATTGAAGTCTACCATGTACTCGTATTTTTTTCGGGATAAATCACTAGCGCTAGTGATTGGCTCCGCGGGGTATTTCACTGGACCAATTAAAATTAGTCTACTCCGGTACCTTAAACTGGTGTTACTTTGCACTTTGTTTTGGTGCCGTTTGGTGAATGGGTAGCAAATCTCGCCTTGGTAGATAACATTAACACCTTAACTTAAACATTAATTTTTTTGTTTCAGGTGTTGCGAAAGAAGAAATTTTTGCCGGGAAAAGTACTTACGAATTTCATGTAACAACTGGCACTTTGGAACCTACGTATAGGGTTTCAGCAGAACCACGACACAAGAAGTAGCCAGTAATAAAATAGTTGGTGTGTCAGCGGCAACCAATAACATTAGCCAGGGAAAGACGCTGTTTGCATTGGCACTAGTTTCTGAACTTGCACGGCAACGACCGTGATTTAGCCTGTTCTCCAACATGTCAGACGTGAACGAGCGTACTCGGGATAATATGTCAAGGGGGTTAAAAAATTAAAAATATCTAGCTTCAGTTCTCTGTTTCTTTTCCAGATGGCACAAAAACAAAAATTCTCAGTGGTGCGAAGTTGCCCCAGTAGGTGCAGAGTAACTTCAGTTTACGGTAGCCTAGCTACTAGCCATTCCGTGATTCGCGGGCTGGCACCTACGGCGCGTAGCAGTGAAAACCGCGCAATCGCGAAAATGGATCTAAGCTGAAGTACAAGTAGACAGCACCTCTTGTCCGTAACGATGGTATACAGTGGCTCGGGTGTTACCTGATAATCTCGCTTATTTCAGTTTGTTGACAGGTCAGGGGTAAAATACGCTCACGTCTGTTGTATTTATTCTGTAACGAATTTCTGCAGTGAATTTACTAGGAAAATATCCATTAGTAATATGGACTTATGTCGCTAGATTTCTTAAATATTAAAATAAGTGGAAGTTGAATATTTTGTGAATACGAAGTGGAGGTGTGACAACTTTGAATCATTAATACGCGTAGCAAATGCGACAAACTCATAAGCTAATAATTGATAGTCATAAACCCGTAAAAGTTCAATACTCTTATAATCAGTGTCAACTTACGTCAGAGTCTAAACTACTAATAACTACAGAATAAAAAAAGCCCACAAATAAAGCTGAACTTGTAATAGTTAACTCTCCAGGAATTGAAGTAAATGGATATGTACCCTCAAACATAGTAGAAGCAGTAATGGAATATCTCATGCTACAAGTAACTNAGGAATTGAAGTAAATGGATATGTACCCTCAAACATAGTAGAAGCAGTAATGGAATATCTCATGCTACAAGTAACTAAAATTTTTAAAAAAATCCTTTCCATAGTAACTTAATTTCCACACTAATAAATACATTTTAGCATGAGTCTTTATACCACGATAGGTACACTTTGGGTGTAATAATTTTATTTACGCATTACTAAGCGAAAGAGATGAAATTTGCTGTGTCGAAGTATAGGTTGATTCGTAGAAGAAAGAATATGTGTGATCTCGGCTCAATACCTTTCCACATATTCGGGCAGCACAAGTTTCACACATCGACTCTGAAAACCTCGGATATTACGAGCCACCCAAATATCTTCACTCACTCACAAATTTCGCACAGCTCAAGTGCAAATTTGAGCGGCCGCTTCAGACGAAAAAACATTGGCGCACCTTGGTTCTCTCTTCAATATTCTACTTCGAATACAATGTCTGTCTTTGCCTCCCATCCTTCCTTGAGATTAATATTATGCTCTTGCCGTGACCTGCGGGACATACCTTATGCTCCAACCAGCCGGGAGAGTAAACGGTTGGTGAGAAGAGTTGGGGTTGCAGAGGCGACGGAATGCAGGCGGCCGTAGAAGTGGGAGTTCCCCGAGAAAACCCACTGGAAACGTCCGCAACGTCCGCCACGTTTTCCACTTGCAAAAATTCGTAAGGTAAAACCCGCAGGAAATAGTCATGTGGTGCGAAGCCGACGAGGGCTAACACCCTCAAATCCCCCCCCTCCCCCAAAAACTGTGCCACACTATGTACCAGTAATGGAATTGTTGTCGTAGTCTGACTCTGAAACGTANGGAATTGAAGTAAATGGATATGTACCCTCAAACATAGTAGAAGCAGTAATGGAATATCTCATGCTACAAGTAACTTAAATTTTAAAAAAAATCCTTCCCATAGTAGCTTAATTTCCACACTAATAAATACGTTTTAGCATGAGTCTTTATACCACGATAGGTACACTTTGGGTGTAATAATTTTATTTACGCATTACTAAGCGAAAGAGATGAAATTTGCTGTGTCGAAGTATAGGTTGATTCGTAGAAGAAAAAATATGTGTGATCTCGGCCCAATACCTTTCCACGCATTCGGGCAGCACAACTTTCACACATCGACTGTGAAGACCTCGGATGTTACGAGCCGCCCAAATCTCTTCACTCACTCACAACTTTCACATAGCTCAAGTACAAATTCGAGCGGCCGCTTCAGACGAAGGAAAATTTGCGCACCTGTGTTGGTTCTCTCTTCAATATTCTACTTCGAATACAATGTCTGTCTTTGCCCCCCCATCCTTCCTTGAGATTAAGATTATGCTCTTGCCGTGACCTGCGGGACATACCTGATGCTCCAACCAGCCGGGGGAGTGAACGGTTGGTGAGATGAGTTGGGGTTGCAGAGGCGACGGAATGCAGGCGGCCGTAGAAGTGGGAGTTCCCCGAGAAAACCCACTGGAAACGTCCGCAACGTCCGCCACGTTTTCCACTTGCAAAAATTCGCAAGGTAAAACCCGCAGGAAATAGAGTCATGTGGTGCGAAGCCGACGAGGGCTAACACCCTCAAATCCCCCCCTCCCCCAAAAACTGTGCCACACTATGTACCAGTAATGGAATTGTTGTCGTAGTCTGACTCTGAAACGTANCCCCCCCTCCCCCAAAAACTGTGCCACACTATGTACCAGTAATGGAATTGTTGTCGTAGTCTGACTCTGAAACGTACGTTTGAGCTACTCCAAGTTATTTAGTTTTACGTAAACAATAAATTGCATGTAGCAGCTTCTGCAAGTTATATATATATATATAACCCCTTTCAAAAAATAATTTAACGGATCACCGGTTTCGAATCTTATTATAATTATATTGCTTTCAATTTATTATGCACGTAAAATTTACACGTATACTTCATAATTTTTTTTGCATTAAACTAGTTTTTTTTTGTTAGTAATTCGCTTTGTTTCCACTTCCCTGTCGGTGGAGTTGATATCTTAAATCGTACTTGGCGCTGATGCCCAGGAGGCTGCGGCGTTATCCCGATGTTCTGCGCAGCTGTTGAGCGTCCCTTCCCACGACAGCGAGACGCTGCTGCACCCGTCCACTCTCCTTTAACAAAAAATAAAGCGCTGGTTCTTATTCAGGAGCAGAGACTGGCGACCGTCCGATCTAAGGAGATGATAGGGCGAGATGACGGCGTATTCCTGTTTGAGGTACGACGCTCTTGCCTCTATTTCTTACCTGCCTCCTGTTTGGTTTTTCTCCTCTTAACCTTGTAGGCTAATCATTCGTCTGTATGCAGTAACCCACATACTATTTGGGTCTTTCCGGTGGAGCGGTGGTATTTTTCCTGTTCTTTTAATTATTTTTTTTCGAGGTATTGGTGTTGTCACAGTAGGATCTTCAAGTTGTTTTTCTTGTTACACAGATCACTTACATATTTGTTACTCTTCCGCGCAGAATTACGACATACTCATCAAAAGTAAACAGTCGGGTTTCATTTTATGTTGAATTGCACTGCTCAAAATATATATATTTTTTAATTTTCTTTCTTCTTTGGTGTTATAATTTGCATAACTGAAACCTTTAGTAATAAGTTTTCTCGTAAAAGAGTTAAATTACATTTCTGGTGCTTCTCTATTCCCATTTGGTGGTTCCACAGTGTTCTATAAAATAAATTGCTACAACAATATGTGACTAGAGGAACCCAACATCACGAGAGCGTTTGAAAGTCTACAATTATTTTCTACATTTTCATAATATCACATTATTTTTCGTTTCCCTGTTAAATCATAATCCGAAAGAAGTATCAGAATGGAAGAAAATTACTTTAAAATGAATGAAACTTGCTATAAGAATTATTAATTTATGTCCTTTTTCGTACAAACCTCAAAACTGAACAAAATTTATAGGTATGATACAGCTCAAAATAATTTTTCGTGTTATTATTTTGACATAAAATTTTATTTCAAAGCAATTAGAAGTCAAACCTTTACCGCAGTAAAACAAGAGCTGGATTTTAAAGAAATTGTATGTCATTCGAATGATATCAGTGAATACGTACCGGTACTAGATGAAACAATATTTTGTGGTAAAATTACTTTTCTAAAATTTGTACTATTTAAGATTTTTTTATACTTGCATGATTAATTATATTTTTTTAATCATTTGGTACTTTAATCAAGTTATCGATATCGTGCCAGAGACTATAAAACATATTCACAATTTTTAAAAAATTGTTCGTGAACAGTTTTAAAATGTGATAGTGTAATGAGGGACAGTGTAAAAAGGCTTAAACAATCAACAGGACGAAATTATATGATATTCACACCAATTTTATTTCGCCTGTGGCGAGGAAGAATAGGAGCAGTGCGTCGAGGAAAACTCCACCGTCCTTGTGTATTTAAGTCACAGAATGTATCCAAGAAAATCGTTCTGAAACTAACGCGATATTGAGCCTCGGATCACAGAGTCGACAGGCAAGCCATTTGTCTATATCCTATCGCTGGTACCGATTGAGGTTCCCAGTGACACAGCGGTGAACATGAACATTTACGTCCCCGAAAATAAGGCCTGTCATTCAAGCCTGCATAGGAAAAATTGCGTGTACTTGTTACAAAAACTTTTTTTTTTTTGTAAAATAGTTGCCGAAGATTTTCTTTTACTTCCACGGCTGAAATATTGTATATTTACAATAACACGTTATTTCAGATAACATTCAAAACTGTTTATATAGCTCAATGATTATAATATAATTGAAGTCTGTAAAACTTGCGTGTTAAAATTCCGCATTTGTTGTATACATTCCACTATAAGGTTTTGTGAAATTTACTCTTATTTATTTGTGGTGTTACAAACATATCTTTGGCAACTAATTTCCAAATAATTCCTTGTAAAAATACAAAAAAATAAGTTAATAATGTGACTAAGCGGGTTCGAGAACTAGGTCTACTCGAAGGTTTATTTTGGTAGCTGTAAAAATAAAAGATATTATTTGGCTTTGTTACGACGGACTTCTTTTTTTTTTTAATCACAGTAAAAGGAAATTTATTTTATCTTAAGCACTGGAGGCCATATTTGTGTTGCCAGCTAAATGAGTTCACTATTTTCAAGGTGTTTCTTGCGTTTTGGAAACGTATGAGGTTTGACTTTGCGTCCGTACACGAGGACTAAACTTTCGCAGGCATTTTTGTCATGCAGTAACAGGAAAAAATGCGAAACTAGACTATTTCCGCGGAGTGTTAAATTGTTTCATTAAGTCCAGTTTATGCCTGCAGAGAGTAATATTCTCGTTAATCATAAAGTAATTAGTTATTTTATTGGATATTGTAACCATTATAGCAATAAGTTAAATCCGAAATACAGCAGTTATAATTTATAAGTATAAAATTAATAAAAATAAAAAATCGTGGCGAAACTAACAACGCGTTTCAGTAACGTTACTTAAAATGATAATCTAATGTTTATGCTTACTGATAACGTTACCAANCGAAACTAACAACGCGTTTCAGTAACGTTACTTAAAATGATAATCTAATGTTTATGCTTACTGATAACGTTACCAAAGGCGACTGGTACACTACGTTGAGCAACGAAGTTACCTCATTACTGGGTTATCCAGTGCCCGTTTTCTTCTATGCGATTTCTACAGTATTAGTAGTTAGTTAGTTAGTTAGTTAGTGAAGTTGTCTTTTATTGATAATTACGTTGTTTTTTTTCGGTACGGCTCAGTAGAAACACTTTTAATAAGTATCAGCACAAACCTTGAGAACCACAGTTCCAATTCAAATTCAAACTATAGCCAGTGATTCTTGAGTGTGTGTTCTGTTCGTGGCATGCCCTCATAGTACACCTCGGTTCCAACTACCGCAAAAACGCAATTATCTCGAACTTACATTCCACATTTAAAGGGTAGTTTAGGTTACCTCCTTTTCCAGCGCTATCTCCACACGGATGTTTGGCGAAACGTCAAAAAAATGTTTAATCGTGGATTACGTGTGACGCGGTTATTTGCGAAACCGCCAAGAAACGAGGTTCATCGTCCATCCAAAATTCATGCCCGAACTATTAACGATGCGTTAATTCACTGCCCGGACTGTCATGGCGTCTCCTTGAATGCCAAGTCGGAAGTAAGTCTTCCGTCTACACGGAACAGCCGTCTCCCATTTAGCGGTAGACCATCCAGTCAATCACCGCCACTGCGGCAGTCGGCCATGTTCGTTGTCTTACAAAACAAAGCGACGAACGAAAAAAAATTCCTTTTCTTTTCAAAGCTGCAGTTAGTTGCCTCACCCTGTGTAATGCGTGCGCACTAGTTCAGACACTGCGGTAAAACAATACGACTGACTTTTATTTATTTAATAATTAAATATTGTTTTTTTTTTGTATATACACCATACGGTTTATTTTAAAGCAAAAAAGTTATGAAAATTAAACTTTGTCAAGTTTAATTAATGCATAGGCCTAGAAGTATTAAAAAGAATAGCGATTAATTAGATTTAAAGAAAATAAGGAGAATAGCTGATAACTGCCTTGGTCAAAAAGAAATGACAATAAATTGTATTGTGTACAGAATTATCGCTTCTAACATAGTTGCTGTTCACGAGGGTGCTCTGTTACATATACATTATACAAGTTTAAGGCACCTCGCCTGTAAAAGAACTTTTAACGCCTCAAGGTCACGTTCCGTCATAAAGAAGCATTGCTACGTCGATGAGAAATAGCATAAATGAACTTCGTGTGTGTTGTATCTCCTGAGAATTTTAAGCTGTGACTATAGGGCTTTAATACAGCAATCTGTTCAGTTTAGATACAGCATTCTCACTATAGTTTAAAATATTGTTTTCCAGAACAATAATTGTCGTAAACAGAAGGCTACTGACAGCGATTTTTTGCTGACTTTCCACTTTTCAACGACCACTTTAATGTTTGAGAAGACTACATGCCTTGTCATTATTGTTAGTTTCACTAATTTTGTATGTGTATTTCATGATATTGTAGGCTCCTTATCAGGTTTATATTAGTTTTTTTTTTCCTTCATATAAATTGTAATTCTGTATTTGTTGCCTGTCATTAATATTAGTTTCATTCATTTTTAATTTTCTGTAATATTTATGTCGGTAGAAGGTATATTGTATTTCTCGCTTATATTTTATAAGATTACGGACTGCTAAGCTGATATTTGTATACGTATTGTTAATGCTGTAAATGTTTTTTACGGTTGCATTAATTAATCCATTCATTTGTTAATCTTTAATAAATTTGATGTGATTGTAAGATAAATTGTTGCGTGTAGGAGAAGGTTACATGCCTCAACTTCGCCGTTTTAAAAGCCATAAATAAATTAATAACCAAATTTATAAATTGGTAACAAAAGATCGACTTTCATTTCTGCCTACATTGGAATATTCCCTAGTTTTTAAAAATTTGAATAAACACAACTACTTACAATGAGACTCATGTAACTAGGGAGGCCCCTTAACAAGGGTGTTGCCTGGATGAGAATTTGGTGTAGGGAAATACATGTTTTTGAAATTCGGTTTTATGGGCGTTCCTGTTAAAAATGGATATATGAGAAGAAAAATACGTGCTTCTTTGTTATCGAAAACTTTTGTAACATTAGGGTATAGCCTGTTTCCTAGAAAAATCAGAAAAGTTAATAATAAAAAAAACTTAAAAACGAATTTTTATATTTGCCTTGATACAGAGATAGGGAGTATCATTTTTCACACTTGGGTTTTTGTTTCAAGTTTATATATATGCAAAATTGGCTTTAAAAACCAAAATTTCATTAGCATACATTTCCCTGTACCAAATTCTCAACCAGGCAAACAGCCTTAAGTCTCCCGCCTACCTGGAGCTTTTTTCTGCGTTTGAGGCCTAGAAGCGATAAGGGCGACGCTGTCAAGCGCATCAAGAACGCCATCGCCGCTAAGTGCAAGGCTCTGAGCTTGCGTGCAGTGTTCTAGTCGCAGTGTGCGTGTGCCTATGGGACTTTCAGCTGTGATCCTGTTATTTTATTGGTGGAAAGTGTGTAGGAAGGTTTGGTGCAGGGCCCTTGAGTAGTTTTGTATGCACCTGATGCGTATATTTTGAGGAAAAGTTCTTTGGAAAACCCTTTTTTTAGCCGTTTTGGAGTACTCTGTAATGGTGTTTCCAATGTGCGTGACGTCTTGAAAGAACTCAACAGCCCTCGTCTGAAGTGTGTGTTCCTTCCGTAGTTCAGCACATTGGACACACGTTCAATAGTGTCGTGAGAAAAAAAACGTGTTTTTCTAACACTCGGCAAAGCAAGTTCAAGCGGCANAGTACACCTCGGTTCCAACTACCGCAAAAACGCAATTATCTCGAACTTACATTCCACATTTAAAGGGTAGTTTAGTTTACCTCCTTTTCCAGCGCTATCTCCCCACGGATGTTTGGCGAAACGTCAAAAAAATGTTTAATCGTGGATTACGTGTGACGCGGTTATTTGCGAAACCGCCAAGAAACGAGGTTCATCGTCCATCCAAAATTCATGCCCGAACTATTAACGATGCGTTAATTCACTGCCCGGACTGTTATGGCGTCTCCTTGAATGCCAAGTCGGAAGTAAGTCTTCCGTCTACACGGAACAGCCGTCTCCCATTTAGCGGTAGACCATCCAGCCAATCACCGCCACTGCGGCAGTCGGCCATGTTCGTTGTCTTACAAAACAAAGCGACGAACGAAAAAAAATTCCTTTTCTTTTCAAAGCTGCAGTTAGTTGCCTCACCCTGTGTAATGCGTGCGCACTAGTTCAGACACTGCGGTAAAACAATACGACTGACTTTTATTTATTTAATAATTAAATATTGTTTTTTTTTTGTATATACACCATACGGTTTATTTTAGAGCAAAAAAGTTATGAAAATTAAACTTTGTTAAGTTTAATTAATGCATAGGCCTAGAAGTATTAAAAAGAATAGCGATTAATTAGATTTAAAGAAAATAAGGAGAATAGCTGATAACTGCCTTGGTCAAAAAGAAATGACAATAAATTGCATTGTGTACAGAATTATCGCTTCTAACATAGTTGCTGTTCACGAGGGTGCTCTGTTACATATACATTATACAAGTTTAAGGCACCTCGCCTGTAAAAGAACTTTTAACGCCTCAAGGTCACGTTCCGTCATAAAGAAGCATTGCTACGTCGATGAGAAATAGCATAAATGAACTTCGTGTGTGTTGTATCTCCTGAGAATTTTAAGCTGTGACTATAGGGCTTTAATACAGGAATCTGTTCAGTTAAGATACAGCATTCTCACTGTAGTTTAAAATATTGTTTTCCAGAACAATAATTGTCGTAAACAGAAGGCTACTGACAGCGATTTTTTGCTGACTTTCCACTTTTCAACGACCACTTTAATGTTTGAGAAGACTACATGNTCAGAAGACTACATGTCTTGTCATTGTTGTTAGTTTCACTAATTTTGTATGTGTATTTCATGATATTGTACGCTCCTTATGAGGTTTATATTAGTTTTTTTTTTCCTTCATATAAATTGTAATTCTGTATTTGTTGCCTGTCATTAATATTAGTTTCATTCATTTTTAATTTTCTGTAATATTTATGTCGGTAGAAGGTATATTGTATTTCTCGCTTATATTTTATAAGATTACGGACTGCTAAGCTGATATTTGTATGCGTATTGTTAATGCTGTAAATGTTTTTTACTGTTGCATTAATTAATCCATTCATTTGTTAATCTTTAATAAATTTGATGTTATTGTAAGATAAATTGTTGCGTGTAAGAGAAGGTTACATGCCTCAACTTCGCCGTTTTAAAAGCCATAAATAAATTAATAACCACATTTATAAATTGGTAACAAAAGATCGACTTTCATTTCTGCCTACATTGGAATATTCCCTAGTTTTTAAAAATTTGAATAAACACAACTACTTACAATGAGACTCATGTAAACTAGGGAGGCCCCTTAACAAGGGTGTTGCCTGGATGAGAATTTGGTGTAGGGAAATACATGTTTTTGAAATTCGGTTTTATGGGCGTTCCTGTTAAAAATGGATATATGAGAAGAAAAATACGTGCTTCTTTGTAATCGAAAACTTTTGTAACATTAGGGTATAGCCTGTTTCCTAGAAAAATCAGAAAAGTTAATAATAATAAAAAACTTAAAAACTAATTTTTATATTTGCCTTGATACAGAGATAGGGAGTATAATTTTTCACACTTGGGTTTTTGTTTCAAGTTTATATATATGCAAAATTGGCTTTAAAAACCAAAATTTCATTAGCATACATTTCCCTGTGCCAAATTCTCAACCAGGCAAACAGCCTTAAGTCTCCCGCCTACCTGGAGCTTTTTTCTGCGTTTGAGGCCTAGAAGCGATAAGGGCGACACTGTCAAGCGCATCAAGAACGCCTGCGCCGCTAAGTGCAAGGCTCTGAGCTTGCGTGCAGTGTTCTAGTCGCAGTGTGCGTGTGCCTATGGGACTTTCAGCTGTGATCCTGTTATTTTATTGGTGGAAAGTGTGTAGGAAGGTTTGGTGCAGGGCCCTTGAGTAGTTTTGTATGCACCTGATGGGTATATTTTGAGGAAAAGTTCTTTGGAAAACCCTTTTTTTAGCCGTTTTGGAGTACTCTGGAATGATGTTCCTAACGTGCGTGACGTCTTGAAAGAACTCAACAGCCCTCGTCTGAAGTGTGCGTTCCTTCCGTAGTTCAGCACGTTGGACACACGTTCAATAGTGTCGTGAGAAAAAAAACGTGTTTTTCTAACACTCGGCAAAGCAAGTTCAAGCGGCAGGTAGGCGGGAACCTTTTGTACGTAATTGATTGGAGATGTAAGTAGGGCGCACCCGGACCAGAGGAGGCTGGCTGCAGGCGACTGAGGGGTAGGTCGGTTTTCCACGCAACCCTAATGTTATTACGGTAAGTGCAGCGTTAAGAGGTTCTCCCGGAGCCGCCTCGGGGCCGCGGCCATTCCGACATCGCNAGGTAGGCGGGAACCTTTTGTACGTAATTGATTGGAGATGTAAGTAGGGCGCACCCGGACCAGAGGAGGCTGGCTGCAGGCGACTGAGGGGTAGGTCGGTTTTCCACGCAACCCTAATGTTATTACGGTAAGTGCAGCGTTAAGAGGTTCTCCCGGAGCCGCCTCGGGGCCGCGGCCATTCCGACATCGCCTCTCTCCCTCGAGCCATTGTGCGCAGTCGGCGCACAGAAAATACAGGCAACCGGGACCCTTTCGCCCTTTTCAAGGCTCCGGCCCTTTCACCCGACCCCGAGACCAGCTTGGAATCTTTCCACGGGACTCGGCTGGACGCGGGCGCTGACCGGGTAATTCGTCTATCTCGTCCGTCCGAAAGACCCGCTGACAAAGTGTCCCCGTTGTACTCCTACGCTTCTTTGTACCGGAGGGTCAGGGGAGTAAAATCGATTCCGCGGTCGTCGCAGGCGATTTTCCTGTAAGAGTTCGTCATCGTTCGGCGCGAATCAAAGCTTACGTTTGGTAAAATATTGCTATGGTCCTTTCACGATTACTTCCAACTTTTCTGAAGCCCTGCTAAAGTTTTGCTTTGAGAATATTCCCCCGCCTCATTGAATCAAAGCTTAATCGAGTCTAGAAAATTACATCAAAGGGGCAGCGCACCGCATTCGTGCGCACTTNCGCCTCATTGAATCAAAGCTTAATCGAGTCTAGAAAATTACATCAAAGGGGCAGCGCACCGCATTCGTGCGCACTTAGTGTAATAATATTTTGTATAAGAACTATTTCTTACTAGGCATTACTAACACACCTATTTTCTCCCTGTTATTATTCATATTAATTATAAATGAAATATTATAGTTTATAAATGTATTACATGTGAAGTTTAATGTAATAAAAATAACCTTTTTTTTTTTTTTTACACAAGTATAAGGAGGTTTGTGATACATGACATATTTAGGAAAGAACCAGTCATACATGAGATGATTTTTCAAAGGTCCTATTCAAAAAGTGAGGAGAAATCGCAAATAGTCTTATACTCAAAGTATAGCAGCGACAGGGTATTGCTGTTGTCACGTGATCTCTTCGTCCTATCAGTTGTCAGATTTGTTATATATGAAGTAAGAGTCTGCCTTGAATTTCGAGCTCTAATTTCTTTCCTTAACCTGGAAGTAACCACAAACGAATCTCTGTAAGGAAAAAATTAAATACTATTTCAGGTCACGGATGTGGTCACGTTTTAATGGCTTGCTAACTCCAGTACTTGACAAAATTCTATAGCAAGAATAAATCATTGAACTAATATACCTGGGATACTGCATATGCCACAAGCAGATTGATCTACCAAAGTGTCTAATAAAGAGTTCTTTCTATCGCATTCTATCTCATGTCCTGCTCTACTAAATGGAACGTTTTATCGCAACATTGAACGTTGCACCCGCACATATTATGTGAAATGATTGAAATATTTACCTGAGGGAATGGTGCACGAAGGCCGCATATTCCAGAGAATTCTGGCATGACTAGGCATAAATAATTATTTCGAACACCTTGTTACATTGCCAGAGAATCGCTGCCTATATAAGTATTTTTGAAGCACTGATGGAAGATAAGAAAGAATATATTATTTCCTATCTTCCATCAGTGCGCTGGGATAAATAAAGTCAGTGGATATCTAACAATGTAAGATCGGGTTAAAAATTATTATTTATCTCTTGTGGCAAAAATTTTAAAAAACTCTCTGGAAAATTATTTATAACGAGAATTGAGTAAATATGCTTCTTTCGAGCACCATTTTTCTTTGGGTCTTCGTAAATGAGATATATGTGTAATTTCGTGTGTTTATGATGTGTTGGTGTGTGCATCAGTGTCCAGAAGTGATATTCCCAGTGANCGCCTCATTGAATCAAAGCTTAATCGAGTCTAGAAAATTACATCAAAGGGGCAGCGCACCGCATTCGTGCGCACTCAGTGTAATAATATTTTGTATAAGAACTATTTCTTACTAGGCATTACTAACACACCTATTTTCTCCCTGTTATTATTCATATTAATTATAAATGAAATATTATAGTTTATAAATGTATTACATGTGAAGTTTAATGTAATAAAAATAACTTTTTTTTTTTTTACACAAGTATAAGGAGGTTTGTGATACATGACATATTTAGGAAAGATCCAGTCATACATGAGATGATTTTTCAAAGGTCCTATTCAAAAAGTGAGGAGAAATCGCAAATAATCTATGCTCAAAGTATAGTAGCGACAGGGTATTGCTGTCAAGTCACGTGATCTCTTCGACCTATCAGTTGTCAGATTTGTTATATATGAAGCAAGAGTCTGCCTTGAATTTCGAGCTCTAATTTCTTTCCTTAACCTGGAAGTAACCACAAACGAATCTCTGTAAGGAAAAAATTAAATACTATTTCAGGTCACGGATGTGGTCACGTTTTAATGGCTTGCTAACTCCAGTACTTGACAAAATTCTATAGCAAGAACAAATCATTGAACTAATATACCTGGGATACTGCATATGCCACAAGCAGATTGATCTACCAAAGTGTCTAATAAAGAGTTCTTTCTATCGCATTCTATCTCATGTCCTGCTCCACTAGATGGAGCGGTTCATCGCAACATGGAACGTTGCACCCGCACATATTATGTGAAATTATTGAAATATTTACCTGAGGGAATGGTGCACGAAGGCCGCATATTCCAGAGAATTCTGGCATGACTAGGCATAAATAATTATTTCGAACACCTTGTTACATTGCCAGAGAATCGCTGCCTATATAAGTATTTTCGAAGCACTGATGGAAGATAAGAAAGAATATATTATTTCCTATCTTCCATCAGTGCGCTGGGATAAATAAAGTCAGTGGATATCTAACAATGTAAGATCGGGTTAAAAATTATTATTTATCTCTTGTGGCAAAAATTTTAAAAAACTCTCTGGAAAATTATTTATAACGAGAATTGAGTAAATATGCTTCTTTCGAGCACCATTTTTCTTTGGGTCTTCGTAAAGGAGATATATGTGTAATTTCGTGTGTTTATGATGTGTTGGTGTGTGCATCAGTGTCCAGAAGTGATATTCCCAGTGATTGAGTGAAGATCATATATGCTACATTAACTAACTTTGCGAAATCGGTGTGTTGAAAATATAATTATATACCATAACTGAATCAATTAATTTTCACTGTTTCATGAACCATCTTGTTTATCTTCTACTGGACAATACGTGAACCCACTGGCTGATCGCTATAATCTTATTCAACGAGTGAATTTTTTTTTTTTGCCTAAAACAACAAAATATTTACCACTTATTCCTGGCGTATAGTTGTTACTGACCGTCACTGATTTGTCGCTTACTCGGGTGAAGAGTGCGAACGATATACAATTTCTCAGTCCTGTACTTCTCGAGATATTTCGATGGGACTGAACGTTTTCGGGATAATACAGGAATATCCTCTTACCAACGGTGAAAGCGCGCAGCGGATCTTTTTTAGTTCCCGCGTGTTCCCGAGAGGAGAAAATATTTCGTTTCGGATTTCATAATAGCGATACCGAGTTGAAACAGTACCCCTACACCGCATTAAAGTGTTTTATGTGTATGTACAAGGAATTATTTTTAAATCAATTGACAAAGATAAGCTCTAAATTAGAATCAGTGGGAAACCACTGATTTGCCGTGAAATTCAACTACTCGAATCAGTGAAAATCCCCCCACTTAAAATCATTGGAAAACCACTCGTTGTTTCAGTGAAACAATTTCACTGATTTAATAAGTGACGGCTAACTGCGTGCGGTGAAATAAATATTGTTTTTTATTGAATTTAGCCATATCATTACGAGAAGTAAACATATTTCCGATAATCACTATTTAAATTGCGCAATTTACCCAAATTTATAAAAAAGAATTTTTAAAAATCATGGGTGGTTATTATTGAACCCACATCATCTCCACCCCGATTTTATACCGTTACCTTACCAACTGAACTACCAAGCAAACGTTAATAACAAAGGAGAAAATATGTGTATTATAATTC
This sequence comes from Clitarchus hookeri, assembly GCA_002778355.1. Taxonomy (NCBI): domain Eukaryota; kingdom Metazoa; phylum Arthropoda; class Insecta; order Phasmatodea; family Phasmatidae; genus Clitarchus; species Clitarchus hookeri. The sequence goes on from NQII01002739.1 coordinate 159,749, forward strand.
TTACTCGAAAGTACGTAGTTTTAAATTGTACGACCTTTATTTTCGTTCTTAGTCTAATTTGTAACGTTAGGATTGTTGAAAAAAATAGTATGTATGAGTGCACTCATTTCATCACATTTAATGCAGTTTAAACCTTCAAACCCATTACAATAATGATTGCGTGAATACGAAATGAAAGACGTAAAAACTGAATGTTCATGTTACCTCGTAAAATGGTAAAGGACGAAACTAAAATTTTAGAAAGTATTTTTTACTGATTTTATTAGTTTATGCGTTGTTGCATCATTTGTTACGCATTATTTAACTGTAATTTGATACACGTTGTTTAATGACCCATCAGTCAAAAACATGGTCGCTGAAAAACAGTGAATAGAATGGCTAATGAATCAGTGGGAAATGTCACTGAATTAATATGTAAAGGGAATCTTACATTTTTTCACTAATTTATAAGTTAAATTCTCTGAAGTGATTTTGAATCAATAAGGCACTGTTAACTGATAGTGAAATTCTCACTGATTCAAATTTAGAGTGTATCTTTTGTAACGCTACAAATATGTAAGAGTAAATTGCACAAAACGTTAACGTGTAATGTGTAAAACGAATGTTTTATTTAAACAAGCCAGTGATGTAGAAATCTATTTTATAATAAACATTGAGCTAACTAAACAAGTTTGTTTGTTAGTAGTTATAAATGGTATGTTCACCGTCACCTGGCTGCTGACAAGGGATCGGGGATACGCGGGGCCATCTTAGATGACGTCATGCCGAAACCTCCTGCTCTATCATTCCTTGCTTATGGCAGCCATATTGGATGACGTCACGAATTCATCAATGCTAATTCGCCAATGCTAATTCGCATATGCTAATGACGTCAATGCTAATTGCAAATATGCTTATATCTCAAACGTCAATCACGCACACGTCAATCATGTACATGTCAATCATCCGCCAACGCCATCGACTTTTCCTCCAGAACCCGCCAGGGGCGCCACCAAATTCGTTGTTCCCGCTTCGTTTATTATCTGGGGAGTAGTCGGCTGATGCGAGTATTTCTTCTCCTAGCCGTACAATGCTAATATTTTTTATATATAAAGTCGGGGTGTTAATAATTATATATGTATTCGACATTTAACATCTTCCTTTCCTGAATGTCGCTGTGGTCTGCCGGTCAAGGAGCTAGGTTGCCTACCCAAGGGGCGCTGGAACGATCCCACATGCTTCTTGCATTTCTTGAGCTAACCTGCATCGAAACGGGTGTGCATAAGGACGAGGGTCCTGCCTGCTGTGCGTTGGACTTAGACCATATGCGCTGCGCATAGCGACACATTTCGGAAGCGAAGATGGCGGTCGCCGGTAGCAAGCTCAAGCTGACAGATGGGAGACGACTGCGATGATGATGTTGCACTCTGACGGGTGGTGGGGGAGGCGTGGAAGAGGTGCGCTCTGGTGGTCAGCGGGAGAAACGAAGCTGGTTGTGCCCCAAGTGGGCGCTGGGGGAAAAGTCGATGGCGGTGGCGGGTGATTGACATGTGCGTGATTGACGTGTGATATATTAGCATATTTGCAATGAGCATTGACAAATTCGTGACGTCATCCAATATGGCCGTTGCGTATCCCCGATCTCTCGCCAGCAGCCAGGTGGCGGCGAACATACCATTTATAACTACTTTTGTTTTCTAAAGTAAAACAAAGGCGAAGAATGCATATTTTCCCAATGGGGGCCCATTTTTAAAAGAGCCTTTTTTTTACTATACATCCTCGGTTTTTACGCCCATGCCCACTATAAATCGAATGAGGTCTTCCGTGGTCGAGCTTTCATTTCCGATTTACTAATATTCTTTGTTAGGACGGCACAATATATTGCTATTCATTCCAAAATATTATTAATTTTACATAACTGGCAATTTTGTTACACCTACTCTCAGCCTTGAGAAGTAATTAATTATTTATTACCAGTGATCCTACAGTAAATGATAAAATCTTAAAAGCACTCCGTTACAATTGAGTTATATTTTATAAACCTTTTTTCAAAATGTTGTACTCAAAATAAAAATATACATACTTAATATTTAGTATAGTTAACAGATTTAACTTAAATATTATTATTTTTAACTGAACCTACAAATTTTATTAAATATTACATCACTGATGTGAAATAAAATTTAAGAGTTATTATTGTTAATTAAAATAAATTATACTTCACGAGTTGTATGGTTACCTTTCATTTATTGTGATCGTGTTGACACAGCAAAGTGTTTTACCTTTCCATAGTAGTGTACTCATCGTAGCCTGCATTATCTCGTGATACTTGCCTCATCCCGAAAGCATGCTTAAAAATACGTTCGATAATGAAGTAGAAAAAATTAATCTCAGCTGCTAGTTTAAAATACGAAATTTACATTAAGCAAGGTAGTCCAGTATAAATATGAATTGGGAGTCCATGAAGATGTTCGTAATTCTATTGGGTTGAGTTGAGAGATTTGGACTGCTCTTAACAACGAGGTCTTGAGAGCCGATGAGGTTGAAATGATGTGAGAAAGATGCAGCGCTGGAGTGTAAGGGTGGAGGAAACAGGAGATTCCCGAGAAGGTCCGCCGACCAGCGGCATCGTCCGTCACGATTCCCACTTATGAAAATCCGGGAGTGGACACGGCCGGGGATTGAACCCAATTCGCCTTGGTGGGAGGCGAGCAGGCTTACCGCTCAGCCACCGCGGCCCCGCCGTAATTCCATCGGTGGTTTTTACAACTTCTATGGAGGTCCTTACCCCACGACCCCATGGATTTACGTCGATTAAATGATGCGTTGTAAATATATAATATTTATGTTGTATAGTTACAATACAATATTTGGCAACTAGTTTCAAAAAATTGTTTGTAACGAGTACAAAAATTTGTACTGTGTTGTTGTGCGTGGGCAGGAGTCGCTTACCGTGCTTGCCCCAAGCCTGAGTCCTTTATGGCGGTGGCATTGAACTCGAATTGTTCATAATGGATGTTCTTTCTTGACTGCACTGTGAAAAGGATTGGCGCGGACGCGAAAGTGTGAACGTATCAGTTTGTAGAAATTTAGAGTATTTTCGGCTCAGCATCGTAGGTCAAAGTTTGCATTGTTCTCAGTACCTACCTCATCATCTTGGGCCGAGTTAGCTTTCGTTTTTACTTTAACGAATGTAAGTTGGAAAACAGTGCTCGTGGAAGACCCTTATAAGAGTACATACATGAGCACGGTATTTTTTTTTCTAATATTTTTTTTCGCGTTCGAGAGGCATAGCGATACGGGCGACAATAACACGCGCGTCCAGCACCCCGTCGCTCTTACGTCAAGACGCTGAACCGGCGTTGCAGTGCTTCCGACATCACGCTTGCCTGTATGCAAGTTAGACCTGTAACAGCGGGGCTTCATTGCACGAGAGGTAAGTCTGCTCGCCTCCCACCATGGCGAACCGGGCTCAATCCCTGGCCGGGGTCACCGGATTTTCACGTGTAGGAATCAATCGTGCCGGACGATGCCGCTGGTCGGCGGGCTTTCTCGGGGATCTCCCGCTTCCCCCGCCTCTTCATTCTGGCGCAGCTCCATACTCACCTTAATATCACCCTCATCGGTTCTGAAGACCTCGCTGTTAAGAGCCGCCCAAATCTCTTCACTCATTCTAAAAATGCAATTTTTTTTTTACCATTTTCACAATTTTTTTTTACTGCACTGTGCATAATAGAAACAAAACCGTACGGGATTAGATAATTGGTTTTTATCTTTTCTGGCAGAAAGTCGTATTCCCAGGATATTTGTTTTCTGAGATACGTGCAACCCTTTGAAAAACGAATGCACAGAAAATATGTCCGGATGGAGAGGCCAGGCCTGGGAGCTATTTGTCCCTCTAGCACGTACTATCTTCCCCCTTCGCCCCGGCAGCCGTCAGGAGAGAGGTTTTGTTTGGACGTCCACCGTCTGTTCCTTCCTCTCTCTCTCTCTCTCTGTCTCTCCCGGCTCCATTGTGGTCCAGGACAGCATCTCGCCGGCGTTTCAAGTGGATGCGATCAGGAGAGATCGGAGATGCGCCTGGCCTCCCCGGCCGAGCAGCCCAGGCGGGGAAATGTCATTCTTTTCTACGGCACGCCCCGCCATGCTGGTTTCCTTTACAACCATTGGACCATTTCACTAGGTGTAAGGTTTATTCTACTCGGGTTGGGAAGCTCAATGCTTTTTAGTTTGGCAACTCAAATTTTTCGCCACTACGCAAGCGCTAGTGTCGCACGTCTACGGGATTTTCTCTATTTTCTATGTTAAAATCAAATTAAATCCAATAATCATAAATAAAATATAAAATAACTACGTAACTAAGTAAAATCTTTCTCTTTTGTTATTCACGTAGCTTAAATTTTTAATTAAAAGTGGCCGCTTTGGAACAATGTGCACCTAGGGGCGGAAATGTTCCCTATGCCGAATTATCCCATTACGAAAACTTGTTTTGTTGCTAACCTGAGTAGAGTTAATCTTTCTGGGTGCGCAGACTACTTTGCAGAGCGTATGAAATTTACTTTAAAAAAAAGTACCTTATAAATTTGCACTGTTTCCGTATGGAAATTAACCACACTTCACATAATAATCCGAAATACAAGTGATTCGACGCGTCTTACATATTGAAAACATTATTTTGAAGCCTTTCCAACATGTCCAAAAAAAGAGCCTTTTCTCAGTGCTGCATTGTAAAGTATTGTACGCGAATGCTTACGTAAATGTTGTACAGATTTTCCACAGAAGGTTCGCGAGGAGTCCATGTTGAAACATTTTCTGTGGAATCGTTGTTTGCGCATATTCGCGTATCTCGGTAAATAAATGTTCTGGAAATACGACTTTTTGCCAGAAAAGATAAAAGCAGATATACATGCCTCCATGTTTATACTTTTATCATACGGAGAAAAAAAATTCATGAAAAATGGTTAAATATCGCATTTTTAAAGCTTGCCTATGCAGTTTTCTTAAGCGGTAAGATAAAAGTACAAACATACGGGAGTAGTTTCATCTGTGGGCTTTCATCGCGTGTAATAAAGTCCCACTGTTGCAGATCTTATTTGCACAGTACAGGACCACGACGGAAACACCGCACGCCTTGCTCGTAGGAGCGATGAGGCACTAGGCGTGCGTGTTAGTGTCGCCCTTATTGCTCCCTCACTTCGTGACCTTGGACGCGCAGCCGTGGGCTTCTCTTTAAAAGCGGACGCCGACCTGGGCGCTTGATCTGTGTTGCAGCATCACGCGTGACGTGAATATCACTTTGGTGCTTTCGAACATCGTTAAGTTAAGAGGTTTTTCAGACTGGCGTATCTTAAATTTCACCCGGGCACGAGCGAAACTACGATAGAAACCCCCCAGTGCTGAACACGTTGGTGCAGACTTTCCACCAAGGGTCGCCGCTTTTAAGTTCCGTAGGTACACGCAACATGACGAGAACACTTCACGCCAGTTCAAAGTCCGGGCACGCAGCGGCGATGTGGCGCTTGATGCGCGGACAGCGTTGCCCTTTGCGTTCCCTTACCGTCAGCGCCACAACTGCTGGCGGGCGAGTTTAGGGTCAACTGGGTACGCGACCGGTGACGGGAGAGTTAGATGCGCGCGCAACCAGCCGCAGCCCGATGACATCCTAAATACATTAGTCTCCGCATTATCAGCTCCGCGTTTGCCGATGCGCGCCGAATGTGTTTGTAACAGTTAGTACACAGCCGGGCCGTCACTGATATCAGCTGCCGGACCGTGCCGTGGGACCAAGTGCAGGCATCTTGGGAAGGCGAGCCGCCAGCGCTGGTGGCCCTTACAGTCTAGTCCGTTCACGGACTTTTCTGAACCCCTGATAAAGGCTATTCCGCATCATCATGCGAACAAAGTTTATCCAAGTATAGAAAATTACCCCAAATGGACAACGCATCGTATTCTTGCGCACTCAGTTCAGTAATAATTTTGCATGAGAATTATTTCTTACTAACTATTACCAACATATATTTTTTTCTGTGTTTCAGACATATTAGTTATAATTAAATATTGTAATTTACAAATAGAAAATAAGAAAAAATTCAATTTAACCAGAAATAAGATACTTTTATGTTCACAGAAGTACGGAACGCTTGTGACACACAGGAAACAAGCAAACACGTCGTACATGTAGTGATTTTTCAAATGTTTGATTGGACAAGTGTGAAGATGTCGCGAGCGGACTATATAACAGTGGCGTGTGTTGGCGGCGAGCTGTCCTGACGACCGGAGTAGTGGAGATGTAACCGTGGCCGCCCGTGCATGTCCGACGACGCCCACCAGCCGTCGCGTCGTTCCGCTCGGAGGCGGCCGGCCAATAGCACGCCGCTTGCGGTTCCCCGGGGGGTGCGTCAGAGGTGGTTCGTCGTGCTCCGCCGTGGAACTTGCCANAGTCTCCTCTCCACTCGCGGGGAAGGGGGGGGGGTGCTTGTCGGCAGCCTCGCTCGTTCGTAGCTGGCAGCCGCGGTGGTGTAGTGGTCAGACTGCTCGTCTACCACCAAGGTGAACCGAGATAGATTCCTGGCGGTGTCACCCGGATTATCGTTAGTGGGAAACTTGGTGGATGTTAACGTTAGACGGAGGATTTTCCTGGGGTATGCCCATACAATCCGTTGTTGCTTCTTCTTCTCGGTTCACCCTTCCTTACCAATGCGACGGGGTCTTCGTTATTGTAGAAGGGTTCGAACCACTTCATAATCATACCATGTATTGGTATGGAATGATGATCGGTTAGATCAGTGGTTCTCAAACTTTTGTTTTACCACAGACCACTAGGTGTAGACTGTCAACCTAACACGTAGGCGTACCACTTTGTCAGCACCTCTTCCATTCAATTTGCAGAATATAAGAAAAGTGGTTTAACTATTCGACAAAATTAATTACCAACACAAAAATTTGGCGTTATGATTTAAAAAAATAGTATTTTATAATAGTTCACTGATGATGTTCGTTTTCATTTGGATGGTTATGTCAGCAAGCAGAATGCGCACGTTAAGGCCCACGACTACCTGCATACCATAGACCCACTACTCCGTCAAAGATAAAAAAAAATTGCGCATTGTGAGTCAATCTTTTTTTAACATCACGTAACCATTGATCGGTATCTCCTTGCGCGCCAACACACACTTGTGCCGTTTCTCCACGACACGAGTTTGTTTTTTGACGTGATGGCACTTGAACCAATTTGCGAATGCTAAATGTTCGCAATGGATGATCTACAATTGTGGCCAGCTTACTCTCCGTAACTCATTCCACGAGACTTCTTATGAGAAATGATGAATGGTACTGTGTACGAAGACAGTCCATACACAGTGAAGATTGTCGACACACACACTCATCACTGGCAATCTTTATCGCACGTACACTTACTTGTCCCGCATGTTTGACGTCGTCTGAAGAATATTTAAAATGCTAGTGGGCACATGTTAAGATATGTTTTTTACGAGAAAGTCATTTATGAAAACTCCTGGATTGCATGGTGGTGGATCACTTGCAATGTAATTAGGTAAATAAGGTTATTCGAGATTGGAACATCCTTTTCAATTCAAATCTGCATATGTAAGCATTGAGAAAAGAAGAAATAAGTAACAGTTTATGTCAAAAGTGCAAGCTTTTCAAGAACAATTTTTTTCCTAGATTTTGAGGATATTTTATGGTTTTGTGATATATCAATTATAACTTGATAAAAAGTATCAAATCACTTGAAAAAATAATATTAGTATTTTTTTCCTGTAAATATGAGCTTTTTATTTTTAATAAACCATGTTCGTATAAACTTCAAAAAGCTACTTTCACACAAACTTTGGTTTCAGCTATAGTGTTTCTTAAAGTCACATACGTTTCAAATGCAATTTTTTTGAAATGCGACACCTGGTCCCCTGCGGTAAGGGTTTAACGTCTAGCTATTTTGAATAAAGTAACAATTGAAATACGGGCGAGCAACACAACACATATTTTGAACAGTAGTATAACTTACTTTTTTCAATTTTCAGATTTGTGCTTGAAATTTCTACAGTTTTTTTCATTCGTTTTTGAAAAGTGGTTATCCACTATTGGCATTTTTTTTTTCGGACCATTATTCCATATCACAAAAAAAAAAAGTAATACGCTAAAAAATTAGAAAATAGTTTTTCTACTCTTAAACGCTTTTAATCATCAACATCAGCCATCTTAGTTCAATATTCGCTGTGTAAAATATACACAGATATATGTCAAAGTGTTTGGTTTATCAACATTTTCGAAATTCTACCTTCACCATTGGGGTTTTTTGGATATCTGTTGAGGAGATCCCTTTTTTAGATGCGAGGTAATAAAATATTTATTTTTTATGAGAGACGTGCGTAGAATTCTCAATTTAAATAAACATAATTGTTTTTTAAGTACAATTTATACATATATATTAATCTCGTTTTTTATCACAATAAAATTCGCACTTTCCTGTTTATCCGGATTAGTTCACATGTTCCATAAACTGTCTACTACCATCGGTATCATTTCCTGAGAAAAATTACGATGTATACTGGAAATGTATACTGTGTATATATATATTTATACATATGAAACTCTTTTGAATTTACGACTCATATTTGCGATACATCAGCAAATAATTTAAATCAAAGAAATAAGTAATTGGAAGTAGAAATGTGCGGATTTGTGGTGCGATTGTTTACGTTGAGGCAGTTATTTCCTCTGCTGTTCGTATGAAACTTTTATTAATTATGAGTTTTGTTGCTATTTCGTTGATTATACGGCAAATTGTGCAGAGATAATGCACGTCTGCAGCACCTGGAAAATTTTCGTTGGTATTGGTTGTCTCACTCGGGGTCTTCCTCTAACAAATAGGCTTACTTTAATAATTTAATACATTTTGATGGCGTAGTTTAATTATAGTTCGTCCGTTCTGTCTCGTGATCTTCCTTAGATGTTGCTTCATGTGAAATATTATGATTCTGGGAGTCAGTTTCTATCTCTTCGCGTTTCTGTGATGTGATCCATTCACACTGTTATTTCACACTTTTCCGAAGCCCTGCTAAAGTTATACTTCCAGTATATTCCTCCACCTTGTACAAACTAAAAGTCTAGAAAATTACACCCAAGGACAAACGCACCGAATTCGTGCGCACTCAGTTGTAATGATATTTTGCACGAGAACTATTTCTTACAAGGCGCTACAAGTAGACATGTTTTCTCGCTGTTTTTCTTCATATTTATTATAAATTAATTATTATAAGTTAATTTATAAATAAAATACATGTAAAACTTTAATTTAAGGAAAAATTAATACTTTCGTGTTAACAGAGGTATAAAACGCTTTGTGATACGTGGCATATTTAGGAAATAAATAAACACGTTATATATGGGGTGATTTTTCTAACGTTTGACTCAAAACGTTTGAAGAGGTCGCGAATAGACTACACACGTTATTAACATCAGATAATGTATCACCGCCGTTATCCACAGTAATAACGATGGGCAGCTTGCCAAATGGTAGGTATGGGCTGGTCCAGGCTTTACTCCTCGCGCAGAGAACTGCAGCAGAGTAAAACGCGACAGTTAGAAAATGTTATGGACATAAATTGGCTTCCCGTGTTAGAGTGAATGTGTGCAGCACAATCCGCTGTCACCATCATGTCGTGGAGTGGACCCGGTCATTCGCAGTGAATTGTGTAGATTTCCACCCGCACGCTTCACCAACGGAACGAGACAGCCCAACAGTGAAGCGTGTAGCGACTGCATACGTCGCAGTAGGCTAAACCCGTGACGCTGTATGTGCCAATTACTGGCTTGGGGGAAAGGAAAGGAAGTGTTCTCGACGTATTATGATGATGCCGCCTTGGGGTTTCAGTATGTTCTGCAACGCCCAGACCTCTGATTGAGAGTCGTTGGTTCTAATCTCAGCTGCGGGACTGGTTTCAACAGATATTCAGAAACTTTTTTATGTTAATTATGCCAGTATATTAGAGTGTAATACAGTTCTTTGAACCGTTACTCCTAATCCTTTCTGGTAAAAAAAAAAGGCAGCTGATGATACGCGGCAATTTTTCCAAACCGACGTTCTGTTTTTTGGTGGAAGCGCAGGGGAGATAGTCAGTACTGAATGAACTTGCGGTTACATAAGGACACCGATTAACAAGTCCGATTTTCCTACCTCACCTTGTTAAGTGGAAAATATAACCCTTACCACCCGAGTAGATAATAATTTTTGCCAGAAAAAAAACTGTCATGATCCTCTAAAATTTGTTGTTGCTACTAATTTAATGCTAATAGAAATTTAATGGTCAAATACCCCACGATAGTTGCCCTTGAATAAGGTACTTAAAATGAAACACAACACAAACGGGAGTATGGAAACGGCATACCACTTAAGGAAGTATAATACCTCAATTTATAGTTCATAACACATTGTAATGAAAGACAGGTGTTCGCGGTATTGTCGTATTGTCGTGTGGACAAAGTGTGCAATTTGTTGCCCCATACAGAACTCTCCTTGTCTTTCTGCGATTCGCGATTAACTGTCTTGGGGGTTTATTCTACGCACTAAATTCTGAATCAGTGAGAATTTAACCGTTTAAATAAGTTAACAGCACCTGACTTATTAAACTGTCACTTCAGTCAGTTTAACTGGTTAATTAGTGATAACATTTCTGTCTCCTCTCACTTATTGATTCAGTGACATTTTCCACTGATTAATTAACTATTTCATTAGCTGTTTTTTTAGTGATTTGCTTTTTGACTGATAGATCAGTTAATCCAGTGTATCAAATGAAATAAGACAAACTAATAAAACCCATAAAAATATATCTTAAACTGTGGGTTTCATTTTTATGATATCATTTTACTAGATAACATGAAGATTCAGTCTTTCATTTCGTGTTTACGTCTTTAATTTCGTTTTCATGTAATCATCATGGTGCTTGGTTTGAAGGTTTAAACTGCATTAAATGTGGCGAAGTGAGTGCAGTCATACATAAACTAAAAATAAAAGAAAGGGCACACAATTTAAATTTACATTCTCGATAAAGAATGTTCTACATACCTATATTTCCACCCGTACGATCGACGCTGTTGGCTTGGAAGCTACGTTGGTAAGGTAACGCGCTGAAAGTAGGATTATGTGAGTTCGGGCACCGCAAATTAGGCCAGAGCCTGGGATCAACGTAACAGCTTGTGGAACAACTGCGGGTGTGGCCCATACCACGTTGGTCTTGGATTTTTTTCTAAAGTTAACAATCTGTTATTTATATTTTAAAAAAAACTTATGAATGTATACTGCGTTTTTATACGAGTGTAGACCCCCTTTGTCGGCAGGGTTCCAGTGATTTTCCCTTCTGGTGGGTTGGAGACTACCTTCAGCCTAGCGCACCCCTGAAGACACGGAGATACACGTGTTGTTTATGCGGGATAAATGGACCCGGCCGGAACACGCGGAAACAATATATACGGACCCACCCGCCGTACATTTGCTCCGGCACCCGGGATCTGGTGCAGACTCCGTAGAGGAAACTGAGGAAAAGGCGTCGCACAATAATACAACATTCCTCCCCCTCCCTGCTGTTTCTCTTGGATATTGGCAACTTGGGACCCCGGGACTGATTTATACAGCTCCGGAGTGGGCGCGTGGGGGAAACCTTGGTCCATCCCGGCTTCTCTTCTTNGGACCCCGGGACTGATTTATACAGCTCCGGAGTGGGCGCGTGGGGGAAACCTTGGTCCATCCCGGCTTCTCTTCTTCAAACCTTCTTTGTGCCTTGTCTCTCTCGTCTCTCAAGCGTCTTCAGGGATTTAGCAGCTCCTTCTTTTTTTTTCCTTTCGCCTCGTTCCCTTTACATCTTCAGCTATCCTTGGTTTGTGCTCGCCCGCCCTTAGAAATTCAAATGACTTTTTTTTTATTTATTTTTTTATTTGTAACTTTCCCGCAGTATTTTTAAGGCATAGCAGGACCGAGGCGGTTCAACCCGCAGTCTCCGATATCAGCTTTGTGTCATCTCTGAATTTTCATTCGTATNCCGCAGTCTCCGATATCAGCTTTGTGTCATCTCTGAATTTTCATTCGTATACGAGTGGTGTCTGGTTTAAAAGTCGTTGGCCATGAAAAAAATTTGTTATTTTATATTTTTACCACATACTGTTCAACTTGTAGACATTAACTGTGACTACTTTTTCCTTAATTGAGATTCTTTTAGAAGACATGGCTTTCCCAAAATGACGTTTCGAAGTCAAAATTTTACTGTTTGTGTAATGTATAAATCAAATGTATTTGCAGAAACTTTAACAAGGGTGCCTGAAAAGTCTTGTCTTAATTTATTTTAAGGTATGCTTGGCAAAGGTCATTTTACAAAAATTCACAGGTATCCAAAAAAATAAGCAATAATTTCCTTATTTTCAGCATTTTTTTCTAAACTGCAAAAACATTTATTTGTGCGATTTTATAGATGTCTTGAAGTACCTATTGGTACTTGGCACTTTCAGTTCGAATTACTCCATTTTTGTACTTAAGTTAGTTTTTATTATTTTTACATTTCTTCAACAGTAAAATTGTAATTTTGAGATGGTATTGTGCAAAAACTATGTGCCCATTTTTTTTGCGAAGAAATAATATTCAATAATATTGTTTATAAGTTGAAGAGTATGTGGTGCAAATAAGTAATAATAAATATTTTCATGGCCAACAGCCATAACTTTAAATGTTACTGAGAAAGACGAATATTAAGAAGTCTCCCCCTTAGCGAATGCTCAGTGTATAATTTATAACTTCATTTTCCTCGAACCAAATGCAACCTACTTTTCTTAAAAACGTGCTTCTTTTGAATGGTAATGCTTTGAATTCTGCTGTGTTGCGCGTATGTGTTGTGTTGAACGATTACACAATTGCAACCAAAATTGATACACATGTATCACCCGTAGATGTGCCTCAATACTTTCCACTGTAATTTTGTAAACAAGTGAAGTATTTCCTCATGTAGAAAATCATTCACCGATCATTTAACATCGAATCTCATAAATCGTGCATAATACACTGAAGAGCCAAAAAAACTGGTACACCTGCCTAATATCGCGTAGCCCCCCCCCCCCCCCCNGTCTGAAGGTATGCAGGAGGCAATTCACATCATGAATCCTGCAGGGCAGTCCACAAATTCAATCTGCGCCAATTTTAGAAAGGGTTGCACGTCTGTCACGTTCAATGATTCTCGTCAGTCGTCGTTTGTCCCGTGAATTAAAGCAATATTGTNAGAAAGGGTTGCACGTCTGTCACGTTCAATGATTCTCGTCAGTCGTCGTTTGTCCCGTGAATTAAAGCAATATTGTGTTACTGTAAGCAGAAATGACTCAAAAAGTTGTTTTCTTTACCGTGTATAAATATTTTATTGTATTTTTTTTAGGGTGTAGGCTATTCACGGTAAAGTGAGCTCTTTTTAAGGTCCTTCCAGAAGGAATAAAAAATATATAATACACGGTATTTATTAGTCACAAGGAATTTTTTATATTAACAATTGCCGAAAGGGTACAAATAAGCTGAAAGGAACTTTTAAAGCGCGGCCTTAAAAAGTGCTCACTTTACCGCGAACAACCCATAAATATTCCAAGGAATAAAACAAGAATGTTTTAATCTAGGTCACCTGCACTCGCTTTCTCAGTTTCTAGTTTATTCTTCGCAGTCTAACCTCTTTTTCAATATTAGTTTCAGATTCGTAGACGTTTATACAGAGCAATGCTTCTGGTTTCCACCACTCTAAGAAAAGTATAATCATTAAGTTTTAGAGATGTTATGAACTGTCCGAATGAAGTATCGTTCCTTACGAACTTGAGTTGATGAGCAAACTTGTGACAATTGAAAGTCGAACCAGTGATGACAGGAAAAACTCGCGAGTTCAGCGACCTGTTAAACTAGGTTTCATAGTAATTGGTATACTCAGGCAGATATCAACTCCGACTCCTTGCTACCTCAGTCGGAGGACGTGATTGAGCTTCCATTATTCAGTATATTTACTATTGGTTCAGAAAGGTGGTGTCAAAAATTTTGTGGAGTGACGGACGAGTGTTTGAAGTCTAGCTTGTCTCCAAACCAATCCTATATTTAGTAATGGTGTGAGGAATCATCCAGTTAGATGGTGTGCTTTGGCTATTGATCAAGCTGTAGCCATGGTTTCGGTTCTAACAAGACTCGGCAGCAACAGTCGGCGGGTGCAGTTGTT
>NQII01002739.1:178346-198629 GCA_002778355.1 Clitarchus hookeri
TAATCAAAGCCATCGCTCGCAGCCTGGAAGGACAGTTGCACGCCCTCCCCTCGTTCTGCCGTCACTCCCCCTCCCCCTTTTTTTCTCTTTCTCACAGCCTCTGGCCGTTAGCCCTGCTAGAAGGGTGGTGTGTAATGATGCATATTTTATGCTCAGCACGCTCGCCGTATACGGCCTGAACGCAGACAAAATGGCGAATTGGTAAAACGAGGGTCGGGTAACGAGGGTCGGGTCAACCTACAGCCGAGTTGAAGCTCCGCCAAGTTGGCCACCATGTCGCGAGATGATATAGGCTATTCACGGTAAAGTGAGCACTTTACAAGGCACTCTAAAGCAAGCATGAAAACGAAAAACTTATTATTTCTTTTGTTGTGGCCTCATTTGTTAACTTGTTAGCGCTATAAAATGTATGCGCTGTGTTTATCAGTCACATGGCAATTTTTGTACTAACATTTGGCGAAAGGATGCAACTAAGCTGGGAGGAATTTTTAAAGCATAGCCTTAAANTTGGCCACCATGTCGCGAGATGATATAGGCTATTCACGGTAAAGTGAGCACTTTACAAGGCACTCTAAAGCAAGCACGAAAACGAAAAACTTATTATTTTTTTTGTTGTGGCCTCATTTGTTAACTTGTTAGCGCTATAAAATGTATGCGCTGTGTTTATCAGTCACATGGCAATTTTTGTACTAACATTTGGCTAAAGGATGCAACTAAGCTGGGAGGAACTTTTAAAGCATGGCCTTAAGAAAGTGCTCACTTTACCGTGAACAGTCTTTACTTCGATTCAGCGTTGTTTTAGGTGACCTGAATTTCCCCCTGTGTCACGAATTGACTCATCAAGCTGCCATGGTTATTTATAAAAATAACTAAGCCAGGAAGTTTTTTATTTGTCCGTGTTACAAATTCGATATTTCAGACAGGCTTGCGACACAATTACAAGAAATTAATTAAGCGTTTCTCGAAAAAAGGGTATGTTTTCCCTTTAGCAAAAACTGATACTTAAACTTTTAACAAAACTAATCTCTGCGGGATTAAAACCTAGAAGTTTTGGCTGCCTTCTACAGCAATTTTTTGTTTTTCTTTCGGACTTCGCGGTAGGGTAGACATATCCCTACNAAGTTTTTTATTTGTCCGTGTTACAAATTCGATATTTCAGACAGGCTTGCGACACAATTACAAGAAATTAATTAAGGTTTCTCGAAAAAAGGGTATGTTTTCCCTTTAGTGAAAACTGTTACTTTAACTTTTAACAAAACTAATCTCTGCGGGATTGAAACCTAGAAGTTTTGGCTGCCTTGTACAGCAATTTTTGTTTTTCTTTCGGACTTCGCGGTAGGGTAGACATATCTCTGCATTTATTGAAAGTAAACGTTTACAAATAGGTGCTTTAAAAATTTCCTATACTTTATTTTCTTCCATTGCTCTAATTTTTATTTTCAAATTCTGTTCGTACCAAGTATTTCCAGACAGATTAATATATTAACACAAACACGGTATGATATCACTATAGAACTTCTTAGTAAGGAGTAGACAAATCAGTATAATACCGTTAATAAGATTTAGGTGTAAATATGAGAAAAAAAATTTGGAGAATACATTGACTCAATGGTTGGACTTAAGCCGGCATCATTGCCAAGAAAATGTAGCGAAGTGCACTCATGACCCTTAGTCCTTACTAATCCTTACTAATCCTTGATCCAGTACAAGAATATTAGTTTTTCTGGACTGCCATTCGTGCGTGGCGGGAGTTTGAATTCATGATAGTGTCTCCATAGCTCCCGCTCTAAGTTTTAGTGTATAACTACAATCTGTTTGCAGTATCTTCATTTTTTTTTTTTTAATCAAGCCTATGGAAAATGATTCCGTGTATGACGTGTATAGCTGCTTCCGAAATATGTGATGTATCACGAGCTCTTTGTACTTCTGTTAACATAAAATTATCTTATTTTGGAGGGGTCTGCGGTAATGTAGTGGTCATACTACTCGCCTCCCACCTGGGCGAACCGTGTTCGATTCCCGTCGGGGTCACTCCCGGATCTTCTCATGTGGGAATCGTGCCGGACGATGCCGGTGGTTGGCTGTTATACTCGGGGATTTCCCGTTTCCCCAGCCCTTGCATTCCAGCGCTTTTCCATACCTCGCTTATATCATCTATAGATTATAATAATTAATTTATAACTGATATGGTTAAAAACAGAGAGTAGGTATGCGAGTCGTCATGCAAAATATAATTAAACTTAGTACGTACAAATACGGAGCATTGTCCCTTTAGTGTTTGCGTTGAGGTTTGGCGACTCGTAACATCGGGGTCTTGAGAGCTCGTGAAGGTGAAACGAGGTGAGTATGGAGCAGCGCCGGAATGTAAGGGCGGCGGGGAGGGAGGACCCGCTGACCAATGGCATCGTCCGGCACGACTCCCACTTGCGAAAATCCGGATGCGAACCCGCCGAGCATCGAACCAGGTTCGCCGTGGTGGGAGGCGAGTAGCCTGACCACTAGACCACCGCTATTCCCCTTTGGTGTAATTTTCTAGACTTCGTAGTTTGCCTAAGGCGGGGAATAGTCTGAAAGTAGAACTTAAGCAGGACTTCAGAAAAGTTGGAAATAACCACTGAATGGATTACAGCGGAGATTCCAAGTGCAGAGATCAGTCATGGTTTTGAGATCCGGGATCTTCAGGAAAGACGACCCGTGAACCCCCTCCCCGCACCCAATCAATCCCTTACCATTACCATTACAGGCGCGCGCGATTGGTGATCGGTCTCGGATCTGTAATCTGGCCGGTCGCGTCGTGGCGAAAGGCTCGTGACTTACCGGCCGAAGGTGGGTTGTCCCTTCACTGGTCGGCCAAGTCGTCGTGACTGTCGGCGTCCTGTCAATTACTGACCGCCAGGACCGACTCTCGTCCGTGTCCTTGGAGGCAGCGCCCTCTGGTCTGCTGCTCGTCCAACTGGAGATCCTCTGCCGCGTGTGTGCGTCTGCGGAGAACGGGAGTAATTGGTTCCGGTGCGGGGAAGGAGGAGGGTAGCTCTTCTACGTATGGATGTAGGTATACGTGGTTGGCTGTTAAGGTGGAAGGAGAGTGATTTCTAGTGGAGACTCTGCACCCGACTGTACAACTTGCAGAAATCATTAAATGTAGTACACATACTATCAAACACGTCAGATAATGCATATGAAAGAAAAATGCATATATTTCGTAAAATAATATTGCTATAATTCACTTACACACATTTGCAAAAAATAATTATCACCATTAAAGAATCACGCGAGTACAGTAAAACTTGCCACACAGTATCGTCATAGTCCGACATTTGTCCCTTTTTTTTTTAATGCTGTTTGCTTGCGCGGAGGTGCCACTAGGACACATAAGTGTCCCTCCATCATTCACAACTGCAAGTCACCGAATAAGGCCTTAATAGCAGTGTGAGACATAGAGCCAAGTTCAGTGAACACGAATCATATTCCAACGGTGAATTTGACAAGCCTTCAGCTGGATGAGTTTGAGAGAGGCCGCATCGTCGCCCTCCGAGAGGCAGGCTGGACCGACGTTTCGGCACATTGCTCGCCACGTATACCGTTCTGCATACACTGTGAATCGGTGTTGGACGTAGTGGTAGCAGTAGGATCAGTCACGAAGGCTCGGGTCGACCCCAGCGGACCACCAGCAGGGAGGATCGTTTCATCGTGCGGCAGGCTGTAAGCACTCCACTGGCGTCGCTGCACACCATCCAGGGACATGTCAATGCAGCCGCGGATAAGATGTGTTCACTAGTATCATGTACAGGCGGCTATCAGAGTGAGAACTGTCGTCGCGGTGTCCCTTACGACGTATACTATTACGTCCTGAGCATCACCGAGCACGTCTGACCTGCAGGAAACGGGCAGCATGGAAGCTTGCAATTTGGCGACGAGTGGTGTTCAGCGACGAATCACGGTTCTGTCTGGACAGAGGACTGCTGAATTCGGGCCTTGTGACGTCCTGGCCAGTGCAGTTATCCACGCTTCATTGTAGAGCGGTACACCGCCCAACGAAAGGTGTCATGGTGTGGAGTGAAATTTCCTGCGATTCCTGCACCCCACAGGTAGTGTTTGAAAAAACCCTGTCAGCACGGCGATAAGTCCAGGAAATTCTGCTACCTTGTGCGCTCCCCTTCCTGGTGCAGCTTGACAACCCCATTTTACAGCAGGATAATGCCCGGCCTCACACAGCACAGGCATCTCTGTCCTGCCTTCGTGATGTCAACATGCTTCCTTGGCCAGAAAATTCCTCAGAACGCTCGCCCATCAAGCACGTTTGAGTCCAGGTTGGATGGCAAGTTCAGCCAGCGAGTCAGTTGTGCCAGCTGTGGCAGTATCTTTCTAAGAACAACAACCGATGTCTATGTCTCCATGCCAGACCGTATCGCCGACTGTCTCCGCGCTACGGGTGGTCCAATACCATGCAAAGTGCATCCTGCAAGTGTTGGTCCCCTGCAATACATGCTAGGTGTGGTACAATATTCTGATGTTTCCTGTATACATACTACCATGTCCTGTGCCTGTATCCACTTACGTGCTCCTGCGATGGCACCTCTAGGGTGATCATTTCTTTTTATAAATGAGTGTTTTTAAATGTTTTGAAGCGAACAGTTCTTGCCCCGACCTCGTTTATTATTCGCATTATAACAAGAATGAATTTTTAATCAAAATTTAAGTGTATGTCCATTTATAAAGCATATTTCCAAGAAAACTTGCGTCAAGCAGGGCAATCATAATATTAAATATTTTTTTAAGGCATAATTTCTCTGTTCACTTCCTCGCCCGTGTAACTTAGAACCGCTCAAAATGTTACCTTTGGTGTCATGTGGTAAAGTAATAGAAAATATTAATAGGGCAGGTAAATTCGAATTTTATATTCTATTCTATTCTATAAATACTTTTCCCTTGCTAAATGGCACGAATACAAAATCTTTCTGTGGTTCAAAGTTACTTTAGTAGGTACAAAGTAACTCCAGTTTACAGTAGCATCGGCGACGTCTGTTGTAGACCTCACTGATGGTTGTTCAAACTAACGAACTTACTGCAGATACTCTCTGTTTAATTATCTCTTTTAGTCCAATTTTCTTCTCGCGATCGTAGCTCTAGCTGAGTCGTCCTTTGTTCGAAAGCTGTTGCGGGCACGAGCGCACCTCGCCCAGTTATCGTCCGTAATGGGATGGCGTCGTCGGAGCACAGTCCTCGCGGCAAGCGGGAGCCACTTCATTATAATTATCAAGCTCATTAATCACGAGGAATCCCAGCACGTCTGTTCGAGCCTGTGGATGGCCCGCCTTCCAACACAACAGAAACTGCGGTGTTCCATTAGCACATAATACATTGCTGCCGTGTGTCCCGGCGGAGAAACAGAGCCTTCCTGTTCCTTCGCCCTCTAATGAGAGTTCTTTGTTCCCAACTGCTGTGTAACATTCACTTTTGTTCCACTTTTCGTCGCAGTTAGTGTATTTTAAGCAGTGGTGATAGATTGCGTCACGCGTTAATGTGTTAAAAAAAAAAATACTCACGGGAAACTTGGCCTGTAGTTTTTTTCCACGCGTACACACTACATGTCCGTGGTTCACGGGCCACTTTCAAAATCAGACTTTGAAAAAAAAATTCCTGCCCTTAACTGCATCCTGCAATATGATTCAAAAGTCTCAGTAACCACATTTGTATTTTTCTCACATTCAAGTACAATATTAATGAATAAATATGCCCTATATAATGATAAAGATGCATATGATCAGATGTCCTATCGACAGCGACCTCATTCCAGTGCGTCTGTTTGTACGCCTTGATTTTCATAGCAGAGGTTTGCTAGTTTGCAAGTAAGATGTGAAATTCTCATCAATGTTGCTGGGGTGATCGAAGCAAATGCACTTCGAACGGCCACTTTTTGAAGTTTGTTAACTGCCCCATAACGGTTGGTAGTTGCCTTATGTTTAATTATCCCCAAGCTTAATTATCACATGACAAATCAGGACTTCGGAGTGGCCACTTCAGGGATGCTGGTAACACTTTAGAACCTCTATCAATTCATTTATCTAGAAACATCTCATTTAATGTATTCCCTTACGGAAATTGCGTAATTATGTGCTGGACTAGACTTGATCGAGAAGTCCTTGATCTTGTAGTTGAGAAAAGAAAAAAAACCGGTCACGACCATGTAACATGGGGAGGTAGTTAATATGATTCACACACATCATCTTCAAATAATTATGGACCGAACAGAAAAGAGTCTGAGATAGCAGTCCACGTCAGGGCATTTGGCTGGTTCCCTTCCAATTCTTCAACGAAGGTTGGGTTCTCTTTACCCAGAACGTAAATATTTCCCACCTTCGCGCTATATTGTAGACATACGTACATAACCACCTACAGCAAACAATACACTAATTAACAGTGATTTCTGAAATCCATAGGCGGAATGGTACTATCGGCTCACACTGTAATTTATTGTAAACGTCGCCTGTCATACCTGCATTAATGTTGGCGGCGTATTATAAAAAGTAGTTTTGTAATTTACAAACTTTTGTAAAAAAAATGCAATTCATCTAGAAAAATGTTTAGTCTTTTAGTCGCGAAGTCAAAGTTAATTATTTCACTTAACACTAGTGAATGTATCTAGATATGGTGTGCTATTAAATAATAATCATTGAATTGAGGAGTTAACGTTTCCTTTTAACGTTCTTTCGTGTAAGTAAACTTCTTTGCCTTTTACTTTGCTTTTCCATGACAGATATGCTCATACAATCTCGCTGCTATGTGTATTTTCCTTGCCTAATAACTTTTGTAACGAACCGAGTATACTAGTGATAATTTGTAGGTTTGCAATGCCAATAACTGTCATCCCGAAGCAAACGTTCATAAAACAATATATTTTGTAATTAGGAGACTGCAACTCTGCTGCTGAGTTCGCCTACAGAATTAATGCAATTATGAAGTCCATTGATTTTCCAAACCACTAACAGCAATCATTTCCAAGAGGCGATAATATAATATACGTTCTCCCATTTGTACACTTTAATGAGTTGAGTTGCGAAAATCCGGGAGTGACCCGGCCGGAGATTGAACCCGGTTTGCCTTGCCATCTAACCACTCAGCCACCGCGGCCACCAACACTTTAATGGTACCACCAAACTATAACTAAGGGATGTCAGACGAAGTGGTCGTGTAGTAAATGATTGCGGTTGTAATGCCAAAGATGCTGGTTCAAGTCTGGGTGCTGGTATTAATTAATTCATTTTTTCTTGGATACAGCTTGAAAATTTTTGCTCTAGCATATCGTATTTTTTCGTTGCAGTGGTTTTCAAAAACACAACAAAAATAGTTTTATTTCAACTTCTCAATAATGTAAGTCAAAATATAAGCTTTTAATTTGTTATATTAGAAATATGTGTGTAGCAATTTTACTATAAAACTTTTCGTACCTCTACAAATGTTTTTGGCAACGTGTTTCAAAATTGTTTCTTATAAGTAAAGTTTTTTATTTAAATTCAGGACAGTAAAAATCGGCATAATTGTAGCATGTGATTTCAACAATTTCACGATGTCACTTCATCATCACAAGGATACTTTTAAGTACGTCCGTGGCGCTGTTTTTTTTTTTTTTTTTACATAATACTCAAGGATACATGATGGGCTGAATTATTTGCTAACAATAGAGGGAATACGAGGTAGAGTCTGCTAGTTAGCTGCGTAGTAATCATCTCTTTGTCGTAGTATTGACCGTTTTTTCACCTCATTTTAACTGTCGCAACCACGTAGCTTCGACTATTATTATCACGATGTTTGAACACTGATCACGGTAAAGCTAACACTTCTAAAAGCCTTTCTTAAGATCTACTTTTCTCCTCATTTTGTATCCTCCCGCCATAGAATTTACATTGCCAAGGGACATACTACATTATTCAAGCGCCTGTCTAGTGAGAACGTGAAAATTTTGGGAACAAAAAGGTGTTACTAAAATGCCAATTTGTATTCGAAAATGTAAAAAGAAAAAAATATCACCAACGGGATTTGGTATGAATTTTAACATTACTCCCGCAATACGTCAATACTTATTAGAAATATTTTACTTAAATTCGTAGCCAACTTAACTAGGAACCCGCGGACCAGTGTGTACGTTAGCATTCATGAAATTAACAAGCAGTGTTTTTTTTTTCAAAGGTTGATTTCAAATGTACTCACCATAACGGAATAACGTATACTTAAATATTTGCACTAATTGTACACTACTTGTGAATAATGTGTATCGCAAATACGATGTAATCAGGTTAAACAAAATGTTATTTTTTTCTCGTAAAACAACAGTTTCCTTTTAAAACCAAATCTAAATAAACTGCACGTCGTCGTTAGAGCACATACATTTGACAGTTCTCGTTGTAATTCCTGAGCTTGTGTTTAGGGATATAGCATATGCAGAATACGAAAATCATTTTGCCGCGAACTAGATACATTTATAATAATTGCGTTTGTTCGTCGTATACGAAACGCTTTTAAAGAGCCAGTCTTGTATCCGGATATTAGTGAATTAATGTATGTAAATATTTATGTATATGTACATTTATTGATACCAAAAATGTATACATTGGTTGACTTTAAACCATGCTGAAATTTCGCTTGCCAGAGCCCAGTTTTTTATTATTATTGCACAACAAGGGTCGAAAGATATGATGAGTAATGCACTGGAAGTTTTAGGCCTATAATTAAATCCTGGCGTAATTACAGGCCCTGCGATAAACGTAATTGGTGCTTTGAAGTATTCGGCACGAAACGTACACAAAGCTGATACGAACAACAACTCACATTGTGCCTTTCACGTTAAAAAAAAACTGCTAGTGTGTTTAGTGATATTTTCTTGCTGTATGTATGTTAGTATACACTAAAAGTATTTCGATGAAACAAACAGATCGTCTTTGAGTTACCCGTGCTTGTTATTTTTACCAAATTTCTGCCGTATGATTTTAACAAACTGGTTTAATAACTTAATTTTAAAATTCGTTGCTTGTTTCCGAATACTGTAGTGATAATAAATCAAACATGCATTATATCTCTTCAGAAATAACAAATCTTCTATGAGTCTTGCCTAAGGTAAAGAGAAAAAATATCTAAGTGCACACGCATTCTACTTCTTCATGTGTCGAGAGTAAGTCTTATTTGCATAGACGCAATATTTCATTGCGAAATAAGAGAAATGGGAACACCCTCGTTACAACACAGGTATTACTCGCGTACGATCTGCAGATTTTTGATTGACTGGGTTTCCATGGGCTGCAGATTTTATCCTCGGAACGAAGGAATATAGTAGCTGTTAAGATGACTTGCCCTTCTCGAAGAAGAACGACGGACGAATATTTTTGTGGGTGTCATACATCCGTGTAAAGACTGTTCACTGTAAACTGAGCTCTTTTGATAGCATTGCTTAAGATCTACTTGCACACACGTTGTGTATTTCTCCGCGTTACATAACATTTACACTGCCACATGCCTCGTCCCTTTATTCATGTGTTGGTCAAGTGAAAATGTGAAATTATTAGAAAAATAGGTATTTTACAAATCTGCAAAATTTTATACATTAATGCATTAAAAAAGCACAGAGCTGAAGTAATGATTTAAGTTATCACATATGGTAGCCTAACACTTTTAATTTGACGTTATGGCGTGAAACTACTTTCCCTCTGTCGTTAAAATACACTAATGTTACCTACTCTAATGATAAAATGCATACTTACACTACAACATTGTAAAACATATTGCCCATCACTATACTCTTCCAAACTATACAGTTCGGTTTTACGAACTGTCCGGCGATGAATGCCCAGTAATGCGAATAGAGCAACACAGCGTTGCGAATTGTACTTCGGTTATTTCATAAATCATTTTTGTAAAGGAAAATGCTGACGGCATAGGTCGGATGTGTGCAGCGCTCAATAAACACCGAGGTGCTGAAGGCCGGACGACTGTGTCCGGTGTCATTGCGGCGCTCTGGGGGAAATGCTCGGCGAAACGAACGCAAAGTGGACGTGCGTGGCCGGGCCTTGACCAACCGGCAGTCGCCTAATGCGTGGTTTCCAAGCGTTAGGTGTTGGCATAATGGGAGAAAACTTGTAAACTGCATTAAGTTCGATTCACATTCACGTCGATCACGTCAAACAAACACAGCCGGACAGAACCTATTGTTGTTCACATGTAAGCAGATTTTTCTGCGTTGCCAATCTGGTGTTTGGTTGCAAGCTTGTTTACGAGCACGGGTTTCGTTCGGAGATTTTTTTTAATAACAAGATTGACAACAAACCAGAAGCTCTCATGTTTCAACTCGTTTATTAATTTCAATCTGGTATAAGTTATTCACGTTAAAATGAGCACTCTTGAAAGCCTTCTTATTTGGAATATTTGGAATAATAGTCAATAAATACGTATATTTTATTACTTCCGTGTGCGGTGGACTATGCAAACTGTGTTTATTACTTACGTGGCAATATTTATTTTAAAAATTTGGTTAAAGGACAAAAAAAAATGACTTGAAGGAAAAAATAACTATGGCCTCAAAAGTGCTCACTTGACCGTGAACAGCTTAACGAATGTTTACTGAAAGATTTCCAAGAGACTATAATTTTGTTTCATATGTCCAAAAGTACTATACAGTTTAGTGCTACCTATCGGTTCGTTTCCAAACTGAATTTATTTAATACGTGTGTTGAATAAAATAAACTTTATTTTAACGTGTTTCATCATAAAAACATACATTGAACCATTCGACACGTTGATTATCCAACAAATCAGTAACCCAACTGGCTTCTGGGAAATATCGGTGAAATCTGTTCTTGCCGCAAGCAGAAATATCAGTGTGAGTTTAATTTTTCGGTGCGGCTCGTGCGGAAAACGAGGACGGTTTCTTATTGACTGTTCTAGATTTCCCCTCTATCTGTTCGGCGTGATCGGCGTACGTGTGAAAATGCGTACAGTATGAAAGCCTAATCTATTCAAGGCGAAACGGGTTCAATCTCCTGCCGGGTCACTTCCCGGGATTTTCGCATGTGGGAATCGTGCCGGATGATGCCGCTAGTAGATCGGCGGGTTTTCTCGAGGATCTCCCGTTTCCCCCCGTCCTTTCATTTCGGCGCTGCTCCATACTCACCTCAGTCACCCTCGTCGGTTCTCAAGACCTCGTTGTTAAGAGCAGCCCAAACATCACCACTCGCACTCGAGGAACGTTCGCGGAAATGAGCCCGGAACGCCGTCGCGTGTTGACGTCGCTGATGAACGGGGTAGATGTCGCGGGGGTCCCCCCTCCCCGACCGTGTGTCCCAACATCGTACCAATCTGCAGATGGAAACGAGGAGCGCGCGCGCGTCATTGTGCACGGAGGTAGCAGCTCGCCGTGACCATTGTAGCTCGCATTGTTCGGCGCGTGCGGCGATGCGGCCATTGTGGGCCCCGCAGGCGCGATTCTCCCCTCCAACCACCCTGTACCACGCTCTTCATCACATCTCGCCTGTTCTTTACTTTCTGCGCCGGTTCTTCCCTGCGGGTTAGGCCCAGAACGGAGGAGGGGTGCTTCCATTACCCGCCATTGTGATCCCTCCATGCATACTGCGCCCCTGCTGAGGGGGAAAGGGTTGCTCGATGCGAGGGGGTGGAAAAATGGTGGCAGTGTCCCCTCCCCTCCCACCATCCTGCTGATTTACAGCGCGTGCTTCTTATCCTGAACCTTGCAGCGCAGGAATAAAGCACGCACGGCTGCTGTCAACGTGCGATTCTGCCAGCGATGGTAGACGTGCAGTGTCTGCTGCGTGCAAGCTGTTATCTCGATGGTACCAGTACGTCGACTGTACCGCAGGCGATCTTATTGTTTGCCTCTGGCCCCAGGGCACTTTCAGATGCACTGTTTAGTATTCTTTTCTCTGCAGTACTTTTTGCTACACTCTAAAATGAACATCGCCGTTGATTCAGTGATCGATAGTTACACGTACATAATATTACATTAGGATTATTAGAAATAATTTTGTTTTAGAAACCAAATCAATTGTTATCGATTCAACCCAAGTATTGCAATCCCGTGATATTTTGGTGATTCTGTACTTGTGCCGAGCCTGCCTCTCGCAAGCATGCGAACAACGGGCTGCGTGCTTGGTGTTATCGCCGTTAACCATTCGGAAACCAGAGCTGCGGGAACTTCTGCAAATGAGATTGCTCATTAGGAGAACGTTGAAAACACGGGGTACTTATTCCTTGCTACGCAGAGTGCTGACCATTAATATTATTAATGTGCAACATGCCCTCGTTAGTGGACACGGCGACACTGGACGGGTTAAACATGGGCCCTAATATTTTGGTAGGACGTCCAGGCATAGAAATTGTTTTCGTATGCAGCCACGAGCATGCGCACATAAATATACACATTTATGCACGCATACACTCATGTTTATGTTAAACCCATAAATACTGGAATTTATTGTGTTTTGACCTTGCTGAAATATAGTTTGGAGATGGCATTTGACCACAGCGTTAGTAGCAAGAAAGGAGGCGAATTCATGTATTGTTCGTCTGCAGGCTTATTAAGAGATAGATAGATAGATAGATAGATATAGAGAGAGAGAGAGAGAGAGAGAGAGAGAGAGAGAGAGAGAGAGAGTGTGTGAAATANGAGAGAGAGAGAGAGTGTGTGTGAAATATATTTTGTAAATTAAAAATATTTTGCGAGGTCACGTTTCTTTCGGAGAACAAATTATTTGTTTCTCGCTGTGCCATCTTTTTTTGTTTATATTTCTAAAATATGTGTTTGTAAATTCAATATGCCTGCATGTTTTTCAGCGACTGGATCTTTTGTACTCCATTTTCGATGCGCCGGCTTTGTCGTTTGTCCTGGAGCGTCTTCATCAAAGAGAAAAATGTTGGATTATATAAAAGGCATCGCCTCTGCGCTGAAAGACTTTTGGGGAGTATGAACAATAATATTTTCAACATTATCATATAAATCAGAAATGTTGATTTGCCTATCGTGTGTAACTCAACCACCACGTAATGGTTGGAAAATCGTAACCTACCTGTATGTGGGTTCTATCGAAATATCGGCACTGAAGACAAGCTGCACAGTCTTGCTTCTTGCTTTTCATTAGTGTATCAGAAGTTCCGAGCGAACTTTGCTGGAAGGGTTTTTGGCGAACAGCGAAACTTTTCTTCCCCCCCTTGCCAGATTGCCAGGATTCAGTGTTATTGCTTTCGTTACTTTCTTTTTTTTTTCTTTTCGCAATTCTCGTGCTGAGCCCCATGTCGCTATCGCGTGCTCGCCAACATCTAAGCCGAGTAAAGCCCTCGTAACGCCCCTCGGGATTTCTTGCGGTCCGACCTAATGAAACCCGAACACGCCAATGAAAGGAACTTCGTGCGGGCGACTGAAATCAAATTTTTTTCCTGTTTCGTTGTGTTAGCTGGTTGTTGTCGAAGCGGAGTTCAGGTTTTATTAACCGGAACGGAACCCACACTCGAAGATTTAGTCTACATGCACTTTTATCTGAGAATTCCTCCTGCTTACAGTGAATTTTCTATCGTGTTACGAATGCGTTGTTGGTCACGTTCAGGCATATCGGGACTATAGATTTCAAGTGCCACGACGTTTGCCGCTGACAGTATGGTAACGTTTTAATACTAAGTGTAGGTTGAAAAACGCCCGTAACAATTTGGGGAGTTCAAAGGGGAAAAAAATGCAATGGCGTACACTTAAGTCGAAGAAAGCGGTCCGACGACGGTGCGTTCGCGCCTGGCGGCAGCAAAAAGAGGAATGTTTGGGCAACCCCGCAGCACGAAGGCCGACGACGCCAGGTGAGTCACCGAGGTAATGCGCGTTTTCCTGTTTGCTCTGCTGCCAGCGGCAGACGGTACGCAGCGAGGCGTGATGGCCCAGCGGAACAGCCACAGGGACTCTCTCCACGCGTATACAGGGCGTGCCCAAATCAAACCGAGAAACTTCAGCTGCGGGTCAATCTCGAAACGAGGAGAAAACGCACGCATGACTCGTGTTATAAAGTGACTCCTAAGGGCGGTACACATCTTCGAGGTTGGACCAGAAACACCAAATTATTACAAATATCGGAGGAAATATTTCAGATGCAACATTAAGTCTGGATAATGTGTATTGTGTACCGGAACAAAGGTATGTAAACAACACAACACCTGTCTGTCGATCTCATAAAATTATTTCATGGAAATGATAGTGGTTGCTACCTTTATTCCAACTTAATCTCCACGAAGCTGTAGTATAATTGGGATTTAAAATATGGATATTAAACCCGCATATCATAGTTAACTTAATCCAGACTCTCGGTGTTTCATCTCCAGTAGTTGTAATAAACTAGCGTTTCAGGTCCAACTTCATACATATGTACCGCTCTTCTTGGTGCTAACTTATAACCACAGGTCGTATAAAGAATGTTCGGAAATTAAAACGCCCAAACTACGGAAGGTGATTAAAAATAAAGTCGAAAATATAACACCGTATACCCAAACGGAATATTATATTAAAGGAGATATGAGCCTGTGAAAATTGGGTTTTGGAAACGTGTTTTCACCGAACGCCTTGTACAACGCCTCCAAAGTTTTATGCGGCTAAGATTACAATAGCATAACATTCCGGTAGTAGTAATAATAATAATCAACACACCAGTCTGTAAACCAATAATAATATGCTAGTAGAGGTCATCACAGAGAGCATATTACACAGGAGGTGCTCGACATGACCGCCTCCAACGGATGTGCGAGGTATCCCAGACATCTTTAGGTCCTTACCGCTCCCGCGCTTCTCAAACGCATAAAAAAAAAACTCCAGGTAGGTGGAAGCCTTAAAAACAAAGGAAATAACGAGGTGTATAGTAGTTTTATTATCTTTTAAAAAGTTTACCCCTTTACATGTTAAGTGCTGTAATATTGTTCTCGGTAAAGGCATACTTTATGTGAAGTTAAAAATCTTTGGAGATCTTTCTAGAGTTTTTTATATGCACACAAATTCGGTAAATATTATTGAATATCTATTACAAAATGCATTTTTTTTTAAACTTCCTGTTTACAGTAATGAAGGCCTGTCAAAGCCAATAAAATTAACGCCCACGCTCTAAATTACTAACCTAACTCAGTGAAACCCCACGACAGTACTGTTAAGATCAGAAATTAATTACAAGGGTAAGGAACAGCATGGAGGGTGTGCTAGCAATGATAGGCTGGACGAAAAATTAAAAAAATAGCGTCAACATCAGAAAACAATGCTTGGCATAGTTTCAAGGCAGATAAGTGGTTATTTAATGCTGTAGGGTTAAAGAGGGAGTGACAGATGCACAGTTTCAACGGAGGTAAGTTCAAGTATTATTTCTGATTTTTTGACGTACAAGCGCGATACACAAAAAGAAATAATAACAGCAAAACCACGGCAACTCTTAAATGCAGTTATTAATAAAAAAAGTATTAATTTCACTATTTTGAAACAAAATAATAAATGACCTGCAAACTATTAAAATTTCCACCATACATTAAATGTTAACACGCAGGGGAAAAAACACGCTCAAATATCACACTGTTACTCACAATAAATTTTATTTTATTTTAATTATTATTTTTTTTTTTTAAGTTTTACGTTGACTTGGAAAAGGTAGACAATCCCACGAAATTGGAACTTGTAAGTACTACATTTGCATAATCACTGTAAACGCACACTAGGCAACAGTAAAACACAAATTATGACTGTATACTCATCGCAAAACTGTGGTCCGTTACGAACTAGCTCACTATCCCTCTGAGCTTACGTCATCTTCAAGTCTAAAAACTAACAAAAAAAATTATTTTTACCTGCTATATAACAGACCTAGAAGGTAGACTGATGGCGTATCAGTCAGTAAAAGTTTAGTTTTTTTTTGTACCTACAGTTTCCCCTCATTAAGCATCCCATACATTTGAAAACGGTAGCCCCTCTCTTAACGATTTCCAATATTTCCTATTTAAAACAGAAAATTCGGCGCTACGCGTGCCCGCATTACAAATGCGCGAGAGAAGGTTCGTTCCGAAACGACCGGCCGGGACGGACAATGCGAAGCAATTCATTTCCCCGGATCAGGAGAGCTTGTGTGGGAGGGGTGGGGGGTAACGATGCTCGGGGGCAGAGGTTGCCGGCGTGGTTATCCCGCCACGGGGGCACGTGATAACGACCCCATACCCTCTGCTAACACAGAAGTGTAACTAACCCTGTTACGAGGGGGTTCAGGGGAGTCGCTCAATGTCCCCGACGTGATCGCAGTGCCAACGATCACACCGGCTGGAGGGATGATGGCGGAGGGGGTGGGATGGACAAACCTCCCCTTCTCCCTCCCCTCTTCTACATTTGCATGGTGAGACGGCATGCACGGGGTTAGGGGTTGATCAGCGTGAGCATGGGAACCTAGAGCGGGTAGGGAATGGACTAAAAATGCTCTCTCTCTCTCTATCTCTCTCTCTCTATCTATCTGTCTATCTATCTATCTATCTCACTCTCTATCTCTTGCGACAGCTGCAGGAGAGCTTTCACCGCCAAAGCTGAGGATTTCCTTCATCCTCGTCACTTTTCCCCCCTCGCTGTTTTGGGAGTACTTGTAGGTACTACTTGAAATTAGCACTCTAAAAATTACCCTTACTAAGTCGTAGTACTGATGTTCACATGTGTATATATTAAAATCAATACCTCGATTTCGCTGATTTTCCATTTATTAAAATCGTCTTCCAGTAAACTTCACTCATTCGACAACACACGCATTTCACTCTCTGAAAGTCAGTCAGGTTTATAGGATGTTCTAAATTTCTTTATTGATTTTATGACTGCAGCTCAAGAATATAAAACAGCAATTACAATTAAAATCAGGCAATACGGCAAACATGTAACTCTGAGAAAGAGGTAAAACTGTCCAAAGAAAAAAATTAAGTCACCAAGAAGAAAGGGGTATTGTATTTATTTAATTTTACTCGCAGCTGAAAGTACAGATTATCAACGTTGAGAATTTTTTTTCTCTTCACAGTTGACTGCACTGGTGTAGAAACGAAGTTGTTTTCTATTATTTCAATTCGNCGTTGAGAATTTTTTTTCTCTTCACAGTTGACTGCACTGGTGTAGAAACGAAGTTGTTTTCTATTATTTCAATTCGCGCCATAAATTAGCTAGGCCAATGTGAAATAACTCTATCGTAGACGACGACCAAAGTAATTCCTTGCACTAAGGAAGGGTCAGCAGGTTGCGGATAACTGTGTTCACGTGCTCATAACTACGGTTTAAATAATAAATTGCGTTGTTGAATACGCAGTATAGCGGTGTTTTCGATGCCATCCCAGAAAAAAACCTAACAGGTATTAGTAGTTCCGTTTCTAACAAAACACTGATGTTATCTTCGCATATATCATCAGGAGAGAAACCTGATATATTGTAGGGAAGGATCCCTAACACGAGTTGTACGAATAGCTTTCCTTCAAAATAAATCTCCATTAATTTTTTTCTTTTCTTTTTTACGTCATAACGGAGAAATCTAAATACCTACACAGTAAACTGGTGTTGAACAGCGATAACAGTCACTGTAATTTAAGTTGTTTGTAGCTACTAAACGTCAAATCGGAGAAATTCAGCAATAACCAGTGATATTGTGAATTAGGAAAAATCACTAGGAAAAATTCCCAAACAGGCCACTGAAGAATCCACCTCGCTTTCATCGATTCGGTTTGATTTTTAACGACTCATCAACAAGCTCTCGACGTGCTGCACAGCTGTTGCATGTTGAACATACGGGTGTCCGGCGGGTTTGGCACGGACAACTGCATCCATTTCATCCGCAAAGAGTGCAAGCACTTCAACCAAACGACTATCCTCGTTGGGTTGAGTTTTGTCAATGACACCTGCAGAGATGTGCTGTGGAAATTGGCTTTGGAAAGTTCGTGTTGTTCACCGACGAAGCGTCGTTTGCCCGAAATGGAATAATAAATGCACACGACCAACACTTGTGGGCAGCAGTGGCGTGTGGCGAACTGTTGCGAGGTAAGCTGGCCGCTTGCTCGCCGCTGCACGTTCTCGGTGCACGCAGCAGGGGCCAGCGACCACCGTGCAGCCTTACGGAAAACGGAATGCATCCCGAACCGATCACGAGAGAGCAGGCAAGGGACCCGTTACGCGCTTCCCGTGGCCTCACCTGCTGAGCTCCCGTTTCATTGGCGGAAGTGAACTAGCAAGCTGCAGGGCATAGTACAGAGATAACGCCAGCTCGCCTTGCGACAGTTCGCCACACGCCAGCGTCATCCATTTCCACCAACAAACATTTGCTGTCAACGTGTGGGCAGTATTGCTCACGATAATTTGACTGCACCGTACATGCTGTCATTACGTAACAATACGATATTTAAATATGCTTGCAGGCATATGTATAAATATATATAAATTCAAAATAATTTTATATTCCCATATTNAATACGATATTTAAATATGCTTGCAGGCATATGTATAAATATATATAAATTCAAAATAATTTTATATTCCCATATTTATATATACATAACTATGTATTAAATTAATTAAATATAATTTTTATTTACATATTTATGCTATGCACAATTATGAATACGTTAGTATAGAAATATAAAATTATTTTAAATTTCTGTATTTATGTATCCATAATTATCTGCGTGNAATTATGAATACGTTAGTATAGAAATATAAAATTATTTTAAATTTCTGTATTTATGTATCCATAATTATCTGCGTGTTTTCTTATGGGGCGAACGAGTATGTTGGTTTTTTCAGAGTGCTCCCATATTTTTTTACATGTGAATTTTATGGTGGAAGGCCTTTTGTGGGAACAAGCTAGGTAATGTACAGTAAAAAGAACCATATTTATGTAGAAAAATGACTGTTGACGTTCTGACTCCATGAGGTGAGTATCAATTTGGAAGCGCTGCCTCGTCATATCACGAAGATGAATTGCGAATACGAAGGTCTGCCTTTGACCTCAACGATAGTGGAGCTGTGACTTGCATCATCGCTAACTGGTTGTCACCAGTGCCGATTCTGTAATCGAGTTTTTACCTATGGACAAAATGCTCGTCGGCATGAGAGAACGGCCTGTAGGAAGAGTCCTTTTCGGGCGATGAAGCATTATTACATTGGTCCCATGCATTTTGTGCAAGGCGAAACATTAAAAGACCATACCAAGATCTGCAAGGATTCGTCTACTGGGGGTCAGCAAAGGTAGGCGGCAATACCTCTTGCTGCATCAATGGGTACTGATTCGACAGGTGATTATGATGATAAAATTAATGCTAAAGACGGAATGAATGCAGTAGAGTAGGTTTGTGTGGAATGTACACTGAGGTGACAAAAGTCATGGGATAGCAATATGCAAATATACAGATAGCAGTAGTATCGCGTACAAAATGTATAAATGGGCAGTGCATTGGTTGGGCTTTCATTAGTAGTCAAGTGATTCATGTGAAAAGGTTTCTGACGTGATTATGGCCGCACAGCAGGAATTAACAGACTTTGAACGCGGAATGGTAGTTGGAGCTAGACGCATGGGACATTCCATTTCGGAAATGGTTAGGGAATTCAACATTCCGAGATACAAAGTGTCAAGAGTGTGCCGAGAATACCTAATTCCCGGCATAACCTCCAACCATAGACAACGCAGTGGCCGACCACCTGCACTTAATGACCGAGACCAACGACGTGTGCGCAGAATGGTCAGTATTAACAGACAAGCAACACTGCGTGAAATAACCGCAGGAATCAATGTGGGACGTAAGACGGACGTGTCCGTTAGAACAGTGCGGCGAAATTTGGCTGTACTGGGCTATCCCAGCAGAAGACCGACTCGAGTGCCTTTACTAAAGTTAATTTCATATAAGAAGGCCACTTTATGACAGCCAGTGAGTGGCAACTTAACGTTTACGAAACAAACAAAGCGCCATTTACAAAATCCTGTATCAGCTGATGCACGAAAGAACAAAAGTTAAAATTACGTTGGCTATTCTGAGTGCACTGCCGATGCACATCAGAAAAGCAGAAAATGCGCGGATAAGAAAGAGTTCGTATATTTATTAATACATTTTATTTTACGAGGTCACAAAACAATGGTTGTTAGCGTTAAAAACTAAACTTCGTGATAATATAGTTATGTTTAGGTGCTCAAAATGAAATGTACAATAGAACGATACGACGTGGAAAAGTTTTCTGAAGTTGTGCTAACTTCAGAAAGCTTTTTCACGTCGTATCAT
>NQII01002739.1:207947-258971 GCA_002778355.1 Clitarchus hookeri
CGTGCTGCGTGTACCTATGGGACTTTCAGTGGTGACCATATTATTTTATTAGTGGGAAGTCTTTAGGAAGGTTCAGTGCAGGCCCCTATAGTAGTTTTGTATGTATCTGATGCGTGCATTTTGAGCTACAGCGCCTTGGAAAGGCCGTTTTTAGCGGTTTTGGAGTACTCTGAATTGATGTTTCTAACGTACGTGATATTTTGAAAGTACTTTTCGTAGATCAGTACGTTGGAAGCACGCTTAAAAGTTTCGTTGAAAAACGTGTATTTGGAACACTCTGCAACGCAGATCAAGCGCCAGGTAGACGGGCGCCTTAAGGCTGTGCTGTGCCAGCTGGTGAATTAGTGGGCGCGTCCACCCTGTTCCAAACACTGCTAAAAGACGCCAGTCAAGTACAGTGCCACAGCACCCTCATATTTGGAACTCTTTTAAATGCTCACATTTATAGGTTGTTCGTGGTTAATACATATAAAAAAAAAAGTTTTGTAAATTTGTTTGTAGCTACAAAATTAATTGTTTGTATAGCGGCAATGAAATATTTTGTTACTGAAACCAAATTATTTAGTTCTTGTTTCGCTGTCTGAAACTGAGATTTGGTTGGTGCGACTAAATATTTGTTTCACTCTGCGTACTTCGCTTCTGCCCGAGCAACCTCAGGTAATGGGACTACTAATCGCTTTGGTTGTTTTTAAGCGCATTCATTTCAAATACTGGACAACACGCGAAAATAAATATTTCAGAGTTCACAGCTTTACTTCTAAGTTTCCCGTTTGAACCTCTTTTATTAGGATGTTTATACAATTACTAAGCATCAATAAATTCAGTAACGAAAACGCTGTTACTATCATAATTGTCACAAAAAAAAAAACCTCGAACTGTATTTTCGAATGAAGACAATCAAATGAGTGGCCAAATAAACATATACACTTTATTCAATCAAATATATTTTTGACAGTCTATTTCTTTTGGCCCAACACAGAGGTTTTGTTAATTAAACCGTGTATTTTGTTAGATGAACGAAATTAATTTGGTTGCCTTTCAAGTTTTGTTTACTCAACAAAATTACCGTAATTTATTTGTTTTTAAAACTTGTTTCTGAAACTCTCTGCAATGCAATTCACACGCCATGCAGGTGGACGTGTATGTGCAGGTATGCTAGTTGCAAAAATAAAGGCACTCTTTATAGTGTATTAAACTTTATAGTTACACGTAAAAATGTACGTATTGTCATAATCTATAATTACTTATAATCTGTAATAGTAAACATCCATAACCTGTAACAATTGATGGTTATGTGTAACTGTGTTAAATCCACCGTGTTAAAAAAAAAACTGGATGAACGTACATATGGGAATTTTGTTTTTGTGTAGTAGCGAGTTTCATATCGATAGTTCACGTTAAATTTGGTTCGTCGATTGATTAAGTTCGTTATTTTTCCATCCCTTCCACGGTTATTCGATTTATTTTTTACCGAGTGAAACGAGATTTGCGACGAGAGAAAAAAAGAAGGTAGATAATGTCCGAAGCGAAAACTGCAGCCCTAGCTGGAGCAGAATGTCGATTGCGAGTTTTCCAAACCGAATCGAGAAGTTCTCTTTTCTCTTCCAGCTGCCCCCTATCCTCTCTCGCCCAACACCATATCCAGCCAATAGGTAGTCGGTACCGCAGGAGCAAATCCACTTCATTTGATCCCACTCGTGTCTTCGACCCTCCCCTCCCCCCTTCACGATCCACAGTCACCGTAACCTCATCTAGGGACATCTTTTGATTTTATATTTTCGACTTTAAAATCGTGTCACGTAGCGTACGTTCGGGTTTGGCGGACGGGAAGTCGGCGAAGATTTTTTGACGTGACAACGTCTTAAATTAGGTTGCGGCTGGGAGTCACTTATGAAAAAGTGTAACGCTCGGTAACGTTACGATGAGTCACCGAGGAGGGGTAATCAAGGGAGGGAAATGAGGGGAGGAAACAGGAGGGGAGCCGAGCCGGCCAAGGAGAAAGCCACCTTGCATGGAAGCAATTCCAAAGACGAACGACGCGGTGGAGCTAGCGTCGCAGTTTTACAATTAATAAATGTAATTAGACGAACCACAAGGAAATTAATAACGCGCTTGATAAATAAAGACGCTCTCGCATTACTAAAAAAATATGTTTAATGAATATTCGTTGCAGTGACAGATATTTTTTTTTTGACGTGACAACGTCTTAAATTAGGTTGCGGCTGGGAGTCACTTATGAAAAAGTGTAACGCTCGGTAACGTTACGATGAGTCACCGAACGAGAGAGAGGCCCGCCGAATGCCTTGCGTCTCTCTCCCACTCAACTATGATCGGTCTGCCGCGCGCGCAGCACTACGTTGTCACGTAAAATCTTCGCCCGTAAAACCGACTTTACAGGCAACCATTTTTTTTTTATTTACATCGATTCCGAGGAGTGTTTTTTTTTTTTTAGTTCCACCCCTTATACCGTGCCCTCATCTTCCAGGATTCCTCGCGTTTCCTCGTCCACTTTCAAGGGCAAGGGCTGCCTAGCGATGGGAAGGGGTTGGGGGTTTATGCGCGGGTGAAGAATTCTACCATCGCGACTCTGCCGCATCCCGCGATATTACTTGGTGCGCGCGTGTGTGTGTGTGCACGCGCTGGTGCGTTCACTCCCAAGGTGGCGCGTATATTAATGCCCTCTCCCCTTCCCTTCTACCTTCCCACAACCTTTTCCAACCGCCGTGGAAGCCATCCTGAGCACCTATCTGGGAATATGAGGGGCCGTTGCCAGTAATAATTGATATTTCGGGAGCCCCAAGATGTATCTGATAGCAGGCCCGCCGACTTTTATGTCCTTGTGGGAGCGTCGGGTGGCAGCGCTAGGTGGATGCGCGTAGGACATTACTTATCGAGCAGACGATCAGGAATAATAGCGATACCCATGTTAATCTATTAGGGCGTCGGCCTTACGTATTTTTTTTTATATTTTAAAACTGCGTTCCTTAGCACTCCTATACACGGAGTGAATGCAGGACTCGAACTAAATCTTGCACTCAAACGTGAATAGTTGTTCCAATAAAATAATTTGTCGGGAGCCTTATATCCTATCTGTAGCTCTTGGTCAATTGAACTGCTCATAAACTTTTTTTTTCACCAGAATTTTGCCGTTGAAAGAAGCCTTTCGTTTTGAAATGTACTTCACTCCGCTCTACATAATTCTTTAACCATATAAGATTTTCTTTAGAAAGCTGTTTTTTTTTGCTATACTTGTATTTTTACGGCTATGATTCGTGCCGGGCAAACATAATTAACTAGTAAATATTACCATATTTCCCTTCCTATGCATTACTTCCTCTGCTGTCATTCAACTTCCATTATTGCCTTTACGTACGACTGTGCACATAGTCGCGAAAAGAATAGCTGCTTCTCAAGACAGTTTGCATGTAAAATTATGAGATACCGTTGTTATATTAATTTTATCTACGGCCAAGAAACCTATTTCATTTGCAGCTGCCGAATTACTTTCAATATGGTTAGGGACGTTTGCTATTTTTACTATGTACGACAAACTAGTAAAGCATATATGAAAAATCTTCGTTCTTTAAAAGAGACAAGTTTAATATTTTGTCAAACTTCTACGTAGTTACCAGTTTTCGATGACCAGTGGTGAAGTTTTGAATATGTTATTTGAAACCTCATATCGCCAGCACGCGTGAAACTGTAGGGATCAGTGATTCAATGAGTGAGTCAGTTCGTCGGCCATATCGTTTAACTTGATAGAGTAAATTTTTTGGCAGATTCTTCTCAATTATAAAAGTAATTCTAATCATACATTAACGTGTAAAAAAAAAGATCATCATGAACGAATCGGGTGAATACAACGAAGGTTGCCAACTTGCCACACAGTTTCGTCATAGCCCGACATATGTCCCATTGGCGTTTAATGCGGTTTGCTTACGCGGATGTGCCATTAGGGGGCATAAATGTCACTCCATCGTTCATAGCTGCAAGACAGTGAATAAGTGATTAGTAGTTGTCTGAGCAAAGTCAGCCACTGAGTCAAGTTCGTGGTGTGGGGTGATATTTCCTACCAATCCCGCACCCCACGGGAGGTTATTTAAGGAAACCCTGACGGCGATGCGATACGTCCAGGAAAATCTGCGACCATGTGCGCTCCCCTTCCTGGTGCAGCTTGACAACTTCATTTTCCAGCAGGATAAAACCCGAACTCGCACAGCATGACGGTTATCTGTGGCCTGTCTTCGTGATGTCAGAACGTTTCCTTTGCTAGGAAAGTCCCCAGAACTCTCGCCCGTCGAGAACATTTGGGACCAGATTGGACAGCAACATCGGCCAGCGGCAACTACGGCGGATTTGGAGGATCAGTTGCGTCAGCTACGGCATGATCTNCCGGCGGATTTGGAGGATCGGTTGCGTCAGCTACGACATTATCTTCCCCAGGAGGACATCCGACGTCTGCATGCCTCCGTGCCCGACCGTACCGCCGCCAATCTCCATGATTCGGATCGTTCAACACCATAATAAGTGCACCTTGCAACTGTTGGTCCCCCGCAATACATGCTTGGCGTTACAATAGCTTTATGTTTTCCGTATACATACCCGCGATGTGATCAATTATTTTTCAAACGAGTGTATTTTTTAAATTTTGGTCTGTAATATCAGACTTGGTTGTCACGAGTAAGCAGGTTGGCGTATACGTGAATACGGGTGCGTATAACTTAATTACTTCTCATTTATTTATTTGATACAGAGGCACACTGGAAAATCGCAAACATTTTTTTGATCTAGCATATCTTCCAAAACACTGTAGCGTCCTGTTTCTTTTATGATTGCATGATGCAATTGTTTTCTCGGCTTGGCACTTTGCAAACCAATCATAAAGGTTCAGTATAAGAGTGACAGCATTCTCACCGACCTAGACAAACGGGGAAAATAGCTTCATACACATAAGACAACCAATGATAAAAGAAAATTTCCTGACATGTACACGCTACATTGAAACCGAGGAAACAGTCATTTTTCCCCTGATAAACTATCATCTCCACTGATGCGGTTTGGTTGTTTTTTTTTCGGAAGTGTTTTTAATTAAAGAAAATTCTCAGAAATATTAATATAATTTACAGTCTTGAGGATTAATCCTTATATTTGCTACTGTGCAAAAAAATTGTATGGGCCACTCGCAGCATTCTATTCTCCCTGGCGGCTGTGCTGAAGTGAAGGTCGGAGGCCATAGGGGCGAATTTGAGTACGCCCAGCCGGCGAAGGACGGCCTTGCAGCTCGTCCTCGACCACCACGGCAGGGCCGAGCTAATAATGCGGGGCGGGCTTGGTCTGAGG
The DNA here is from genome assembly GCA_002778355.1 of Clitarchus hookeri. Lineage (NCBI taxonomy): Eukaryota > Metazoa > Arthropoda > Insecta > Phasmatodea > Phasmatidae > Clitarchus > Clitarchus hookeri. The sequence continues at coordinate 213,288 of NQII01002739.1, forward strand.
CCCCAGAGACCTAATGCCGGAAGCAGAAAGTGGATGGTTGCGGCGGGGGCGGGGTGTNATTATAGTGTATAAATAATGTAAAGGCTAAACTTCAATTTTAAGAAAAATAAGATATTTTTATGTTAACGGAGGTATAAAACGCTTGTGATACATGGCATATCTAGGAAATAACCAAACACGTAATGCTTGGGCGGATTTGTTAAAGGTTTTATTCAAAAAGCGCGAAGAAACCGCGAATAGACTATATTTGAATATCCTTTTAACCGAGGCGGCCGCGGTGGTGTAGTGGTCAGACTACTCGCCACTCACTAAGGCGAACAGGGTTCTACTCCTGGCGGGGTAGCTTTCGGATTTTCGCACGTGGGAATCGTGCCGGGCGATGCCGCTGGTCGACGGGTTTCCTCGGGGCTCTTCCGTTTCCCCGCGCCCTTGGCATTCCGGTGCTGTTCCATGCGCACGTCACTTCGCCATCATCGGCTTGCAAGACCTCGATGTTAAGAGCCGCCGAAACCTCTCCACTCCGTCCTGGTACCCCACGTGTTAGTCTTATTTTAAAAACACATTCACTTGGAAAAATATAATTTTTTTAATAACCCAAGCTGTAATCGCGCGGAATTAAATTAGTATATTGTAAAAGTCTGGAAAAAAAAATGGAGGGGACTATGGATTGCCAGTCTGTAGTTGTAACATCTGTAGGTACCAGTTGTGCCCAACAGAAGTCGTCAACTTAAAACTGAAAAGGTAATGAAAACATTTGAAAAAGTCATGAATTTAGATCCATTGGATTCGATACAAATAATGGCGTTCAATAACGTTGTAAACTCCTTTAAAACATTTCTTAAAAGTTTTGCAGGAAATGCTTACAATGTAGGTGATGAGTACAAAAGTAATATTAAAAAACGGAACAGGATTTCATTGTTATGCTTGCTAGTATGGAACTACGTCAATACCGTTTCAGGGAGTAGACATTAAAAAAATTTCCCAAGTGTCACTTAAGGTGAAAGGTGTGAATAAGCCTTAGTCTTTCTCTTTGTAATCGTTTACAAGGAAAACGAACTTCGCCATAATAATTTATCCGTCACACCAACAAACCGACGTATAACCTACAAAAAATTCTTAATCATCAACGTTTACTTACTGCTTGCAAATACAATGATATCTTGGCTGTGTTAAAATATTAACCTATAATAATTTATTTTAAATTTGAAACGGTGTTTCTTTTTTACTTATTTATTTATTTCCAAATTTCCTTCTTTAACAGAGAGCTCATTTCTAATTGCAGTATGCATGGCATAAAAAATAATCAGAAAATATACTAAACCATGCCATAAACTATCCTTGCCAGATGGAACACCTTAAAATAAGCCACAACATCTGTTAAACAGCCTGTCCCATGATATTATAGCCTGCAGATGAGATCATCGCGTAATCTAAAATTAATGGTAAACTGAACTAGGTTTGTTATTTTCAGTCTCAATGGAAAAATTCTCTCTTCAGAATCTAGTTTTCCTCTTAGATATATGTGTTACCTAATGCATATATTTCATTGGATGGTTCTTTATGAAAAAATGTTCATGCGATGCTGTTCTGATGGGGACTCGGCGATACAATGAAGTTATGTTTACAAAATCGTTATCTGTTAAAGAGTTTCTTATTCTGCCGAAATTCGTTAATGTCCCTCAGACAATTTCACTTTGAAGTTTACAACACTCGCTATGGACAACGGCAGGAAACTAAATCCCTTCGATTATCTAATAGTTCCACCATATGCTGTAATGACGTCACTTGTCTGATTTTAGAAGATTTTAATTCGTTACTTTAAGCATTATTATAGAATTATCCTTCATAGAATAAGATATTGCGATGTCTTGTCTTGGGGAAATCTGGGTAAGCCTCATAGTAGATGTACTCGGTAATCGTGTACTATTCGATTAACTGTGGGAAGGTGATGTGGTGACGTCACATTTCCCATTGTAAAACGGAACTTGGTAGCACAAGGTAAATTATTTCAATTTGAAAGCAGGGTTAATCCTTATGTAAAAGATCTGAGACGTTTGCCTTCGTAAAGTGTAGAATATATTTTTTTTGCGTAAACCAGTTACTACTCTGTACGAGCATTGTTAATAATTAATTATTTATTATCATTTAATACTAATCCTGGAGTGTTTAAAAAAACGCTTTCATATTATGTAAAATTACCGATATAAACGTTAAAACAAGTGCTTCACGTTTTCACTGGAACAAACGTTAGGGAGACGCATATTGTGGATTACACTCTGAAAATTTCCCTTCTTTATTGTTACTTTTATTTTTATCTATAATTGATATTTCTGTTAACGAAGACGACTTGACTTGCCTTTAAGTTTACCGTAATGTGTTACAAAAAAATAAGGAGGACTGCTTGCTGTAAGATGGCAATACACTGATAAGTATTTGTATAGGCTGTTCAAGGTTAACTGAGCACTTTTAAAAAGTCCTGCTTAGAATATGCTGTTACTTGTCATTCGGTATACTTCAGCCAATAGTAAACAAAACATTTCCATAGAGATAGACACACTCAATTTATCCATGCATCGAACAAGTAGTAAACGTGAATTTGTTACGAATTTATAAATTTGTCATTTTTAATCTTTATATGCATAAACATACTGCTGAAATAAATTTACTGTCCACATTTTTAAACCTGGTAATTTTTTATTCAATGTTAAAATACAGAGATACTTATACATTCCCGTTGCCATCTTAACCGAGGGTGTATCAGCAATTGTGTCCTTTAACATCCTCTATAAACAGTTAAGAGCAGGTATCTATACAAAATCTGTTTCCTAATGTGCTGAGTTAACCTTCAATTGGCTTTAACAAAAAAAAAATTCCGTTTCCCGAGGAAAACATTTGTTGCTGCCTGCACAGTGAAGTCGTAATGGCCAATGTTTATTCAGTCCACGTGAGAAGTCTGACCTAACTGCTGGTGGCACGCGTAAGAGGTTTGGGTGGCACTTAAACAGCTAAGGTTTCTAGTGCCGATGGGGATGGTGTGAGATGGAGCAGAGATGGAATGCAATCGTAGGGAAAACTGGAATACCCCGATAAAACCTACCGGCCGAAGGCAACGTGTTTCCCGCGGCGAAGTGGTTAGGGCACTAGCCTCTAAGTCAAAGGAATACGAGTTCAAAACCAACAAAAAAAAAACAACGTACCATCACGTTTCCCTGTTGCGAAGATCAGGATTAAACCCCGCGGGGAATATAATTAATTTTTGCAACTGAAACAGTCCTGCTTTCTACAAGATCACTTGCATTATTACAACGTTAAATTATAAAGGACACAAAGATTTCCGTTATAGCAATAAATAAAATACATATCTCAATCACTACTGAATTAATAGCATAAATTAATTTGTTAGCCGTTCGGCGGCTGCTATACGCCAGGCAGTAACACAAAATTTCAGCCCCGGTGGGACTGGTATCTGTTATTTTGCATGCCATCTTCCTGCGCTTCTCATTAACAGTTTGCACATAATCTAGCCAGCGGTGATCACATTAACCATCTGAAATACAGATTTATCGGTTAACGATCCCCGGTGTCAGGATAAATTTCCTTGCGTGCTGCGTTTCGTAATGCGCCCGGGTAATTACAGAGTGTTTGGGATTCATCGAATATTCTGCTGCGTGCAATGTGAATTCATTCGCGTAAAATTTAGTGGTCAGGAACGGTTGACGGTCTGTATCTGCAGTTGCAGCCTTCACATTGACATATGGAAATTGGCTTTCCAACTCGTGCAGTTTGGCGAGTCAATTGGTAGGAAATCGTACGTGCCGGAAAATGATAAAGCTTGATAATAACGTCATGCACATTCTACACCATTATACTATGGTGGAAGAGTGGGTGAGTGAAGAGATTTGGGTGGCTTTTAACATCGAGATCTTGAAAACCTATGACGGTGAAACGAGGCGAGTGTGGAGCAGCGCTAGAATGAAAGGGTGGGGAAACGGGAGATCCCCGAGAAAACCAGCCGACCAGCGGCATCGTGCGTCACGATTCCCATATGCAAAAATCAAGGGGCGACCCCGCCGGGAATCGGACCCGGTTCTCCACCGCGGCCCCATTCGTGAAGAGAATGATTTATCATTGAAAACGTTTATAGAAGGTTGTGCAAAACACTTCTGTTTCTTTTGATGATTTTATAGCTTATTGTTGATTCGCAGTAGTTTTTATAAGAGAACAACTAACATTCAGTCAAAAGTACACTGAAGAGCCAAAAAAAACTGGTACACCTGCCTAATATCTTGTATGGCCCCCTCGAGCACGCAGAAGTGCCTCAAGACGACTTGGCATGGACTCGAATATTGTTAGAATGTTTTCAGGAGGTAATTCACACCATGTATCCAGCAGGTCAGTTCACAAATACATNATCACACCATGAATCCTGCAGGGTAGTCCACAAATCCAATCTGCGCCAATTTGAGAAAGTGTTGCACATCTGTCACGTTTAATGATTATCGTCAGTCGTCGTTTGTCCCGTTCTTTCACGATCTTTTTCAGGCCGCAGCGATGTCGAAGATGTGATGTTTTACCGGATTCCCGATATTCACGGTACACTCGTGAAATGGTCGTACGCGAACATCAAAATGTTTTTTTGGCTCTCCAGTGTAATATGTAAGTATTTAATCCATTAGTATTAAGTACTGAGTTTTCTTTGGATTCCTCATGCTGCAAATGTTTGTAACTAGTAAAGTGGGAAAATAAATTCACTCTCTCAGCGAGTGTCATTTTGCATGTAACGTTATTGGCTGATGCTATCTCTTCGCAGTTGAACGTCAGGGTCTCAGTCTAACATTGTAACATGTCACACCCGTACGATAAATTCGATGAGAATAGATCATATGTCGAATGATTTATTTACCCTCTGGGATATTTTTTTTTCCATCTTCACATTCGCCACTGACGGCCATCGATTTCCCATTACGATGACGAGCTCGAACCGACGACCTCGGAGCGAAGTGACATCGAGAACCGATTAAGCCTCGGCGGCTTTGATCGCTTTCACCAGTGTCGAGAGTTGAGCTGCTGGGGCCGTTCTTCTGCATCAGATGATTCACCCCTGCTGCTAAAACCAGCGAATGTGTGTGACAGATATATATATATATATATATATATATATATATATATATATATATATGCATATTAACGGAGAAGGGACAGAGTTGGTACTTCCAGCGGTAGGCCTCGATTCTGGTTTGCTGGTGGGGTGTTAGGGCAATAATTATTACTCATTTCCATCCACGCAGCATAAATTATTTTTCTTTATTACTAACGAAAATAGTACCGTTGACTTATGGAATCAAATAATTCTCGTTTTCTCGTGAAATATATCTACTAGAATTTCCGAACAAGTGATTAATATTTGTGGTTATAAACATATATTTGGCTCGATATTAAGACACTAGCCTTCCACTCTAAGGTCCATAATTCGATCCCAAACCCATCAAGAGAGGATGCCACTATTCTGCGGNTAAGACACTAGCCTTCCACTCTAAGGTCCATAATTCGATCCCAAACCCATCAAGAGAGGATGCCACTATTCTGCGCGATGGTTTTCTCGGAGTGTTTCACTTTCCTCTCTTCTCGTATTTTTATTCCTCATCTTACCCTTCCTCATCTCCCCTCGACAACTGCTTCGCTGTATTCGAATGGTCTGTAGTTCCTGATCTAAATAGGCCATCTAGCCACGTTCAGCTCGTGTTGATTTTGCCGTAGGATCTACGTGANGGTCTGTAGTTCCTGATCTAAATAGGCCATCTAGCCACGTTCAGCTCGTGTTGATTTTGCCGTAGGATCTACGTGAGTAGAGTTATGGGACATGAAATTTCAGTTTTATATGATGAATGACAGGGCTGCTACTGAAACTGCTCTTTCAGCCTTTAAGGGACCCGACTATGGTCCATTCACGGCACCTTCGCAATTTTGAAACAAACATTTGAAAAATCACCTCAGGCGTAACATGTTCGCAGTGTTTAAAACATTTAATACTGTTATTAATATTACCTTTTGTTTTAATGCATTTTTACTTATATATTGTGTGTAAATTGTAGTATATATTTTTTAATCAATTAGTATTTATTTTGTAATCAATATGAATACAGTGAACACAGTGATGTGTAGACAACGGGATGTAAGAAATAATTTACAACTAAAATGTTACAAAAGTAGATTTGGTACGCCGTTTGTGAAGTAAAACATTACTATTGAAGGATTTACATTATCAGGTAGCACTGGTGGAAACGTATTTGATTGTTACTAATTAAATAATTTCAGCGGAAAATACGGCGCGCAAGCCCCATTCACCTTGCGATTTTTTTTTTACAAAGGTGAGAGAAACTTGAATAAGCGGAGTTCGTCGCTTTTATCTTTGTTTTATTTTTTCAGAACTCCGTGTGTTTCGCAGCGCCAGTAGCTGGAAAATGAAAATTTCATTTTTAAAATATATCATACTTATTACAGCACAAATAATAATGTTTGAATTCGTAATTTAAAACTGAAACATGATTTTAATGTTTAAATACTTATTAAAATCCATATTTAAATGTAATGATGGCATGGTCACGATTTGAAAGTTAGCAAAATATGCAACATGGCGTGTTGCTGAACCAAGCGCTTATTTTCCTTTCTGTTAAAACTACCGGTATTTACAAATATTAAATCAAGTTTGTACGCGTTGTTTTAACCTACCTAGGAAGTTACGAAGTTGTGATAAATTTGTGTTTCCACGGCAGGAGTTAGTATACTGCAACGGGTTTAAATGGCCGTTGCAGGCTACTGTTTTGGATAAACTAATGTTACAAGTTCCCTTGTTCACGGTAAAAAAAATTATTGCAAACTTCCTATGCTGTAATGGAAGTTTTTAACCTATACAGTGTATGGAATTAGTACTACGTATCAGGTTGAAAATATGGGAATGTTAAGCATCGCTACTATGCAAAGTTGGGAACTTCCCTACTCTTTTGACTCTTTCCTGAGCAAATGTACGAACGATACCATGGATGTATGGGAACATACTTTACCATTCGCAATATGTTACTGTACGTATACACCAATATGGTAAATTTACAAAACATTTCTTAGAGTGTAGGTTAAAAGATGATAACAGGCCGCTGTATTATATAAACAACTGTAACATACTGCTGTGTTCGATACGCTGTGTTGGGCACGAAATTGTAACACGTGATGTTAGAGATTCGGGTGGTGGTTCAGCGTCTACGGCAGTGAACTGAGATGGAGATGGTGCATAGGCGGAACTGAATGTCGGGGGGAGCTAAAGCACCACGAGAAAATCCATCAGCCAATGGCAACGTCCACCACGTTTCCCACTTGTGGCATTCCAGGCTTGCCCCCCCCCCTCCCCCGGGAGCTGAGCACCGCGGTGGGAACGCGAGTGACCTGATCACTTCACCACATCGCTTCACCGTTGTAGCGGGTCGCAATGCCAGGCGGGTGTTTTCGCAGACCGCTGCGGCATTTACTACAGGCCGCTGTTTTGTTTAGGCGCAAGTCCCTGTCAATACCAGTCGTGTGTCGGACTTGGATAATGCTTGCGGCAGCTTGCCGCGCATGTAACACAGGCCTGCACTCGTGTCCACCGGTGCGGAGTCGTCGCCTAGCTGGAACTATTTCCTGGAGCTGGAAGCAAGGGACTATGTTCGCCTCCAGCCGCCAGAGTTGCGTGTAGTGGAGTCATAGTGAAGCTGAAACTTGAATACTAACTACTTAAAAAAAAAACAATATTATATACACTGTTAAAAATAAACGTATATTCACTGAATTGGTAACGGAAATGTACACTTCAGCTGCGTGTAGTGAGACGTTGCAAGGTAGGCTGTGTTTTACTCTTTGCTATACCTAATCGTTTGGTAGTTTACACATCGGCCCCTTAAAACGTAGTAGTGCGTTTGACGTCACAGCACGTGTGCAATAGGTGCCTCGCCGTTCTCTCGTCAGTGGCCGCAATACATCACGCATCTCCCGCCTCCACTCTGGTTACTGGTTCCTGCTGCGTGCGCAGAGTGTGTACAGCACTGAGCAAACACCAGCGTACCTTACAACATGTCACCACACCCCCCTTGTACCCTTTATAAATATAAGCGCGATCCGTAATTACAGGCGAACAAGTCCTTACAAAGCCTGGATGACTGTAAGGTTGTTCGAATATTCATCAAACTCGTCATTTCATACGAATGAAATATTTTGACTAACTCGAAAAGGTATATTCTATAGTTGCACTTTTAGGTATGAAACTTCCGGTACAGCCTATTTAACATATAATAGGGACATGCAGGACACGTTTGCCACACTGTGTTTTGTTATGAATCAGCATCCCTATTTTCCTGATGAAGGGAGATGATATTACCAACTACATTTTCACAAGTGTGATATCTCCGTTCTACAAAACACTATTCACGAGTGACAAAGTGATGCAAAGCAGATTTATTCCGTCCGTCTCGTCTGAAATGATCATATGACACAAGTCGCTCATGATACGCTGTTCCACGTACGATCACGAGCGCATCCAAACGCATTATTCTTCACACGAAACCTCATAACGATAACACCCGGCGTTGTTTGCTGTAACTGAAGATCTCATGTCGAGGCGGAAATTGGAATGGAAAGTTCAACGGATGGCGTCCCCATATTGGGTCGTAATTCACTTTCATTTGACAGCTATCCAGTACCATAGTGGGCACATTTCGTGTGCGAATGAGAGGCAGGCAAATAATGTTCGAGAGTATTGACTTTTTCTCATTATGTAAGAAGAGGACCGTTTTAATGGGTACTCGTAATCGTTTAGTTGGCTAACGCGTTATATGCTCTTTCTCATAATTACACTGCTGAAATTTGAGAGGGAGAATTTAGATCAGCTCTTTTTGCGTGAAATCAGTTTTGCGAGTGTTTAGAAAAGTAGTTATTCAAATACTGTACTTAATGTTAAAGTCAGATTTTAGACTAAGCTGTGAACTTTATATACATTTCAAATTAGGTAGTTCTCGTGTGTTCGCCAGCTTTATTCTAAGAACTGGAAAGCACATTCAACTTGTTAATGATATCGTTGCAGTGCAAATTAATTCTTTTAAAATGTACTCGTGTTAATACTAGTGTGTATGCGACTCGCATTCAGAATGTCGTTGATTCGTTCTCTAACCGGCCTCATTCGGTTTAACATTACTTATCATGGCTATTGATTGTATAGTAGGTTACTGTAGTATTCTGCAGTACACTAAACATCGGCTAACACTTGGATATCCGGTATGCTTAAAGTGAAATAACAAACTTATGATCTCGAAAAAGCATCTAAGCCATTGATTCTTTTTAGTGGTATGTAGTATACACAATTCAAAGTAGTAGGCCTAAGTTTCAGACTGTGTAGAAGGAATGTTTGTTTATTTCATTTAATTTCGTGTCATATTTGTACGGTTAATTGTGAATTGGCTTATGAACTATGCCAAGTAAAAAAGTTTGTGAGTGGAACAAAACAGTTGTTTAAATGCTCACAAACAATTATTTATTTTGTTACCAAATATAATGTTAAGTTACTGAAAAGCATTTATATGTTTAACGAAACTGGTATTCTACGGTAGTTTGATTGCAGTTAACTAAGTACATTTTAAATCAACATTTGAACAGATATTTGCAACAAAATGCGCTTATTTTGGCTTCAACTCTGCCTGGAGTAGCTTATGTAAAGTTCGTAGCGATAATAAAAAGTAAGATGTGACATACCGTAACGTCTTATGAAAAGCGTAACGTTTAAACTAGTTGCAACTCAATACCGTTACTTTTTGTTTTATACAAATCGTAGTGAGAATTTAGCGTGCTGGTAAAAATTTTGTTTTCAACAAATCCACACTGTCGTTTGGTCGATGGCACTGGGGTAACTTGAATTTTGAAAAGTCTCGAAAATAAACACAGTGGGTTCAAAGAAGAACCAAGCAGAGCTTTCAGAATTATTCATACTTATATCAACAATATGTGCAGTTAATCCAACTAGACCCTTATCTTCTGACATCAAAATTTGCCCGTAGGTTTGGTAATAAACTGTAAACGTTAGTTGCTAACATCCACCAAGATTTCCGTATGGCCAATTATATTTTTACGTAGGGTAGAGCGCTCGTGCGTTGTTAATTAAGCATTTTTGTAGCCAATGTACAAATTAAATACATTTTATGTCCACAAATTCAAACTACTTTCCCAGCATTGTTGCCAACTTTATACTGGGAGCATACCAATAGCTCCGTTGGTTTGCTTCCGGTATAATGTTGGCAGCACTGTTGGAAAAGTACAGTCTATTAGCGGTAGATTCACAGTGTAAATCAAACCTTTTAAAAAATTACCCCACATATGACGTGTTTGGTTATTTCCTAAATATGTCACGTATCACAAGCGTTTTAAACTTCTGTTTAACGTGAAAGTATCTGATTTTTGGTTAAATTAAACTTTTATATATATTTAATTTATAAATTAAAGTATTTAATTTGTAACTAATATCAATAAAAACAGTGAGAAATCAGGTATGTGGGAAATGCGTAGTAAAAAATAGTTCTTACGCAAAATAGTATTACACTGAGTGCGCACGAATACGGCGGGTTGACCCTTTGGTGTAATTTTCCATATCTGGCTAAGCTTTCTTTGCATGATGCGGAGGAATATCCTGGAAGAACTTTAGCATGGCTTCATAAAAGTTGGAAGTAACCGGGAATAGACTATAGTTGAATTTGTGGGCATAAGAATTATTTAATTTAGCGTCAGTTGGTTTTATGCATATATATGAGTACGAATAAGTGTTAGTAAATATTATATTAGGTATTAATATGCATAATATCCTAATAATTTCACAGTTTCACTCGATCAGTGCGTGAATAAAGTGTTCAGGCCTATGGTAATGGTAGTTTTACGTAAGGCGAAACGTTACAAAGTGGACGGAGACGAAGATCCTAACCTAAATAAGGGCTTTCGAAAGTATTAATTTAACCACGTACAGCTCGTAATTACCTTTGACGGCTAACCCGTACAGCTCCTTTCGTAAGGCCATAGATCTTGGGTTAAAATCTCAGTCCGCACTCGTTTTTCACCTATCTTCTCATCAGGTCATGGTAGTTTTGAAGGTGACCAGAGACCTTTAATAGACTTCCTGTAGTTTCCACCAGTTTTTACGATGCTTTTGGCCGTCGCACCACGAAGTAAGCACTTTTTTAAAGTGGCATGTGGCCATAAAAAATGCCTGTCTCGTAAGAGGAAAACTTGAGCGTGTTTTATGAACCTCGCTTAATTAGTTACATGGTTGTTGGGACAGCTTTTCGTGCAGGTGCAAAGACGTTTTATTAAATACGAAAGCAGGAATTTTTCTGCGTCAAGTGTAAAGTCGCTCCGGCATGTCTCAGCAGGCGTAATTAGCCAACACATCGTTTGCTTCATCACACTGTGCCGGAAACAGCAGTGCGACCTACTTCGTATAATCCACTCATGGTTACTTCCAACTTTTCTCAGGCCCTACTGAAGTTAGTTCTACTTCCATGATATTTCTCCGCTCGTGCAAACCAATCTTAGAAAATTACATCGGAGGGCCAACGCACCGTATTCGTGCGCACTCATTGTGATAATATTTTGCATAAGAACTAATTCTTACTGGGCATTACCAACGCACATATTTTTTTTCTCTCTCTCTTTATTTATAGTTGTTATAAATTAAATATTNTTTCTCTCTCTCTCTCTGTCTCTCTCTCTCTTTATTTATAGTTGTTATAAATTAAATATTATAAGTTATAGATAGAATATAAATAAGAGTTCAGTTTAACAAACAATAAGGTACTGTTACGTTACACAAGTATAAAACGCTTGTGATACTGGACCTGTTTAGGAAACAGCCTCACACACCATACATGGGATGTTTTTCCAAAGGTTTAACTAAAAAAGTGCAAAGAAACCGTGAATAGACTATAGTTGAAATTCCTCCAATACTTGCATATATCTATGCAGGTTGCTAAACATCTGTAGTTCTACTCCATAAAAAAAAAGACTGTGCAACCCACTCTTTGAGTGCTCAAACCCCTCCCATAATTAGTATCGGAATTGAAATTAAATTNACAAACAATAAGGTACTGTTACGTTACACAAGTATAAAACGCTTGTGATACTGGACCTGTTTAGGAAACAGCCTCGCACACCATACATGGGATGTTTTTTCAAAGGTTTAACTAAAAAAGTGCAAAGAAACCGTGAATAGACTATAGTTGAAATTCCTCCAATACTTGCATATATCTATGCAGGTTGCTAAACATCTGTAGTTCTACTCCATAAAAAAAAGACTGTGCAACCCACTCTTTGAGTGCTCAAACCCCTCCCATAATTAGTATCGGAATTGAAATTAAATTCAAGAGCATTCACCTGTGTAATATATTTTATCAATCCCGTGTAAAAAATGTTTAGGAGAAATAAATTACATCAGCAGTTGTAGCAGGAATGCTATGCGTGCAGAACTGGCACCGTGGCATGAATAATTCAAAATTGAGTCTAAAGTAAATGGTTCAACTAGTGTGAATATTCATAATGAAATGTTTGTATATAGGAATGAGGATATTTCAGTTTTGAAATAAACCCCAAAAAGACTAGATTTTGTCCAGTTTGGTGTACATGAACAAAAATGTGATGCAGGAACATGCCATTTAGTGAATAATGACTCCGTGAAATCGTTAAAATTGTATTGTAAAATAGTTACGTTCACTTTTCTTGCGCTGTATTAATTTGAATCCGTTATTTTCGATATGAGACACTTACGTAAATGTGTGTAGATTTTTATAGTATTTAATTAGTTATCTCATAACTTCGTATGAATTATCTATGAACTAATAAGGTAGACTGAATTATACGTACATAAAATGAAATCTGAGTTTTAATGAAAATTTTCATTTAATCGAAGCCCCTCCCAACTTCAAATCCTGGGTGCACTCCTGAGTCAAAAGATGACTTCCCCGCGCTTTCCCAGCGCTCAAGAATAAATAAAATATGGTCATTTTGCCGGCAGGATATCCCACCGGTATAACCGTATGTTTCTGTGGAAGTTAAAGACGTTTGTGGGACCTGTTATTGATAAGGATTCGTCATACGTAGGAAGTTTCACTTGGGCTCGGTAGCAGATCGTGTACACACGGCTCTTCTTTGTGGATGTCCTTTATAATAAGATCCTCCTTCATCGGAGACGCATTTCATAACTTGATCGATAAGTTGCACAATAACTTGTAAAAATTGAGGAAAATTCAAACGAAGAAATAATTTTTTAATCCATCACAAGTATAAATAAACAATGCATGAAATTACAGCATTCTTGATCATTGAATCCATTAATTGAAACATTTTATACTCATTAGNAAAAAAAAGACTGTGCAACCCACTCTTTGAGTGCTCAAACCCCTCCCATAATTAGTATCGGAATTGAAATTAAATTCAAGAGCATTCACCTGTGTAATATATTTTATCAATCCCGTGTAAAAAATGTTTAGGAGAAATAAATTACATCAGCAGTTGTAGCAGGAATGCTATGCGTGCAGAACTGGCACCGTGGCATGAATAATTCAAAATTGAGTCTAAAGTAAATGGTTCAACTAGTGTGAATATTCATAATGAAATGTTTGTATATAGGAATGAGGATATTTCAGTTTTGAAATAAACCCCAAAAAGACTAGATTTTGTCCAGTTTGGTGTACATGAACAAAAATGTGATGCAGGAACATGCCATTTAGTGNAACCCCAAAAAGACTAGATTTTGTCCAGTTTGGTGTACATGAACAAAAATGTGATGCAGGAACATGCCATTTAGTAAATAATGACTCCGTGAAATCGTTAAAATTGTATTGTAAAATAGTTACGTTCACTTTTGTTGCGTTGTATTAATTTGAATCCGTTATTTTCGATATGAGACACTTACGTAAATGTGTATAGATTTTTATAGTATTTAATTAGTTATCTCATAACTTCGTATGAATTATCTATGAACTAATAAGGTAGACTGAATTATACGTACATAAAATGAAATCTGAGTTTTAATGAAAATTTTCATTTAATCGAAGCCCCTCCCAACTTCAAATCCTGGGTGCACTCCTGAGTCAAAAGATGACTTCCCCGCGCTTTCCCAGCGCTCAATAATAAATAAAATATGGTAATTTTGCCGGCAGGACATCCCACCGGTATAACTGTATATTTCAATGGAAGTTAAAGACGTTTGTGGAACCTGTTATTGATAAGGATTCGTCATACGTAGGAAGTTTCACTTGGGCTCGGTAGCAGATCGTGTACACACGGCTCTTCTTTGTGGATGTCCTTTATAATAAGATCCTCCTTCATCGGATACGCATTTCATAACTTGATCGATAAGTTGCACAATAACTTCGTGATAATGTCTTATTTAATTTAGCTATGGTAGTTAGGGGTTAAAGCGAGAAAGTTTCTGACAAAAAGAAAGAACAATTTTATTTCCAGAGAAACGATGTTGAAGGACAACCGAACTGGAACTTGTAAAAATAGAGGAAAATTCAAACGAAGAAATAATTTTTTAATCCATCACAATTATAAATAAACAATGCATGAAATTACAGCATTCTTGATCATTGAATCCATTAATTGAAACATTTTATACTCATTAGNTATAAATAAACAATGCATGAAATTACAGCATTCTTGATCATTGAATCCATTAATTGAAACATTTTATACTCATTAGCTGCTACGAAATTAGCATGTTTGAAATATTGTGCACGCCATTGCGCTATTGGGGAGAGCGCGAGAGACTGCAGTGCACAGTTTCAGCATCTGTGACGAAGCAGCCCTGTAGCCCACCATTGGAGTATTTAGAAACCAAGCAAAGAAGGGGATACTTGAAGGATGGACTCTGTGTATCACGTTCAAACCACGTGCTTACCAGTTAACATTATATGTTTTAAAACCTAAATGGAAATGTCAGTACTTAGTGGGTAGGCTATCTAGATACGTATATTTTCTTTAAATTTCCTGTTACCTAATCTACGATGTGTATTTATAAGTGGTGAATTATTAATAATGTACTTTGGTTTTAAGAATATTATAATTTTACCCAGTGTAAAATCAAGCTCTAACGGAGGGGCTCAGGCCGTGTTCCAATTGCACTTTTTGTTTACAAAATGATCACGGGACCCGTTTTGTTTACAAACTCTGTGACGCATTTTTTGTTTTGCTTTTTTGTCAGCTTTGAAGCTGAAAAATTACAAAATACAATTTACCAAACCACCGCCATATTAGTTCTACCAGTTTGAAACGTTTAAATACACATATAGACGAGGTGATTGGAATAAAAAAATGTGTATTGTACTCAACAATATTTATTTCATAAAACACGTTGCTGAAATATACTTGAAATTGTATTTTCTCATGACAAAAATTTTTTGTTAAGTAACAAATTTACATCATATTGGTTTCATTTTGTTAATTTTAAATTTTAAATGACCCTCGAAAAACTTTTGGGAATAATTACTATTTATTTTAAGACTTCGTGTATTTTTTATTCTGGAATAATGATAACATCAAAATAATAGCAGCATGGCGTGCTAGGCAGTTGAGAGTAGCGGTGTTCTGACTAAACCTTGCAAAATGCTAAATACAAATTACGGAAAACGAAACTCGAAACGAATTAGATCCCGGCCTCCGCCCCCCCCCTTTTTTTTTTTCTTTTAACGCATCCTGATACACCAATGATTCCAGACACATAGGCTACTCTCGCGAGCTGCGTAGAGTAAACCCACGTCTCCGGAGACGCTGGTGCCGAGGGGCTGAGTGACGGGCTCCGCCTGCTGGTACTTTAGGGAGGGGTTAGGGGGGGTGGCTTCTAGTAACGCAAACAAATGACTGTCTGAGCGCGCGTTTGTCCCGGAGCAAGCCAATCCGTCACCAGCACGCATCTCGCCCGCCGTGGGCCTCTCTCTCTCTCTCTCCCTCTCTCCCCGTCTCTTACTGACTCCTAGGGTAGGAGTGCGTCTGTGTGTTGACTATCGCAGCTCCGATGATAGCGACCGTGGTGATTTATTCTTCCGGGAACCCTTTCGCATTCGTTTGTTCCCGAGATTATTTCCTTTCCCTTACAACCCCACCTCCCCCTCTTTTTGCTCCCCCCTTCCGCTTGTAGTGCAACAGTAGGAAGAAACTCCCCAGTCCATTTTGTTTGCTTGGGAAGGTGAGGCAAGGCTGGTTTTAATACGAGCATTGAATGCATTCTCGCCTCTATAGGCGTCACGTACTGTTTTAAGTGCAGCTGCGAAGGATTTCATTGTTTATATTTTTTAATTTTCCATGTGTTTAAATGTGTTAACTATATATTTTTTACACTAATTCCTTAATTAAATCACTAATAATGATTTTAAAATAATATCATAAAATAACGTTTTTTATTACCTTAGTACTTAAGAAAAATTGGTGACAGCGATTGAAAACAAAGGCGTTAAGGCCACTTAATAACTACGTGAAAATGCTTGGGGATTTTAACAGCGAATGAGTATTTGTCACATGCGTGACCGTAATCTTTTTAAGCCCCTCCACTCACATATCCCGCCTGTGGCGAGGTCTCCTAGAAATACAGGCACGTTTTCCTGTTGTCCTTGTTTACGCCGTGAAGCTAAATTACATTTATTGTGGCTGCTGCTGCTCTTTATTTAACCCACGAAGTCACGGTGTCCAAAAATTAATTGATATAATATTGCACAAGTACTTCGTTTTTGATGTGAACTGAACCGGAAACGACGTCCGTTGAAGAAGAGACAGATATGCATGAGAGAAGCCATCTGAAAACACAACGAACGTTCGCGATAACTGTCGTCGAGCAACATTGTGTTAAATGATATGCACATTTCGAAACATAAAATTAGCGTGTTGTAGCAGCTGAAATGATGAAACGGACCACTCACTGGCCGAACATTCAGTACACGTTTAGCTCGTTTTGTGTAATAGTTTAGGCCAGGAAGTCTATTTTTTAATAAGTAATTGTTTTCACGCATCTTTTCAAGCCTCGGAAAGCCCTTGTAAAACTACATTTAAACAATAAAAAGCTATAGTCTATTTACGTTTTCTTCACCCTTTTTTTTATCAAACCTTATTTCTCCATGAATGACGTGTTCGGTTGTTTTCGAAATGTGTCATGCGTCACGAGCGTTTTATACTTGTGTCAAAATAAAAGTTTCTTGCTGTCGGTTAAATTGAACTTTCACTTTTATTTTATCTATAAATTATATTATTTCATTAAAAATTTATATTACTAAAAACAGAGAAAATACGTGTGTTGGTAATGCCTAGTAAGACAAAGTTCATATGCCAAATCTTGTTAAACTGAGTCCCTTTGGTGTAATTCCCCTGACTTGGTTAAGCTTTATCTGTATGAGGCGAAAGAATATCCTGAAAGTAGAACTTTAGCAGGGCTTCAGAAAAGTTGGAAGTAACCGTGAATGTACTATAGGGGTGGGTGTATTTGATGACCAGCTGTGCTTCAAACACTTCCCGATTTATGTAGAAAAAAATTTCGCAGGTTTACCACAGTTTGACACTCCCAGTGCGATTCCGAGAGTATCATAATTACACCTATGATCACTTTTAAGGAGATTATTGAATGGGATTCATGTTGGTTCGGAAATAGTTTCTGTGGGCCAGAGTAAATATTTAAAAGGCAGGGCCTTTAGTTATGCATATTGGTTTAAAGCGTAGCTTTCTTCGAAATGAACTCTCCAATTTTTTCTGGGCTGTAGTTAAGAAATGTTTGTATTGTATGCACTTAGATCTACGTGTAGTTCGTGCTTTGTTTGTCTGCTAGAAATGCATTTTAATGTTGAATGTGGATACGAGAGACGTCACTTCGACTTGTTTAACCATATTTTTAATGTAATTTCCTCAATAACTAGATGTTATTGTTCTCGACTACCGAAGGATTTCTGTGCAATATGACATTTTTGCGGAATTAACCACTGCGTATTGCATACTTTCTAAGTTTAATGCCTTGACTTTGTAGTAAATCTTAGTTTACATTTTCTTAAGTATAATAAAATTAATGGATTGCACATATTACTACTTGAAATGATTTTGTTTCTTCTATTTGTTTCAGGTAAGCATCTGTTAGCTTGTTCATAACAGCTGGTGAATCTTTGCTTAAGCGTAAGTATTAATCCTTACTAATATTATAAATGCGAAAGTTGGTTTGCTTGTTTGTTTGTTTGTCCTTCTATCACGTCGCAACGGAGCAACGGATAGACATGAATTTTTGTACAGAGATAGTTGGAGGGCCGGGAAGTGACATAGACTACTTTTTATCCCGGGAAAATATCTCATTCCCTCGGGGAAATTCTTATTGGAAAATGAAAATAATACACAAACGGAATAACAATGCAACGTCGCAACCGAGCAACAGATAGACGTAATTTCTTACACAGAAATAGTTGGAGGGCTGAAAGGTGATATTGGTTACTTTTTATCGTGAGAAAATATCTCAAAATATTTACAAACGATAATAGTGAATCAAGTCGAAAAAAAGGTTTGCCGCCAGCGCGCTCTCTTGCAATAAAGATGGAACAATATCACGTAGTAAAGAATTGTGAAGAATAAAAAAACATTTAAAAAAACCCGCGGTAGCATATATCTATCTATAACAGAGAAATACCAATACGTGTTTCTATCATTTAATTCACCGAGACGATGAGTTTTATAATATGTATAGAGTACAGAAGATTAACACTAAGTAAAATTCAACTTTATTTAAAAAAAAAACCTAAACAATAATTATTTAGTCCACGCGAGCGGAGCCGTGGTCACAGCTAGTATTTATATAAAATTGAAGTTATAAGTTATACGTAAATGTAACTTTAATTATTTCCAACAGTCCTTTTTGTGCCAAAGGCGTTTTTTCTTTCAGCGCGCTTGTTCAATTAAGTTATTTGTACCGTACCAAATACATTGTATTCTTTAAATATATNGCGTTTTTTCTTTCAGCGCGCTTGTTCAATTAAGTTATTTGTACCGTACCAAATACATTGTATTCTTTAAATATATAAAGTCTGTAGATGACTGATCATGTTTTACTATTTAGGCATGTTTAAGGCCATGCTGAAATATTGTCTTTGCTGCACTTTTTTATTTAAACTTCACTCACCCACTGCCAAACAAGACTTCGTACTTAACACTTTGATAGAGAGGTTTGTCCCAGACTTCACTCACTTGTAAATAAGACTTCATACTTGACACTTCCATAGAGGATTGTCCCAGACTTCACACACTTGTAAATAAGACTTCATACTTGACACTTCCATAGAGGATTGTCCCAGACTTCACTCACTTGTAAATAAGACTTCATACTTGACACTTCCATAGAGGATTGTCCCAGACTTCACACACTTGTAAATAAGACTTCATACTTGACACTTCCATAGAGGATTGTCCCAGACTTCACTCACTTGTAAATAAGACTTCATACCTGACACTTCGATAGGGGTTTGTCCCGAACTTCGCTCACTTGCGAACAAGACTGCATACGCGACACTTTGAAAGAGGATTTATTCCGGCATGTTGCTTGGTCAATACGTAGCTGTGGTCCTGGTACGTCTCGCCTCGCGGTGAGAAGTTGGTTGGTTTGGAGATGTCATTACCAATGCACGTCCTCGCCGCCGCTGCCTTTGACTCCCGCGGGCCTCGCCCCTTCTTCGCCTGTGCCTCAGGGCGGCACCACGTGGCAAGCGGTTCTCGGCCCCGCTACCTACTCATCGGCGACTGTGGACGACCTCATCTGCCGGGGGTCACCCCAACCCCCCACCCCCCAAGGCAGTTCCTCAGTGTAATCTTAATTCCAATTAACTCCTACACAAGGGGCGCTGTGTAAACTGGTCCGTCTAATTGGCTCTCTGTGGAGCGGGGGCAGAGGGGTCCGGAGATGGTTGACGTTCAGTTTCGCCGGCTTCTTGGCGCAGTTTAATTAATCACCTCGGAGAACCCTCCCTAGTACCCCTTTCCCTTTTTATCCTCCCCCCTCTTTTACCAAGGCACCTTGAGGGCCGCTCAAAGTGCGCAGTGTTTTGGAAACAGATGACAAGCGACTGTCGGAGCCTATTGGAGCAGCTCTTAGTGTGACGGTGGATCTCTGAACCACCCCCCCTTTTTTTTTTCTTCCTGGTAACTCCTTTTGCCACTCTTCCTGGGAAAATATAACATCTAAAACCTGCCAGTAAAGGCCATTTTACACAATCGAATTTCACTACAGATAATTTTTAATTTAATTTATTTTAAATTCAATTATTTGAAGTTGTGTGACCGTCGCTGGGACGTCGCGATCGCTGCCATTTTGTCTTTCAACCCATTGAAGGACTCAAATTCCTTCACAGATTTTCGTTTAGAACATATATATTTTTTCTTGAATCGAATTTTTCAACTAACATTCCGAATTATTAAAACAANACAGATTTTCGTTTAGAACATATATATTTTTTCTTGAATCGAATTTTTCAACTAACATTCCGAATTATTAAAACAATATAAAAATAATGTGAAGTGTCTTAATACATTAATTGATGCGCATCTAAGCTACTAAATTATTTTCATATATTTATTTCATGCAAAGTAAATATATCATTGTAGATAAAAGTTTGTTTGGATTATGACAAATTATTTTCGGTTAAAGTGTATGGTTTGTATTTGAAAATAGGTTACTAGACTTTTAAACGGAAGTATTTGCGAAAAATTTTAAGTTGCCACTTCAATATTTATTGAATACAGCTTTATGCGTGAAAATCCTTTCAAAACTTTGAAGTAATAATTCAATTTATGTGGAATGCGATCCATTGAAGTGCACGTGAACACTTTAGGTATTCAATTAGTTGAATTAAATTGGTTTGAAGTCAATATGGTCTTAAGGGAAAAAAAAGTTGCATGTGGGGGTGCACCCAAGTGTGAAGTAGCACCCTCCAAAATGACGGCACTCTTTAGTTTTAAACCACAAGTAGCCACGTCTCTGAATGGTTGCAATGAAGGTAGGTATTTCGAGAAGGACTCAGAGAAAACCCGTTAGCCAGTGACAACGTCCGCTACGATGTTAACGTGCGTAAATTCGGGCTGTGATTGGATGCCGGCGCTTTCCGCGCAATCGCCTCTCCACTAGGCAGATATTGTGGTTTGGTCAATACGCACATACATATTACGTTTCAGAGTATGCATATTTTCATAATACGTGATTTCTCGCTGTGTGCATACGAATTCTATTGTAGTGCAGATCTTGTTGTGTTTTTCTTCGGTAATATTTTTGTTCTTCTGAGAATGGAATCGCTAAACTTTGGTCTCCTGAAAACCGATGTTTCGGGGCACCTGCTTTCCACAAGAGAATTTCCATGCATGCTAGATTTCGATGTTATACTTGCACGCCACGATGTGTGTTGTTTAGCTGGGCCAATCAAAATTAGGTTAATTCTGTTTACTAAATTTCCGTGATTCGAGCGTAGGCATCTAAGGCGCGTAGCAATTAAAACAGTTAAATCGCAAAAGTGGAACTGAGTTCAAGGGTTTAGCAATATAACTTGGTAAGAATTCTACTCGCGAAAAAATCACACACACACACACACACACGCACAGTCTAGAAAATTACACCAAAAAGACAGCGCACCGCATTCGTGCGCGCTGATACTTTACATAAGAACTATTTCGTACTAATGATTACCATCACGCTCTTTTTCTCCCTGTTTTAATCCATATTATTTATAAATAAAATATTATTTTTTAGATAAAACATAATTTCAAGTTCAAATTAATGAAAAATAAGATGCTTCTATGCTGAAAGAAGAATAAAACGCTTGTGATACATAACATATTTAGGAATGAACAAAATACAACATACATAGGGTATTTTTTTGAAGTTTGATTCAAAAGTGTGAGGAAACCGCGAGTAAACTCATAACTGTGTTACTTTGTGTTGGTCCGCCTGCAAGGAGAAGTGTGCTTTTATTGCACTGGCAATTTTTTAAATATCAGTATTGGAAGGGACATTGTAAAAGTATATTTTCATTTTCTGTTAGGTAAAACACAGTACTTATTATAGCGTAAAATTACCTAAAAAGTATAGACAAAATGCTATAGTCCAGCGTTTCCTAACCTTTTTCAGACACAGGCCCCTAGGAAATCACGCCAGTCTCGCACACCGCCCGCTGACGCACGTTCGTCGTGCTAAGTAAGCGTAGCGATTACGAGACTTTTGGTGGCATTTATTTATTATTGTTAAATGGTCCAGAGATGAGACTACGGACCACCATACATATACTCGTGGACCCCCAGGGATCCGCGGACTCCAGGTTAAGAAACACTGCTATAGTCTATACTGTTTTATCGTAGCAGAACGTGTCTTTTTTTTTCACAGCCCAGTTGCTTGTGTGAAATCATTCAAATGGACATAATTTACGTATCATTACACTGCATAATATTCTGTGAACAAAAAGTAGTGTATTCACATTAAGTTACTCCCTACCTCTTTAATGCAAAACCATTTACGCCAACATATCAGCGATTTTACTTTTTACCAGCAGAAATTAGCACAAAACTCTTACATTTATAGTTTAAAACAACTCCATTAGGAAATATTTTAAAAAAGTGTGACACAGTAATTTATATTACGGTCTTTTTTTTCTATCTGTAAATAGTAACCTCTGTGATAAAACATTTTTGTGGGAAATTATTTTTTTAAGACAGGGAAGTTAATTTTTTTTATATTTATGTAATTAATATCACTGACAGTAAGTTGTTGTAAATACTACCGTATCTAAAGTGCTGCAGTTTCCTAAATGTGTAGATGTGTCAATTACCAGCCCCATACAGCGCTTGTATTTGTGCTCTCGTCGGTCATCGCAGTAGTCTTGTTCCTCTGGGGGCTAACGCCTTTCGTCATCGAAGTTTTCGAGGCACGGGTTCGTCAGACATCAACCACACGGCGGCGCCAAGACTTGAAATCTTGTTTGCGTGGGAAAACACAGAGACTACGCCCCAAAGAACGGGGCGCCCGCTCCGTCACTCAATTGTCGGCAATTGCGCCCGCTAGAGGTGAATGGGGAGGGGGAGAGAGTTGTTACCCCCACCGACCACACAATGCCATGCATTACCATAATCTCTGCAACACGTTTACCCCGTCCGGACCGCCTGTGCCCACCGCATGTTCGGGCGGCCAATTCCTCCGAGTGTGCAGGCAATCAGCGGGCTATTGTTCGTAGGGCGACCTACGCCGTCTTCGCCGTAGAGTCCTGGTGCAGGACGGGGGAGGGGGGTAGACGTCTTTAGGGGGGACCCGAAGACGGGCTGATCTCAAGGATGCCGTCGTCGCTGTAACAGGAAGGGGTGCAAAACAGGATTCGGGCTCTGAAGGGTTAGGGTAACTTTATTAGACGGAGGTTACCGCACGAGAGATGACAGGGCCAAGGGCTGAAGGAGGGGCCTCGCTTGTTGCGAATAAAGGGTTGGGACGCCAAACCTAATTACGGGGAAGAGCAAGGCGCCCCCCTCCCCAAACTCTAGTTGTGGAAGCGAGGGGGCATAATTGGCGCGCAACTTGACGACGATGTTTCCCGAGGAGAGAGAGAAAAAAAAAAGGAAAACAACGCTCGCGGTTTACCCTGCTGTTGGAGCAGTGGTGGCGTAGTGGCCAGGGCGCTCGCCTCCCACAACGGCGATCCGGGTTAGATCACCGGCGGGTGCACTCCCGGATCTTCGCCGTGAGGCAATCGTGCTGGACGAGTTTTCTCGGAGTGTTCCAGTTTCCCTCGTCCCCGCATTTCAGCGCCGCTCCATCGTAGGGTCTCATTTCATGTCATGTTCGGGGATGACGAGCACCTGCGGGTCCCAGCTTGGGAGCTCGTCATTAGGTGGGTGTCGCCTCGTCCTGGGCGCACTACTCTCACGTAATGTATTTATTTACCCCGCTGTTGACGGTTATACTGAGGGTCCACAGCAGACGGTTGGTTAGTGCGCTGGCTTCACGCCAGGGCGACCCAGGGTTTGAACCTCAGTGGGCGCACAACCGCATTTTCTCGTGTAGTAAACATAGCGGACGTTGTAGGTTTTCTTGTCCTAGATCATGGGCCTCATTCAGGAATGACCTTAAAAGCCCGTCAACCTGTGAATGTTAAGGGGCCCGCCTACCTGGAGCTGTTTTCTGCGTTTAAGGCCGAGAAGCGCGGGAGCGATAAGGGCGGCCCTGCCACACGCATCGAGTGCGACATCGCCGCTACGCGCAAGGCGCTGAACTGACGTGTGGGGTTGTCTTGAACTACGTGTACCCGTGGGGCTTATGATGACCGTATTATTTTATGTTGCAAGATTTAATGCGTGACCCTGTATTACTTTTGTGTGTATATCTGACCCGAGTACGTGAAATGCCGCGTTTTGAAAAAAACTGTATATAGCCATGCTGGAGTGGTCGGAATTGGTTTCTCTAATGTGCGTTTCCCGGCGGGGTCGCTCCCGGATTTTCTCATGTGGGAATCGTGCCGGACAATGCCGCTGGTCGGCGGGTATTCTCGGGGATCTCCCGTTTCCCCCGCCCTATCATTCCGGGACTGCTCCATACTCACCTCCCTTCAACCTCATCGGCTCTCAAGACCTNTGCGTTTAAGGCCGAGAAGCGCGGGAGCGATAAGGGCGGCCCTGCCACACGCATCGAGTGCGACATCGCCGCTACGCGTAAGGCGCTGAACTGACGTGTGGGGTTGTCTTGAACTACGTGTACCCGTGGGGCTTATGATGACCGTATAATTTTATGTTGCAAGATTTAATGCGTGATCCTGTATTACTTTGGTGTGTATATCTGACCCGAGTACGTGAAATGCCGCGTTTTGAAAAAAACGGTATATAGCCATGCTGGAGTGGTCGGAATTGGTTTCTCTAATGTGCGTTTCCCGGCGGGGTCGCTCCCGGATTTTCTCATGTGGGAATCGTGCCGGACAATGCCGCTGGTCGGCGGGTATTCTCGGGGATCTCCCGTTTCCCCCGCCCTATCATTCCGGGACTGCTCCATACTCACCTCCCTTCAACCTCATCGGCTCTCAAGACCTCGATGTTAGGAGCCGTCCAGGCCTCTTCACTCACTCACTCTAATTGTTCGTGATGTCTTGAAAGTATTCGACAGGCGTAGTCGGCAGTGGCGTGTGGTGAAGTGTTGCAAGGCAAGTTGGTGCTTGCTCAGTGCTGTACACACTCGGCGCACGCAGCAGGAACCTGTAACCAGAGTGGAGACGGGAGAAACGGAATGTACTGCGGCCTCTCACGAGAGAGCGGCGAAACACCCATTACACACGTGCTATGACGTCAAATGCACTAGTACGGTTAAGTGGCCGATGTGTAAACTAGCCAACGATTAGGTATACCACAGAGAGAAACACAGCTTACCTTGCAACAGTTCACCACATGCCGCTGCTAGTCGGAAATGCGCTTTCTTCACTTTGATCAGCACGTCTAATAGTTTTCTAGTAATAAAAACTGATTTCTAACACACTGCAATGCAGACAGGCCTCGTAGCTTCTCCCCAGGGTACACACGCCTAATGTATCATTATTACAGAGCCTAGTAAAGATCTAAAAAGTTTCCCAGAGCCGAATCGTCGTGTTCGCAACCCAGCGCGTCCATTCCCCTCACTTGGAACGGTCGGATGTAAATCCGTTGCGTTTGGAGCTACGTGGCACGAAAATAAGCGCTGTCAAGAGTAAACATCTTTTCTCGGAAATATTTACCTCGCGCCACGCCTTCGATCTCGTAAAACTTGCTCTGGTATGACGCGTCGTAAATCTTCGACGCGAAACAGCCTGCGCGCGCAAGTTAAATAAGCCGCGGGTTAAATAAGCGGTATGCGAACTCTGATAATCAGCACGTGCGTATTCTGCAGATAGCGTAACGGACGTACGGTATTTTTTTGCATGGGCATTCACACGTGTACTGAAAATTGCGCGTGCTTTCATGAAAAAATATATCTCGGTAAATAATTTGTGTTATTTAACCTTGCGCAATGACTAGTATCAGCTGTGATATTCCTACAAAATGTAAGTTTGTTGTTTCTATTTGTTTCCGGTTTTCCGCGAGGAATAGAACAGGAATAAGGTGACGAAAAGTCAAACAAAGTGATAGGTTAGTAAGTAGTACGCGAGTTTTGTTTGCTGTTTTTACGACTTCTTAATTGATTTGTCAATAAGTAACAAAATAATTTCTGTATGACTTCGGAGGACATTGTCTTTTGTCAAGATACCCAAATATTCTTTTTTCCAATCGTGCCGAAAGATGCCGCTGGTCGGCGGATTTTCTCGGTGATTTCCCGTGAAATGTTTTTATAAAATTTCTATCCTAAAATAAGAAATCATAAGTTATATTTTGAAGAGAAAATATTTAAATAAAACTCGTATACCTTCCATCATGCCACTGACACTGCATTTTAATTATCTGTTAAGCATAACTCTAAGCCTGAAACCACAGTAAGTTGTCAAGTATGTTATGTACAAAGTGGGGTACCAGTAAAGTAATGCAACAGCCTTCCTGATTTTTCAACGAAGACAAGCACGATGTTGAACGCTACAGTCTTTGGGAGACCATCTAAAGTACTAATTAATTCTTAAATCAGTAGCCTGTCATATAATTGGAATCGGGAAGATTTTATGTACTTAACTTTAAATAATATTTCCTGTTAATGACACGATACAAATCCATACCAACAAATTGGTTTGTAGCTCTTAACTCCGTAAAGTACACATACATTTTTCCATTCAGGTGTTGCAAAAGAAGAACTTTTTAGCGGGAAAAGTACTTACACATTCCTTAGAATACCTGACATTTGGAACCTATGAAAAGGGTTTCAGTAGATCCACGGCACAAGAAACAACCATTTATAAAATATTTGGCTTGTCAGCAATAACCAATATAATTTCCCTGGGAAAGACAATGTTCACGTTGGTGCTATCTTCCAGGCCTGTACTGCCCGACCATGATTATATCTGTTTTGCAATATGTCAAACGTGAACGAGTATACTCGGTGTAATGAGTTAAGGGGTTAATAAGGCACACAAGGTACGTGGAGACTCTGGCTGTTGTAGTGTTGTAAGAATGTCCCGTTAATTTTTGTGTTCCAATGGGAACACAAAATTCATTGTGCACTGATGTGCTAATGTCCATGCAGCTTCTGTTGGCTTGGTGCCGAAGTTATAGCACTGGTCGACCATGGCCTTGCATGCGTATGCATATACGTGCCTACGTAATTAATGATTTCTATTTTATGCATTTATATACGCCCAGGCTGCAGTGGGTTGCAAAACCGTAATAACCGATGGCCGAAATATATTAAAGGATGGACCCAGTAGCGGTGGATAAACTATTGCGAAGTAACGTCAAGTGTACGGTCTCACTACACGCACTAGGAGCCACTAACCATGTAGCCGGAGTGCGTTCCATTATTGCAACACCGGCAAGTGACGAGGCCTCCACTGTAGTCCACTCGCGATTACTTGCAACTTTTCTGAAGCCCTGTCAAAGTTCTACTTCCACGATATCTCTCCGCCCCACGCAAACAAATATTAACCGAGCCTAGAAAATTACACCGATGTGACAAAGCGCCTCATTTGTACGCACTCAAGATTAATAGTATCAAGTTTAACCATATTTTGCATAAGAACTATTTATTAGTAGGCATTACCAACATACTTATTTTCTCTGTTTTTATCCGTGTTAATTATAGACGAAAAAATTATAATTTACAAATAAAATAAAAGGATAAGTTCAGTTTAATAAAAAATAACTTACTTCTATGTTGACAGGAGTATGAAACACGTGTGATACACGATGTATTCAGAAAACTACCAAACACGTCATTCATGGGGCGATTTTTCTAAGGTTCTATTCAAAAAGTGTGAAGAAGCAAACCGGGAATAGACTATGCACATCTGGCATCAACGGGACTCACTAGATAAACATATTTTGTGTAAAACTAGTATTTGCTTGTTTACGAGTTTATCAGCAGGTTAATGTTCTAGAAGATTATTTTTTCTCAATAAAGGTAAAAATCAGTTATGTAAAGTTGTCTCTTTTTAATATTGTCATATTACGTAAATTCTGAAAGAAAAGTATTAGTAGAAATTTAAAAAAAAAAAAAAATGCATATTTAAAGTTTGCTTAGGCAGTTTCCTTAGGAGAAAGAAGAACAGTACTAAGTGTCATCTGCAGTTCAGTTTTGTTTTTCTGCGAACATTTCTTATGCTTCGTTTATTCGCCCACAACAGGAAACGGAATTATTTTTAGGTTAGGATGCCAGGCTCTCAAAAAAATGGCGGCGGAGGGGGGTTATTATTAATAAATTTTAATTAACACACACCATTCCCACAATTCTGATTATAGGTAACGTAGAATGAAAAGACTTATTTTACAAAGCACAATTTGGAACGTAACTCGAAAACATAGAATTATTAATTTCATTTGAGGATTGTAAGTACGCGGATGTAGTTTGCGTGGCGTAATTCGTAATTGAAGCCGATAAACTCTCAACTGGCAACTTCTTACTAGTATGTAAACATATTCTAACATCATTTTAGAATGTTTAACGGCAGTGGTATGTTATATTACTGTGAAAATTGGAAATTACTGCGCCCATCGCAAAAAAATAAGTATACGTGAACAAAATGAACGAAAAAAGGACTACACAAACAAACCAACACCGTTAAACAGAACGACGATGATCTTGGAGGCAACAATTATTGGTCTTAAATTATGGTTGTTCTCATTTTTTTGTTTTCTGTTTTGTTTTTTCCTCTTCGTTCGTGAGATAGTTAATTCTTTTCTGCGCATTTTTTAATGACTGCTAAGATCTTCGTTGTTTCCTAAGCATTTTATTTTTAATTCTGAGGGTTGTGTTTGTGGTGTCGTCTTTCCTTTGTTTTTTTTTCCTTTTGTTGCTTAATTCTAGGCAGTAGACACAGTTGATTTAATTTCCCATATCTATTTTATATCTGAAATACGTTAATGTGATGCATAATAATGGATACGTATCGTTTTGACGATGAGACATGGAACTCGTGTACATAACTTCCGCCAACTTGACCATGAGTAAGTAACTGCATGCTATAAAATATACGACCGTAACCAACAATGACTCTTATCACAAATTGATTTCCGGAGTGCCACATTAACCGCGAACAGCGTACAATAAGACGTGAAGACATAGATTAATTTTCTGAAATCGCTGTTAACGCAAAGGAGCGTTTCTCGGGTTGGAAATCACAGACTCGGTCGGCACTGGGGCGTATAACGCGCCAGGTACGAGGACTGCGGACGGCGTTATCAGGCCCGCATGATAGTTCTGTGGACACAAGGCCTGCCGTCGAAGGTGCGGGCTGATCCCTTACCGCGTCGACGAATGGCGGTGTGACTCCAGTCCATCCCCCCCCCATCCCCCTACAACCCTTCATCATTATCCCTGGACCCTGCACACGCCGTCATAACTCAGGGTGTGGGGAGAGAGTCCGGTGGTAATTCCTCCAGCCCTCGTCCATGTTAGCACAGGGTGACTCCGGGCGCGTAGCGAGTACT
The DNA here is from genome assembly GCA_002778355.1 of Clitarchus hookeri. Taxonomy (NCBI): domain Eukaryota; kingdom Metazoa; phylum Arthropoda; class Insecta; order Phasmatodea; family Phasmatidae; genus Clitarchus; species Clitarchus hookeri. The sequence goes on from NQII01002739.1 coordinate 242,907, forward strand.
TCGCGCATAGTCTGTTCGCCGTAGCTTCACACTTTTCGAATAAAACCTTTGAAAAATCACCCCACGTATGACACGTTTGGTTCTTTTCGAAGTACTTCACATACCGAAAGCGGCTTATAGGCTTCTTCTTTTAACAAAAAGCATCTCATTTGTGATTAAATTGAAATTTTACTTGTATTTTATCTATAGTTTATTCGCGGTATATTAACAATCTTTTAATTAAACCTTCGATAAATAACCTTTTGTATTACGTGTTTGGTGGATTTCTAAATACGTCACGTAGTACAAGCTTTTATACACCTGTTAACATAAAAGTGCCCCATTTGTAGTAAATATTCTATCAATAAATGATATAATTTAATCGTTAAGAAACATGACTAAAACAGTGGAAAAAACAGTGTGTTGGTAACGCCTAGTAATAAATAGTTATTATGCAAAATAATATTACATCGAGTGCGCATGAATTCGGTGCGGCGTACCTTTGATGTAATTTTCTAGACTCGGTTACGCTTTGTTTGCGCGAGGCGGAGGAATATCCTGGAAGTAGAACTTTAGCAGGGCTTCAGAGAAGTTGGAAGTAACCGTGACTGGGCTATATATGTGCTTGTGGGTGCCGCGCTTCACTGCTGCCCACTCGCCAGCGTAAACATTTCAGCCACGAAAGTTATCCCTTTTATTCACCGAAATGAAATCGGTTACAAAAAAAAAAAACAGCACAGGCTGTTCGTCGTTAACGGAGCAGTTTTGAAATCAACCTTCTGAAAATGTCACTGGCCATAACAACGCGTAGTTTAACGTGCGCACTGACTGGCATGGGTCCAGTAAAGTTGGTACCAACGGAGAGCAAGTTGTTCTGATGCTTTAACGTCGATTTTAAAGTGTTATAAAAAACATTTGTTTTTATTGAAATTACTTCTGTTGTTAGTGCTTCGTAACTAAAGTGTAAAAATTAGAAAACGTGTAACATTTTTNACTTCTGTTGTTAGTGCTTCGTAACTAAAGTGTAAAAATTAGAAAACGTGTAACATTTTTACTTTTTTAGTAATTTACTGTTTTGCTTGACCGACGCATGAATAAAGTGATCAGGATCATGGAAATGTTACTATTACATACGGCGGAATAATACACACTGTGAATAGAAGTATGTTTTAAGCAGGGCTTTATTCATTATAACAGCCTTGCTTAACGAAGGGTTTTCTTGCAAGATATGCTTTGTGAAGCATCCGGAACAGAAGCACGCTTCAATTCTTTTTAAAGATAGACTCGTATTTATTGATTATAGCAAAATACTTTACAGTGTTGCAAATATATGCTTTCTCCATTCATATGCACCATATATCGTACTTTTCTGAAAAAAATGTGGTATAGGCTGTTCACGGTAAAGTGAGTACTTTTTCCTTTCAGCTATGTATTTATCCTTTAACCACCTTTTTAAATAAATATTCTCGTGTAAGTAATAAGCACAGTGTGTATATTCAACCGCACTCTGAAGTTAACGTCCATGGCTACAATATAATATATTTAGTGACTATTATTCAAAATGAGAGGGCTTTCAAAAGTGCTCACTTTACCGCGAATAACCTATAGATGTGTGTACGACTTTTTATTGAGTTCTGTATGCCGTACAGTCGAGTGGTATGCTACATTGGAAAACACACGACGCTTGAAGCCTACGTGGCGCTTGAACTGCGCTGCAGCGTGTTTGAAGTAGACGCCTTTCAACGAAAATGTTAAACGTGCACCCAATGTGCTGATCTACGAAAAGAACACACGCTTCAGAAGAGGGCTTTCAAAACGTCGCGCAAATTAGAAGCACCATTTCAGAGTACCTACTCCAAACGGCTTTTTCAAAGAGCTGTGTCTCAAAATATACGCATCGGATACATACAAAATAACTTAAAGGGCCCTGTATGGAAACTTCCTACCGACTTTTCATCATTAATATGATTGGGTCACCACTGAAAGTCCCATAGGTACACGTAGAGTGACGAGAACACTGCACGCCTGTTGCGAGCCCTTGCTCTTAGCGGCGACGGCGCACTTGATGCGCGTGGCTGTCTCGCCCTTATCGCTCCCGCGCTTCTCGGTCTCAAACGCGGAGTAAAGCTCCAGATAGGCCGAAGCCTTAAACTTCAGCGAGTCTAGAGGGAGCGTTTTGCGTGCAGTCGTGTACCCCACGCCAAAATTCCACCCTCCTTCCCCCACCCTCGTCGCTGAAATATTGTGCCCGGTGTTTTGGCCGAGCACGTGAGGGGGCGAGAGAGGTTTAGAGTATTTTGCGCTCTTCCGTGCTCCCCGCTCTGCACCGGTCCAACNCGCAATGATTACCAACTAATTGAGCTGTAATTGCGATCACAATCGAAAGGAGTTTAATCGCGGTTTAAATTAAAGCCGCGGAATTATTGCGGATGGTTGTAATTGCCGGAGATTACGCGGGGGGTCGCCACTATATCTTTCTTTGTGTTTTGCTGAACACTTCCACTTCTCCGCGTTCAGATAAAAAGCCTGTAAAAAAAGCAGAAATTAATTTTGGTAGCCTTTTCTCGTGGTAATTTTTTTTTTTTACCATGTGTGCATCGCTTTTACACTTGCTTAATGCAACGCTGAACGTAATGGGGATACATTACAATTCTGTACATTTGGGAAATTTCGCGCTCTTGTATATCTGTTATAACAGAAGCTCATTTTGCTTAATTTTTTATACATTTTCGTGGGAAGTTGTGTCGTGTAGATAACTGCTTTGTAGCTGAATCTGAATATGAAAAAGTGGCCTTGATGAAAAAAAAGGGGGGGGGGGGTGATGCATGGGACATGCTAAGATCAGGTTTCTCTTTTTTATTTACCAATTTTTACAATTTTTTTCAGGAATTCCTGGTGAAATATTTTTGTGCATTTTAATTTTGCGTGTTTGTTTTCACTCCAAACGGAAAAAAAATCAATTTTTATAAGTCTCTTACAGAATTATTCATATTTTCTTCATAGCGGACTGACTCACTAATTCAGTAAGTTATCTCCGATAGATTCAAATAGTTTATGAAAGTGTACTCAGAGTGTAACATTCGCAGAAAAAAAACTGGATCATTTAATTATTTACTAAATTAGTGTAAAGTCAATTCACACAAACGAATTAAGATTACGGCCTTCATTTCTACAGTTTTATTTTTCGAGAAGTTTATTTTCGAAGTAAATGAAGATCATTCACAAAGTCAAGAACTTTCGATTTTTTTTTTATATAAATACTTCTCTTCGCTAATATTAGAATTCTAAACTACAGTCTAGATAAGTATAGTTTTTACAAGTACGATAAAAATCCTGTTTATTTCCTGTAATAGCACTTAAAAGATTGCTATAAAAAAAATCACTGTAAATGAGCCACGGGAGGTAAAACCTGTGCTTAAGAACCAACATTCTCTTCAAAGACGTGTGCTGTATTCACTTGGACTGACAGTGCGCCTTGTGGACTGGTAATCTAGACATAAATATTGTTACAACACGCCAGGTGGCGTATCCGAGTTCGTGAGGGCATGGTTAATAAAAAAGCAATAACAGAACTAAATTTGATTTATAATTTATTCACACAGCTATTTTATCTATACTACATTACACTACCCTATATCCACTGTCACTCGGGGTATCCTCAGTGGGATCAATATTTAACGTCTGTCTCACTTTTAATTAAAGTCAGAATATTTATATCAGTTACAGGCATTTAATCCACTTTCATTTATTTACACATACTGCATCTGTTTATTGCCATCTGTCACTCACGCATCCAGTTCAGTAGTTCCATCCGCCAGCCTCACCCTTCACTGCACCGATGCTCGCAGTCCGCAGACTTCACTCCCGCTGGTCGCCCTCGCCGCCACTCGTCGCTCTGCTGGCTCGTCGCTTCCTTGTCTTAGCACACCTGGTCTTCAAGGTCGCGCAAGGCTCCAAACTCTAAAACTGTTGACTCGGAGGCCCGTCGCGGCGTAAGTACTCTCGCTGAGAGATGCTAGAGAAAAATGATCACAACATTCTTTCAACGATAACCCCAGAAATGCAATCCGCGCAAGGGATGGCAGCGCACGAATCCCGATAGGCTTACCGCAGCGGCACGGCTTTGTAAACGTCCGCGCTTTCCTCGGGTTACCGCTCGTCCGTGACACACTGATTCGCTCTTTCGAGCGGGACGGTNCTTTGTAAACGTCCGCGCTTTCCTCGGGTTACCGCTCGTCCGTGACACACTGATTCGCTCTTTCGAGCGGGACGGTGAAGAGAAGCGATACAGAGCTGCAAGCATGTAACAATATAATGGTTTTGCGCATGGCTTCTTACATTTTAAGAAAATTAAGTTGAATCTTCACTTTACAAACCAAGACGCTAAATTGTAGGGTATCCACTAAGAACACGAACGACCATTTCGAACAAATTCCTTACATCACTCTCCGAGCGTGTTTGTTGCAGCACATCTGACTTTCTAGAGGTTCCGGCGTACTTTCTACTTTCCTTCTCTTTTGGCTAATCCGCCGGTAAGCATTTCACATGGAGGGAAAACGAATGAAAAAATTCAACACTACATTATACAGTATGTATATGCATTTTATATCCCTGTTTTGATTCCGTGAATTTCTAACAAATGTTCTAAAGCGCATAAGCTCGTCTGTAAGAAACAGAAATTGATTATTATTTTCATATATTATTATCTTATATCTACATCATAAATCCACTGCAGCTGTCGAGAAAATAAAACACAATAGTAATATTGAGCGCTTGGGTAGAGTAATTAAATTTATTTTAGAAGAACGTAGATTTTAATACAAATTGACGTAAAATTTATGTCTGTTGGCTTTATTTTAAGTTTTACTGCAAACAGCAGACTATATTTTTGGAGACTGGATAAATGCCAGACTGGGAAAAAACCACACATTTTTAATCCATTTAAAAAGAGAGAAATTCAGGAAAACTGTGTAAATTCACACACACACACACACACACATATATATATATATATATATATATATATATATATATATATGCAAATGCATTCCATGAATCCTAATAGTGAGAAGTCCTATGAAACAACGTTCGAATAGCTACTATTTTTATGTTATTTTTTCTGGATCTCTAGCGTCTACTGTTCCTTTAATCGATACGAAGATGAACTTCTATCACTTCTGGTTTTTTGTTCGGCTTTATTAATGCACTTATGGCTAAATGGATTTTGATTACAGAATACCCTGGGGCGAATAACGAACGGTGCGATTTTCGGCTGTAAAGTTGTTTCAATCAGCTTACCGAATCACAACTTTGATACGTAAAGCTCCGAAAGTCGGTACTTGATGAAACGTAACTTCGTAAATATTTCAGATTATTGCGGAACCAAAAGGTATTTCATGGTCGTGCCTCTTTGTACTGCTTCATTTAACCGCTGACGGATTTCCNAGATTATTGCGGAACCAAAAGGTATTTCATGGTCGTGCCTCTTTGTACTGCTTCATTTAACCGCTGACGGATTTCCCTCTGTTTTCTGTTTCGCAGGCGAAGTTTTCTGTTTGCTTTGGCCGTGTTAACGCAATTTACAGCAGCGGCGCGCGGAAGACAGAAACTGGCGGAGTTAAATATTTGCTCGCGCCGCTTTGCTTGCTTTTCCCGGCCGGAGCAAGGCCGTTTGATACGAGCGAGCGACTTTTAGCCACTCCCGGTGACAGCTGCACAAAAACTGAGGCCGCGTGGCGGGCCAGGGAAAATAAGGAAATAAAGTATTTTTGAGCGGCGGGCTGCGATTTGGTGGCTTCTGGCGTAATACGCAAACAAAACAGACACGTGACTACCAAGATAAAAAAAANGCGGCGGGCTGCGATTTGGTGGCTTCTGGCGTAATACGCAAACAAAACAGACACGTGACTACCAAGATAAAAAAAAAATGGTGAAATGCGACTCGCTCATGTTCAGAATAACACAACACCATCCGAATGCAGATTTTATCCTCACGNAAAAAAAATGGTGAAATGCGACTCGCTCATGTTCAGAATAACACAACACCATCCGAATGCAGATTTTATCCTCACGCAGCATCGATTCTGGAACCAGATTATAGCCTTTAAGTGCAGTAAGAACGGATTATTGCTAGTACCACACTTTGAAGGAACTCATGACGTGGTTTATCGTCACCGTATTTTTTATCACTAGTAGTGCGAATGAATGTACTATTAATTGAGACGAGACATTTCGTTTCGATCTGCATTTGCTAACAAAACCTTCATGGTCTTTGAATTATTTGCTTTCCTGTTTTGCAATTCCAAAACAATTATTTAATTTTTTCGACGCTCCTTTAATAAAGTAGCCTTCCCTTGTGTTGCTGCCACAAAATTGAAAAACTTTGCTGGCATATTAACAAGCAAAAGTCAGGTAATTTACGTATGGTTTTCGGTGGCGTAGGCATATTCGAAAGGTACCACAAAACTCAGAAAAATCAAAAACCGTGGAAGAGTTCAACACGAGAATTGTTACAGAAACGCGAACACCCTAAAATGCATTTAGAAATGTCGATCGACGTGCCATAGTTGTTTTCAAATCCGGGGAATGTCCTTTTAAGAATTACTTGGAGTGAATTTTTTATCTGAACCTTTCCGCGCAACCGATAGGCACGGAGGCTGGATTTTCAGTGAGCACCGCGAACTATTTAATTAAAAATAAGTTTGGATACAAAATTGCTCAGTCGCATGGCTTTCGACGCTAAGCCAAGTTATGCACTTAAATCGTTATTTCCGACAGGCTCGGTGCGAATCATCTACTGTACACGTGCAAGTGAAGACATGAACACTTCATTGGCTGTCGCACTTTGCTTGCGTCACGTCTTCAGTTTTTCTCGCTCACTCAGAACTCGCCAGCTGTATCGACGTATGCCTGTTATTGGTCCGCTGTGTTGGAGGGCGTAGCTAGCTTCACGTGTACATGTAACGCTAGTCGTACATGAGGCTAGTGTTTATAAGGTATTTTACCGTATTTTATGCTCCTTGTTTACCAAAGCAAAGAACCACATTGTAGAGGAAGGTGCATGGTTTTGAAAAAATTCGGGGATTACTGATGCGGTACACGGAAATCGTGTTGAAATTGTTAACTTTCCAAAACGCTAAATGATTAATGTTGACCAAAATAGTTTGTCCATGTATTCTAGTAAAACGCTCAGACTTCGCTGTAAAAATAAGTCACGTCAGACTGCGTTATGCGCTACCTCCGAAGTGATTTTTTTCTTGCAAGCGTTGTAAACTCGTGATAATTCTGATATAGAATCCTTCGTGAAAATTAGTTGTTGTCTTGATACTTTTCATACGACCACTAAATGGTCTGCTAGGCGGCCATTCGATGACTTGTTTTAAGTGCTTAGATCTGAGGNGATACTTTTCATACGACCACTAAATGGTCTGCTAGGCGGCCATTCGATGACTTGTTTTAAGTGCTTAGATCTGAGGAACTAAGACACTGAACTTGCAGGAGCTAATATAAAATATATATCAGTAAAACTTAATTTTATAAATTTGAATTTGAAATAAATAAAGTCCAGGCCTGTTTTATNAATATAAAATATATATCAGTAAAACTTAATTTTATAAATTTGAATTTGAAATAAATAAAGTCCAGGCCTGTTTTATAAATGTTAGCCAGTTTAATAAATAGGCTATGTCCGTAATCAATTGTCCTTCCCGTTACTGCTCTAATTTATAAATTAGTGTCTTCAGACAGAAATGTTAACAGCAGATTTTGCGTATGATATGGTTGTTCTCTTTCAAAAACGGATAAATAAAATAGCAACATCGCATATTACTTATACGTATGAAATACCGATGCGTAAAATTTACCTTCCTTGCAAAAGCAGCAGAGAAACATCGAAATAAATAGGTATGTAGACCCAAAATTGAATAATTTTATCATTTATGTGGTGTATGAATAAATTTTATCTGTTGTTTTTTTTTTNGGTATGTAGACCCAAAATTGAATAATTTTATCATTTATGTGGTGTATGAATAAATTTTATCTGTTGTTTTTTTTTCATTTTAATAACAAACGTGTAAGTGAAATGTGTTGGGAATTTAATTGGACTAATCCGTTGCCTTCAANTTTTTTTTTCATTTTAATAACAAACGTGTAAGTGAAATGTGTTGGGAATTTAATTGGACTAATCCGTTGCCTTCAATGACAAGAAGATAACACATACAAGAACCAAAAATGTTTTGATGTTTTCTATGGCACTTGTATATATGTTCTATTTCATAGCTGTCTGCAGGAGAAGTCAATCTAAATTCCGAAGACAATTAGTTTAATCTAAAAACCCTTCTAAAAACCTAATTCGTAAAGGCGAATTCGAACACAGCTCTCTCGTGTTCCCTGCCATCTACCGGTTCTGCTTGGAACTTCATCCTCTTGCTATATAAATTTCTCTATGATCTCCTGGTGCATATGCAACCCACGTAGCTGTTCTGAAGGTATGTTGCCTGCCGAGCAGGCGTTTGATTCGTGGCCTTATAAATACTAATGGCTGTGGTATGACTTATGTTAGCATTTTCCTGTACTGTTGTCCGTCTTTATAATACATTGTTATAAGCACAATTATTTCACAATGTGATATTACAGGTTATGTTGCAGCAATTATAATCATGTTATCACGTTCATACTGAAGTGCTTTCTCGAATTTTTTATTAGTTGGTTCTTCCTGTAATTGCTTCCCTCTATTTGAAAAATATTATACATTATAATGGTTACGAGTGAATTTGAGTCTGTACCGTATATATGTTGGTGTATTCACTAGAATAGTCACCATAAATAGTAATATTAAAGTAATTTAAATTTTAAAAAAATATTTGCGTACGTGAAATTATTTTTTTGTGTTGGTTCTTCAGATATCAGTAAATAAATATAATACATATNTTCTGAAGGTATGTTGCCTGCCGAGCAGGCGTTTGATTCGTGGCCTTATAAATACTAATGGCTGTGGTATGACTTCTGTTAGCATTTTCCTGTACTGTTGCCGTCTTTATAATACATTGTTATAAGCACAATTATTTCACAATGTGATATTACAGGTTATGTTGCAGCAATTATAATCATGTTATCACGTTCATACTGAAGTGCTTTCTTGAATTTTTTATTAGTTGGTTCTTCCTGTAATTGCTTCCCTCTATTCGAAAAATATTATAAATTATAATGGTTACGAGTGAATTTGAGTCTGTACCGTATATATGTTGGTGTATTCACTAGAACAGTCACCATAAATAGTAATATTAAAGTAATTTAAATTTAAAAAAAATATTTGCGTACGTGAAATTATTTTTTTGTGTTGGTTCTTCAGATATCAGTAAATAAATATAATACATATTTAGTATCTTTATACGGCACTTGGTTTTATTTTAATTTTTGCCAACACCTTAAACGCACCTTTATTGTTGTTTTAGTTCTTATGTTAAAATGTATTTTAACACTGTACTGCACGTCTATAGTACAGTTGTTTCAGTGTATTTAAAACGTAATGAACACCTTCAAACATCGTGAACTTAAGTACAGCCCCCCCCCTTTTTTTTTACATAAATTCTCGTCCCTTTAATTGTGCCTTCATTTCCTCCGTACAAAACATAATGGGCAAATCAGGGAACTTATTTTGAGTATTAATTGTTTATTATTTTATCTGTAATTCGGCGTTTTCTTTTATTTGTTGCTCGTTTGGCTGTGGCCAATGAAGGTGCGAAGACGTCGATTGCACTATAACCGTCCGGTAGAGATAACAATTTTTAAAATGTAATCGAGTAATAATATATTTCAGAAAAGCATCACTCTGGAATAAAATCCATATTAATTTACAGCTTCCATACTACATATGGAAACATATTTTTTAACCACGTAAGAACAGAATATGTTTATTTATACCACATTAACAGTTTCGCTGAAGCAATTGAGACATGTACTTCACATATCTTGCATAGTATCATAATTGCATAGTATTCCTGTTATTGACATTTGCCAAAAGATAACACATATTTTTTCCCTTGTCTGAAATAACAGTTAGTCTTATTATGAGAATGCGTACATAAACTGTGGACACTGCTCCACTGGAATATTTAACAATCCACTAATTGTTATTTTGTCTGAACTACTTCGCAGATTTAACTGATACTTATGTCGTGTTTATTGGATCCCACTTCCCTGAAGTACGGAGTACGAGCTCATTCCATTGATTTGTAGTTCGATAGCACCTTACTAATTTAATTTTAGCAAACAGCTTTCAACTGATTTTTTAAATCTCTTGTTGATCTTCAAAGCTNGATAGCACCTTACTAATTTAATTTTAGCAAACAGCTTTCAACTGATTTTTTAAATCTCTTGTTGATCTTCAAAGCTAAGTTTTAATTTGTCCTTGAAACACGCAAGTGATGCAGTTACGCTTTCTGTTCCTCTCTTGAGATTTTCTGTACCGTCATTCGCATTCGTGTGTATGTACTCGGTTTGTCTTTTTGCAAATTCATCAGCAACTTTTATATCTGAGCAAAGCGTAACACTGTTATAGAAATATGGGAAAAAAGTTTTTTTAGCTGCTCTTTAGAAAGTTTGTAACTGGATTTTAAATAATATTTTTTGTGAAGGAAAAATGTAGGTATGCACGTTGGGTTTGACGCCTCGTCGAAAGCGTGGTCGTTAGAGACAGAGCAAGTTACCCAGAGAAGCAGATACAGGGAAGGAATCGGCCATGGCCTTTAGTAAAGAACCATCACAGCATTCACCTGGAAAACAGAAATTAGTATGGCTGGACCGGGGTTCGAACCCAGGTCCCCCCCCAAATGCGAGTCCGAAATTCAATCATTGCGCTACCTCGCTCTGTGTGAACAAAGAAGAATATATGCTTGCGTGTATTGTGCAAATATGACGGGTAGGCTACCATCCTGTATTTCACTGAATATTATTTTAGCAAAAAACCGAGATCAGACGGCCATTTTTATTGTAAAGAAGTGCGTAATTGTACCTCAATGCCTGTCTCATTAAGGGTTGCAAAATATTTCGAATAATGCAATGAAAATTTCATTCGTAATTAAATTGGCAAAATAAACCTTGTGTGTGTCCAATAAAAACCTTTTTTAGTATTAATAAAGATACGTGTAATATGTCTATAGTGATTTTCAAATTAAAATTATTCAATTTTAATTTTTTCTTATCACCATTAAATTAGCCGAATTAGGTAACTAGCGATATTTATACAAACGCTCGGTCGAGTAGTATATTTGTTGTGTTTATGCATTTCGTCTATTACAGGGTGGCTGTTATTTTAAACTATCTCTAAAATTACGACACACGCGACTATTTCCTAAACAAAATTCCAACCTATAACTTTGTGATTTCAATTGTATACTAAAACTGATCTCACCCAATGAGAATTTTTTCAATACCGCTTAGAAATCGTGATGAGTGTTTAATTACTCNGTATACTAAAACTGATCTCACCCAATGAGAATTTTTTCAATACCGCTTAGAAATCGTGATGAGTGTTTAATTACTTGTGTACTCGAAGTTAGTTTTACCGTGCTTGAAGTAAATCGCCTCGGATGGCGGCTTTTTTTTTTTCAGGTAACGTCGGTTTTATATTGCACCTCAGACCGACCCTGCCTGTGTGGATCGTTAACAGTTTATTGTTTCTGCACATCATGCTGTCCCGAATGTAAAGATCTACTGGAACTCGAACTCGCCTGCTGGAGAAATCACCGCCGGAGCATTGCTCGCGAGCACCCCGTNAATGTAAAGATCTACTGGAACTCGAACTCGCCTGCTGGAGAAATCACCGCCGGAGCATTGCTCGCGAGCACCCCGTTTATTATTATTTTTATTTTTATTCGTCGGGGAATTCAACGACATTCTGTTTCCTCGCCGATAATCGGAGCAGCGTCGCCCCCTGTTCCGTGTCATTGCACCCATTTTACGATTTATTGAAGTTCCGCCCCTCAGCCATCCTTCCGAGGTTGTTGAAGGTTATGCAGGGTCGCATTATGGTCCGGGTGGGGGTAGGGGTGTGGGGTATGGGCTGGAAGCAAGTTCCGGGGATGCATCTGTGAGGAAAGGGAGGTTGGTGGAAAGATGTAAAGGAATGAACGTTCGCCAAGCTCAAGTCGGAGAGAGCCCGATGCAGTTACATCTCGCGTCATCTTGGATCCGCCAGAAGACTTTTTTAAACAATTTTTTCTCCCCTTCTTCCCTTCCACATTTCCTTTTCCCCGGTGTCATTTGTCACGTCATCTTCCACATCTGGTGCGTGAGTCCAGGGGAGAAATATATTACTGGGGGCAAGCACAGATTTCCAATGCTATTAAGGCGTCAAAGAATAATGCTGCAGCACTCGAAGCTACGGTTCCTGACGTTATTCTCAGTAGTTTATTTTATTGTTGCGTTGGAAACGTATGATACGTTTGTTTCTATAATTAAACGCTTTCTGTAGAATTATTTTCCCTAGCTGAATTTTTTAAACCTATCTTACAGATTTAGAGCTAAGGAAATACATAAGAATTGTTTCATTTGACTGCAGTCTTATGTTATTATTCGACTCAGAAATTCGTTGGACTTTCTCCATTGCCGGAGCTAATTATGAGAAAAACCTAAAATTAAGTCAAATACATAAACCCAAAACAGAAAACAAATCTCGTGCAAAATAAATTTGGAAAAAGTGCAACAAAACTAGAAATTCCTCAAAAAATTATCGTTGTACAAGCAACACTATAAATACGATGCGACAAAACCCTCTACGACTGACAGAAAAACATTAAACACCCACACACATATATCCTTTTAATGCATAAATTTAAAAATAACTGTTTCAAACAAAAATATGTAATACGTGACATTTCTAAAATAATACTAATGCGTTAAGAAATCTTGCCAATTTTTATNGTTTCAAACAAAAATATGTAATACGTGACATTTCTAAAATAATACTAATGCGTTAAGAAATCTTGCCAATTTTTAGGTTTTAAATTTTTTTCCCAAAAATGTAATACAAAAAATTGCTTTTTACAAAAAAAAAATTATGACCGAATAAAATTTTCTGAAAATTTCATACCGTGGCAGTATTCTCTGAGAAAGTTACGTTGAATATATTCTTGTTTGAAAAAGTTATCTTAAAAATCGTTGCATTTAGAAGTAATTTCCTTAACATTGGTCCCCCATTTAAACTCCGTGGCTGCAGGATTGGCAGGCATAGCCCTTAAGGCCCCCGCCTACCTTGCGCTTTTTTTCCGCGTTTGAGGCCGAGAAGCGCGGGTGCGATAAGGGCGACACCGCCACGCGCATCAAGTGCGCCATCGCCGCTAAGCGCAAGGCTCTGAACTGGCTTGTATCGTCGTACTGCGTGCACCTACGCAAATTTCAGCAGTGACCCTGTTATTTTAATGATGGAAAGTCTGCAGGAAGTTTCAATTCAGGGCCCTCTAGTAGTTTTACGTGTATCTGACGCGTATATTCTGAGATACAACGCTTTGAATAGGCAGTTTTTTTTTGTGCTACGAAATGGTGTTTCTAATTTGCGCGACGTCTTGAAGGTACTCAAAAGTCCTCGTCTGAAGCGTGTGTTATTTTCTTAGATCAGCACATTGGACGCACGCTTAATACTTTCGTAGAAAAATGAGCATTTTAAATACACTGGTACGCATTTTATGTGACAGGTAGACAGGAGCCTTAAATAGCCGTACAAGATTGTATTGTAAATTGGTATATTTGTACCCTGAGTTATACGTGAGGAATGCTTACACATAGCCCAATACTCTGCACTGGGAATATTTTATCTATATTTTAAGTTAAATTTTGCTTCAGTAAGTTGTTAAGCGTGTTCTGGATGGTACAGTACTTTAGGAACACGCTGTTGTTCAGCACCAGATGGCAGGTTACGAGTTGGTAAACAGTGCATCTGCGATCGGATAGCCCGCCTCCTTGACCCTGGCGGTGTCGCCCGAGGCAAACCTTGCCGCCTAGCTATAGGTTGCCCCGAAAGTGACTTCGCGTGTTCTACCACAAGACTGCCTCATCCATCTCCCTGAATATTGAGCTAAGGATAAAGGCATTTCTGACGTATTCGAGGGAAGTTTTGTTTCATGGTTCATTATTGGTCGGGTGGTTACACAAGTGATGCGGCAGGAAATACGTTCTCTGGGCGGTTGTGCGTTGTGGTATTTAACTTTCCGTAACATCGTGCTTGAGATTTAAGATGTTACTCAATAATTTAACACCAAAAGCTTGTTTCATTTGATATTTAAATAATTTTAATTTTAAGTATTTAAGTCTCGAACAGCAGAAGTTGAGAGTCTTAAGAGACGGGAGTGTGTATTGGCTGTCAGGGAGGTTGCGTGGCATCGCTGCGCTGGTCCCCGGGGGCGCCATTGTCCTTGTGTATAGTGTCCCAGAGGGTGCCATTCATCATGATTAGCGGCGGGCGCGCAGCCTGGAGGGGGTGTTATCGCNCCGCGACAGGGTCTTGAGGCGTCCCTCCATCCATCCTGACTTGTCGCACCTCTCTGTCGTTTCCCTTCGACTAAATCAATTTCCTGGTGCAACTACCCTCGCAGGGAAGTTACCGTAGCGTTTGAGGGTCGCTGTGGGGTTGAAGCTGTCCAGTTGGCGTCTCGAAAGATAACCTTCTAATCAAACGACAGGTTTTTCTAACGAAGTGACTTTCGTCAGAAACTCCACGTGTGTCGAATATCTTGCAAGCTCATGTATAAATTAATGTCCAGACATAAAAATGTAACTAACAAACCTCTTGACATTCTCGTTTTTAACCTCAGGACTATAGTACAGCTTCTTTGGCATTAAAATACAGCCTAGTTTGAAGTGTCGTCTGAATTCACGTCTCTGTTGGTTGAGAATTGAGAATAATACGCCCATTCGATACTTTGGACCTTTAATCTAAGAGACAATTGGTTAAACAGAGAGGCTGAGCTTGAATGTTCGGCGCTCGGGAACCTCTCGCTTGATTCCGAGACCCTTTAATCACCTACGATCCCGTCGGGGATGTTAAATGTCCTCACGCTACAGTCTGTCCGGGACAGAACCGTTGTTTCTCACTATGACAACCTGTTAAAGGCTGATCTAGGTAACTGAGCAATTTTGAAAGCCCTGCGTAAGATCTACTTGTATGCACATTCTGTAGTCTTCCACCATCTCTAAAATTAACATTGCCATGGAACCGCTCACCTTATTCATTCGTTGGTCAAGTTAAACTGTGGAATTATTAGAAAAATAAACATTTCACTAATGTTTACCTAAAATTTTTAATTTAACGTTAAGACGTGGAACTACTTTCTCTCCGTCGTCACCAACTTTACTGGGCGCATGGAAGTCAGTTTAGCCGTTAAAATATATGTAGGTAGCGGCAGTGACATATTTTTCAAAGGTTGATTTCAAAAGTGCTGACATAATCGTGAACAGACTATATCAGGAGGGAGATTTTCGTCCACAGTTATCCCAGTTATCAGAGTTTCAACCACAACGACGAAGAGTGAAACCACTAATGGATCAGAAATTTCTCTCTTTCGTCAGTGGGTTCTCCCCTTCGATCCCAGACCCCTCATGCCAGAAACGCGGCCACGTTGCCGTGGTTGTGGGATTTTCTCGGGGTGTTCCCGTTTTCTTGTTCGCATTAATTATGATGCAATATTTTATCAGATATTATTTTTACTAAGCCTTTGAATACAATTACTTAATTTAACGTGAACTTGTTCTATCCCTAGCATAAAACTTGTAATAAAATTATATGTCATTTCTTTTATCACATCTTCACGCAGCCTAAATAAAGTGCATAAGTGAGCCACGGCCCTTTAGTAAACGAGATGTGGGGCCCATCAAGCATTTTAATTATCTGTAAATGACCCGATGGGAAAACGAATTGTTGCCAACCGCACTCAGCCAGATGTCCTCCGCCAAAGACTACCGAAAGTCTAGCTGTAGCTCGTATTTATAGGGTCGTAGGCCATCGCCCAGAAATTTCTCTAAATGCTGCGTTGCGCCGAGGGTCCTAGTTCCCAGAATATTCTTGCGCATCCTCTAAGCTCATCGGCTTCTCCA